>OX376706.1:600000-926887 GCA_947389935.1 Agrilus cyanescens | reverse complement strand
GTGTATGATAGCCTTATTCTGCTAAATCCGCAAATATCTCTTTTCCTCGGCGTCCATTCGGAATTCTGCTTATTCCACGAGATTCTACGTCTTATTTTGCATAGGTTTGGACTTAAATAGTTGCGAACGGACCGATTTTAAATGGAAGCCGGCATAGGATCAGTGTATGATAGCCTTATTCTGCTAAATCCGCAAATATCTCTTTTCCTCGGCGTCCATTCGGGATTCTGCCTATTCCACGAGATTCTACGTCTTATTTTGCATAGGTTTGGACTTAAATAGTTGCGAACGGACCGATTTTTAATGGAAGCCGGCATAGGATTAGTGTATGATAGCCTAATTCTGCTAAATCCGCAAATATCTCTTTTCCTCGGCGTCCATTCGGGATTCTGCCTATTCCACGTGATTCTACGTCTTATTTTGCATAGGTTTGGACTTAAATAGTTGCGAACGGACCGATTTTAAATGGAAGCCGGCATAGGATTAGTGTATGATAGCCTAATTCTGCTAAATCCGCAAATATCTCTTTTCCTCGGGGTCCATTCGGAATTCTGCTTATTCCACGAGATTCTACGTCTTATTTTGCATAGGTTTGGACTTAAATAGTTGCGAACGGACCGATTTTAAATGGAAGCCGGCATAGGATTAGTGTATGATAGCCTAATTCTGCTAAATCCGCAAATATCTCTTTTCCTCGGCGTCCATTCGGAATTCTGCTTATTCCACGAGATTCTACGTCTTATTTTGCATAGGATTGGACTTAAATAGTTGCGAACGGACCGATTTTAAATGGAAGCCGGCATAGGATTAGTGTATGATAGCCTAATTCTGCTAAATCCGCAAAAATCTCTTTTCCTCGGCGTCCATTCGGGATTCTGCCTATTCCACGTGATTCTACGTCTTGTTTTGCATAGGTTTGGACTAAAATAGTTGCGAACGGACCGATTTTAAATGGAAGCCGGCATAGGATTAGTGTATGATAGCCTAATTCTGCTAAATCCGCAAATATCTCTTTTCCTCGGAGTCCATTCGGAATTCTGCTTATTCCACGAGATTCTACGTCTTATTTTGCATAGGTTTGGACTTAAATAGTTGCGAACGGACCGATTTTAAATGGAAGCCGGCATAGGATTAGTGTATGATAGCCTAATTCTGCTAAATCCGCAAATATCTCTTTTCCTCGGCGTCCATTCGGGATTCTGCTTATTCCACGAGATTCTACGTCTTATTTTGCATAGGTTTGGACTTAAATAGTTGCGAACGGACCGATTTTAAATGGAAGCCGGCATAGGATTAGTGTATGATAGCCTTATTCTGCTAAATCCGCAAATATCTCTTTTCCTCGGCGTCCATTCGGAATTCTGCTTATTCCACGAGATTCTACGTCTTATTTTGCATAGGTTTGGACTTAAATAGTTGCGAACGGACCGATTTTTAATGGAAGCCGGCATAGGATTAGTGTATGATAGCCTTATTCTGCTAAATCCGCAAATATCTCTTTTCCTCGGCGTCCATTCGGAATTCTGCTTATTCCACGAGATTCTACGTCTTATTTTGCATAGGTTTGGACTTAAATAGTTGCGAACGGACCGATTTTTAATGGAAGCCGGCATAGGATTAGTGTATGATAGCCTAATTCTGCTAAATCCGCAAATATCTCTTTTCCTCGGCGTCCATTCGGGATTCTGCTTATTCCACGAGATTCTACGTCTTATTTTGCATAGGTTTGGACTTAAATAGTTGCGAACGGACCGATTTTAAATGGAAGCCGGCATAGGATTAGTGTATGATAGCCTTATTCTGCTAAATCCGCAAATATCTCTTTTCCTCGGCGTCCATTCGGAATTCTGCTTATTCCACGAGATTCTACGTCTTATTTTCCATAGGTTTGGACTTAAATAGTTGCGAACGGACCGATTTTTAATGGAAGCCGGCATAGGATTAGTGTATGATAGCCTAATTCTGCTAAATCCGCAAATATCTCTTTTCCTCGGCGTCCATTCGGGATTCTGCATATTCCACGTGATTCTACGTCTTATTTTGCATAGGTTTGGACTTAAATAGTTGCGAACGGACCGATTTTAAATGGAAGCCGGCATAGGATTAGTGTATGATAGCCTTATTCTGCTAAATCCGCAAATATCTCTTTTCCTCGGCGTCCATTCGGAATTCTGCTTATTCCACGAGATTCTACGTCTTATTTTGCATAGGTTTGGACTTAAATAGTTGCGAACGGACCGATTTTTAATGGAAGCCGGCATAGGATTAGTGTATGATAGCCTTATTCTGCTAAATCCGCAAATATCTCTTTTCCTCGGCGTCCATTCGGGATTCTGCTTATTCCACGAGATTCTACGTCTTATTTTGCATAGGTTTGGACTTAAATAGTTGCGAACGGACCGATTTTTAATGGAAGCCGGCATAGGATTAGTGTATGATAGCCTTATTCTGCTAAATCCGCAAATATCTCTTTTCCTCGGCGTCCATTCGGGATTCTGCTTATTCCACGAGATTCTACGTCTTATTTTGCATAGGTTTGGACTTAAATAGTTGCGAACGGACCGATTTTAAATGGAAGCCGGCATAGGATTAGTGTATGATAGCCTTATTCTGCTAAATCCGCAAATATCTCTTTTCCTCGGCGTCCATTCGGGATTCTGCTTATTCCACGAGATGCTACGTCTTATTTTGCATAGGTTTGGACTTAAATAGTTGCGAACGGACCGATTTTAAATGGAAGCCGGCATAGGATTAGTGTATGATAGCCTAATTCTGCTAAATCCGCAAATATCTCTTTTCCTCGGCGTCCATTCGGGATTCTGCTTATTCCACGAGATTCTACGTCTTATTTTGCATAGGTTTGGACTTAAATAGTTGCGAACGGACCGATTCTAAATGGAAGCCGGCATAGGATTAGTGTATGATAGCCTAATTCTGCTAAATCCGCAAATATCTCTTTTCCTCGGCGTCCATTCGGAATTCTGCTTATTCCACGAGATTCTACGTCTTATTTTGCATAGGATTGGACTTAAATAGTTGCGAACGGACCGATTTTAAATGGAAGCCGGCATAGGATTAGTGTATGATAGCCTAATTCTGCTAAATCCGCAAATATCTCTTTTCCTCGGCGTCCATTCGGGATTCTGCTTATTCCACGAGATTCTACGTCTTATTTTGCATAGGTTTGGACTTAAATAGTTGCGAACGGACCGATTTTAAATGGAAGCCGGCATAGGATTAGTGTATGATAGCCTTATTCTGCTAAATCCGCAAATATCTCTTTTCCTCGGCGTCCATTCGGAATTCTGCTTATTCCACGAGATTCTACGTCTTATTTTGCATAGGTTTGGACTTAAATAGTTGCGAACGGACCGATTTTAAATGGAAGCCGGCATAGGATTAGTGTATGATAGCCTTATTCTGCTAAATCCGCAAATATCTCTTTTCCTCGGCGTCCATTCGGGATTCTGCTTATTCCACGAGATTCTACGTCTTATTTTGCATAGGTTTGGACTTAAATAGTTGCGAACGGACCGATTTTTAATGGAAGCCGGCATAGGATTAGTGTATGATAGCCTAATTCTGCAAAATCCGCAAATATCTCTTTTCCTCGGCGTCCGTTCGGGATTCTGCCTATTCCACGTGATTCTACGTCTTATTTTGCATAGGTTTGGACTTAAATAGTTGCGAACGGACCGATTTTTAATGGAAGCCGGCATAGGATTAGTGTATGATAGCCTAATTCTGATAAATCCGCAAATATCTCTTTTCCTCGGCGTCCATTCGGGATTGTGCCTATTCCACGTGATTCTACGTCTTATTTTGCATAGGTTTGGACTTGAATAGTTGCGAACGGACCGATTTTAAATGGAAGCCGGCATAGGATTAGTGGATGATAGCCTAATTCTGCTAAATCCGCAAATATCTCTTTTCCTCGGGGTCCATTCGGAATTCTGCTTATTCCACGAGATTCTACGTCTTATTTTGCATAGGTTTGGACTTGAATAGTTGCGAACGGACCGATTTTAAATGGAAGCCGGCATAGGATTAGTGTATGATAGCCTAATTCTGCTAAATCCGCAAATATCTCTTTTCCTCGGCGTCCATTCGGGATTCTGCTTATTCCACGAGATTCTACGTCTTATTTTGCATAGGTTTGGACTTAAATAGTTGCGAACGGACCGATTTTTAATGGAAGCCGGCATAGGATTAGTGTATGATAGCCTTATTCTGCTAAACCCGCAAATATCTCTTTTCCTCGGCGTCCATTCGGAATTCTGCTTATTCCACGAGATTCTACGTCTTATTTTGCATAGGTTTGGACTTAAATAGTTGCGAACGGACCGATTTTTAATGGAAGCCGGCATAGGATTAGTGTATGATAGCCTAATTCTGCTAAATCCGCAAATATCTCTTTTCCTCGGCGTCCATTCGGGATTCTGCTTATTCCACGAGATTCTACGTCTTATTTTGCATAGGTTTGTACTTAAATAGTTGCGAACGGACCGATTTTAAATGGAAGCCGGCATAGGATTAGTGTATGGTAGCCTTATTCTGCTAAATCCGCAAATATATCTTTTCCTCGGCGTCCATTCGGAATTCTGCTTATTCCACGAGATTCTACGTCTTATTTTGCATAGGTTTGGACTTAAATAGTTGCGAACGGACCGATTTTTAATGGAAGCCGGCATAGGATTAGTGTATGATAGCCTAATTCTGCTAAATCCGCAAATATCTCTTTTCCTCGGCGTCCATTCGGGATTCTGCCTATTCCACGTGATTCTACGTCTTGTTTTGCATAGGTTTGGACTAAAATAGTTGCGAACGGACCGATTTTAAATGGAAGCCGGCATAGGATTAGTGTACGATAGCCTAATTCTGCTAAATCCGCAAATATCTCTTTTCCTCGGAGTCCATTCGGAATTCTGCTTATTCCACGAGATTCTACGTCTTATTTTGCATAGGTTTGGACTTAAATAGTTGCGAACGGACCGATTTTAAATGGAAGCCGGCATAGGATTAGTGTATGATAGCCTAATTCTGCTAAATCCGCAAATATCTCTTTTCCTCGGCGTCCATTCGGGATTCTGCTTATTCCACGAGATTCTACGTCTTATTTTGCATAGGTTTGGACTTAAATAGTTGCGAACGGACCGATTTTAAATGGAAGCCGGCATAGGATTAGTGTATGATAGCCTTATTCTGCTAAATCCGCAAATATCTCTTTTCCTCGGCGTCCATTCGGAATTCTGCTTATTCCACGAGATTCTACGTCTTATTTTGCATAGGTTTGGACTTAAATAGTTGCGAACGGACCGATTTTTAATGGAAGCCGGCATAGGATTAGTGTATGATAGCCTTATTCTGCTAAATCCGCAAATATCTCTTTTCCTCGGCGTCCATTCGGAATTCTGCTTATTCCACGAGATTCTACGTATTATTTTGCATAGGTTTGGACTTAAATAGTTGCGAACGGACCGATTTTTAATGGAAGCCGGCATAGGATTAGTGTATGATAGCCTAATTCTGCTAAATCCGCAAATATCTCTTTTCCTCGGCGTCCATTCGGGATTCTGCCTATTCCACGTGATTCTACATCTTATTTTGCATAGGTTTGGACTAAAATAGTTGCGAACGGACCGATTTTAAATGGAAGCCGGCATAGGATTAGTGTATGATAGCCTAATTCTGCTAAATCCGCAAATATCTCTTTTCCTCGGCGTCCATTCGGGATTCTGCTTATTCCACGAGATGCTACGTCTTATTTTGCATAGGTTTGGACTTAAATAGTTGCGAACGGACCGATTTTAAATGGAAGCCGGCATAGGATTAGTGTATGATAGCCTAATTCTGCTAAATCCGCAAATATCTCTTTTCCTCGGCGTCCATTCGGGATTCTGCCTATTCCACGAGATTCTACGTCTTATTTTGCATAGGTTTGGACTTAAATAGTTGCGAACGGACCGATTTTAAATGGAAGCCGGCATAGGATTAGTGTATGATAGCCTAATTCTGCTAAATCCGCAAATATCTCTTTTCCTCGGCGTCCATTCGGGATTCTGCTTATTCCACGAGATTCTACGTCTTATTTTGCATAGGTTTGGACTTAAATAGTTGCGAACGGACCGATTTTAAATGGAAGCCGGCATAGGATTAGTGTATGATAGCCTTATTCTGCTAAATCCGCAAATATCTCTTTTCCTCGGCGTCCATTCGGGATTCTGCTTATTCCACGAGATTCTACGTCTTATTTTGCATAGGTTTGGACTTAAATAGTTGCGAACGGACCGATTTTTAATGGAAGCCGGCATAGGATTAGTGTATGATAGCCTAATTCTGCTAAATCCGCAAATATCTCTTTTCCTCGGCGTCCATTCGGGATTCTGCTTATTCCACGAGATTCTACGTCTTATTTTGCATAGGTTTGGACTTAAATAGTTGCGAACGGACCGATTTTAAATGGAAGCCGGCATAGGATTAGTGTATGATAGCCTAATTCTGCTAAATCCGCAAATATCTCTTTTCCTCGGCGTCCATTCGGGATTCTGCTTATTCCACGAGATTCTACGTCTTATTTTGCATAGGTTTGGACTTAAATAGTTGCGAACGGACCGATTCTAAATGGAAGCCGGCATAGGATTAGTGTATGATAGCCTAATTCTGCTAAATCCGCAAATATCTCTTTTCCTCGGCGTCCATTCGGAATTCTGCTTATTCCCCGAGATTCTACGTCTTATTTTGCATAGGATTGGACTTAAATAGTTGCGAACGGACCGATTTTAAATGGAAGCCGGCATAGGATTAGTGTATGATAGCCTAATTCTGCTAAATCCGCAAATATCTCTTTTCCTCGGCGTCCATTCGGGATTCTGCTTATTCCACGAGATTCTACGTCTTATTTTGCATAGGTTTGGACTTAAATAGTTGCGAACGGACCGATTTTAAATGGAAGCCGGCATAGGATTAGTGTATGATAGCCTTATTCTGCTAAATCCGCAAATATCTCTTTTCCTCGGCGTCCATTCGGGATTCTGCTTATTCCACGAGATTCTACGTCTTATTTTGCATAGGTTTGGACTTAAATAGTTGCGAACGGACCGATTTTAAATGGAAGCCGGCATAGGATTAGTGTATGATAGCCTTATTCTGCTAAATCCGCAAATATCTCTTTTCCTCGGCGTCCATTCGGGATTCTGCTTATTCCACGAGATTCTACGTCTTATTTTGCATAGGTTTGGACTTAAATAGTTGCGAACGGACCGATTTTTAATGGAAGCCGGCATAGGATTAGTGTATGATAGCCTAATTCTGCAAAATCCGCAAATATCTCTTTTCCTCGGCGTCCATTCGGGATTCTGCCTATTCCACGTGATTCTACGTCTTATTTTGCATAGGTTTGGACTTAAATAGTTGCGAACGGACCGATTTTTAATGGAAGCCGGCATAGGATTAGTGTATGATAGCCTAATTCTGCTAAATCCGCAAATATCTCTTTTCCTCGGAGTCCATTCGGAATTCTGCTTATTCCACGAGATTCTACGTCTTATTTTGCATAGGTTTGGACTTAAATAGTTGCGAACGGACCGATTTTAAATGGAAGCCGGCATAGGATTAGTGTATGATAGCCTAATTCTGCTAAATCCGCAAATATCTCTTTTCCTCGGCGTCCATTCGGGATTCTGCTTATTCCACGAGATTCTACGTCTTATTTTGCATAGGTTTGGACTTAAATAGTTGCGAACGGACCGATTTTAAATGGAAGCCGGCATAGGATTAGTGTATGATAGCCTTATTCTGCTAAATCCGCAAATATCTCTTTTCCTCGGCGTCCATTCGGAATTCTGCTTATTCCACGAGATTCTACGTCTTATTTTGCATAGGTTTGGACTTAAATAGTTGCGAACGGACCGATTTTTAATGGAAGCCGGCATAGGATTAGTGTATGATAGCCTTATTCTGCTAAATCCGCAAATATCTCTTTTCCTCGGCGTCCATTCGGAATTCTGCTTATTCCACGAGATTCTACGTCTTATTTTGCATAGGTTTGGACTTAAATAGTTGCGAACGGACCGATTTTTAATGGAAGCCGGCATAGGATTAGTGTATGATAGCCTAATTCTGCTAAATCCGCAAATATCTCTTTTCCTCGGCGTCCATTCGGGATTCTGCTTATTCCACGAGATTCTACGTCTTATTTTGCATAGGTTTGGACTTAAATAGTTGCGAACGGACCGATTTTAAATGGAAGCCGGCATAGGATTAGTGTATGATAGCCTTATTCTGCTAAATCCGCAAATATCTCTTTTCCTCGGCGTCCATTCGGAATTCTGCTTATTCCACGAGATTCTACGTCTTATTTTGCATAGGTTTGGACTTAAATAGTTGCGAACGGACCGATTTTTAATGGAAGCCGGCATAGGATTAGTGTATGATAGCCTAATTCTGCTAAATCCGCAAATATCTCTTTTCCTCGGCGTCCATTTGGGATTCTGCCTATTCCACGTGATTCTACGTCTTATTTTGCATAGGTTTGGACTAAAATAGTTGCGAACGGACCGATTTTAAATGGAAGCCGGCATAGGATTAGTGTATGATAGCCTAATTCTGCTAAATCCGCAAATATCTCTATTCCTCGGAGTCCATTCGGAATTCTGCTTATTCCACGAGATTCTACGTCTTATTTTGCATAGGTTTGGACTTAAATAGTTGCGAACGGACCGATTTTTAATGGAAGCCGGCATAGGATTAGTGTATGATAGCCTAATTCTGCTAAATCCGCAAATATCTCTTTTCCTCGGCGTCCATTCGGGATTCTGCCTATTCCACGTGATTCTACGTCTTATTTTGCATAGGTTTGGACTAAAATAGTTGCGAACGGACCGATTTTAAATGGAAGCCGGCATAGGATTAGTGTATGATAGCCTAATTCTGCTAAATCCGCAAATATCTCTTTTCCTCGGAGTCCATTCGGAATTCTGCTTATTCCACGAGATTCTACGTCTTATTTTGCATAGGTTTGGACTTAAATAGTTGCGAACGGACCGATTCTAAATGGAAGCCGGCATAGGATTAGTGTATGATAGCCTAATTCTGCTAAATCCGCAAATATCTCTTTTCCTCGGCGTCCGTTCGGGATTCTGCTTATTCCACGAGATTCTACGTCTTATTTTGCATAGGTTTGGACTTAAATAGTTGCGAACAGACCGATTCTAAATGGAAGCCGGCATAGGATTAGTGTATGATAGCCTTATTCTGCTAAATCCGCAAATATCTCTTTTCCTCGGCGTCCATTCGGGATTCTGCTTATTCCACGAGATTCTACGTCTTATTTTGCATAGGTTTGGACTTAAATAGTTGCGAACGGACCGATTTTAAATGGAAGCCGGCATAGGATTAGTGTATGATAGCCTTATTCTGCTAAACCCGCAAATATCTCTTTTCCTCGGCGTCCATTCGGAATTCTGCTTATTCCACGAGATTCTACGTCTTATTTTGCATAGGTTTGGACTTAAATAGTTGCGAACGGACCGATTTTTAATGGAAGCCGGCATAGGATTAGTGTATGATAGCCTAATTCTGCTAAATCCGCAAATATCTCTTTTCCTCGGCGTCCATTCGGGATTCTGCTTATTCCACGAGATTCTACGTCTTATTTTGCATAGGTTTGTACTTAAATAGTTGCGAACGGACCGATTTTTAATGGAAGCCGGCATAGGATTAGTGTATGATAGCCTTATTCTGCTAAATCCGCAAATATCTCTTTTCCTCGGCGTCCATTCGGAATTCTGCTTATTCCACGAGATTCTACGTCTTATTTTGCATAGGCTTGGACTTAAATAGTTGCGAACGGACCGATTTTTAATGGAAGCCGGCATAGGATTAGTGTATGATAGCCTAATTCTGCTAAATCCGCAAATATCTCTTTTCCTCGGCGTCCATTCGGGATTCTGCCTATTCCACGTGATTCTACGTCTTATTTTGCATAGGTTTGGACTAAAATAGTTGCGAACGGACCGATTTTAAATGGAAGCCGGCATAGGATTAGTGTATCATAGCCTAATTCTGCTAAATCCGCAAATATCTCTATTCCTCGGAGTCCATTCGGAATTCTGCTTATTCCACGAGATTCTACGTCTTATTTTGCATAGGTTTGGACTTAAATAGTTGCGAACGGACCGATTTTTAATGGAAGCCGGCATAGGATTAGTGTATGATAGCCTAATTCTGCTAAATCCGCAAATATCTCTTTTCCTCGGCGTCCATTCGGGATTCTGCCTATTCCACGTGATTCTACGTCTTATTTTGCATAGGTTTGGACTAAAATAGTTGCGAACGGACCGATTTTAAATGGAAGCCGGCATAGGATTAGTGTATGATAGCCTAATTCTGCTAAATCCGCAAATATCTCTTTTCCTCGGAGTCCATTCGGAATTCTGCTTATTCCACGAGATTCTACGTCTTATTTTGCATAGGTTTGGACTTAAATAGTTGCGAACGGACCGATTCTAAATGGAAGCCGGCATAGGATTAGTGTATGATAGCCTAATTCTGCTAAATCCGCAAATATCTCTTTTCCTCGGCGTCCGTTCGGGATTCTGCTTATTCCACGAGATTCTACGTCTTATTTTGCATAGGTTTGGACTTAAATAGTTGCGAACAGACCGATTCTAAATGGAAGCCGGCATAGGATTAGTGTATGATAGCCTTATTCTGCTAAATCCGCAAATATCTCTTTTCCTCGGCGTCCATTCGGAATTCTGCTTATTCCACGAGATTCTACGTCTTATTTTGCATAGGTTTGGACTTAAATAGTTGCGAACGGACCGATTTTAAATGGAAGCCGGCATAGGATTAGTGTATGATAGCCTAATTCTGCTAAATCCGCAAATATCTCTTTTCCTCGGCGTCCATTCGGGATTCTGCTTATTCCACGAGATTCTACGTCTTATTTTGCATAGGTTTGGACTTAAATAGTTGCGAACGGACTGATTTTAAATGGAAGCCGGCATAGGATTAGTGTATGATAGCCTTATTCTGCTAAATCCGCAAATATCTCTTTTCCTCGGCGTCCATTCGGGATTCTGCTTATTCCACGAGATTCTACGTCTTATTTTGCATAGGTTTGGACTTAAATAGTTGCGAACGGACCGATTTTTAATGGAAGCCGGCATAGGATTAGTGTATGATAGCCTTATTCTGCTAAATCCGCAAATATCTCTTTTCCTCGGCGTCCATTCGGGATTCTGCTTATTCCACGAGATTCTACGTCTTATTTTGCATAGGTTTGGACTTAAATAGTTGCGAACGGACCGATTTTTAATGGAAGCCGGCATAGGATTAGTGTATGATAGCCTAATTCTGCTAAATCCGCAAATATCTCTTTTCCTCGGCGTCCATTCGGGATTCTGCTTATTCCACGAGATTCTACGTCTTATTTTGCATAGGTTTGGACTTAAATAGTTGCGAACGGACCGATTTTAAATGGAAGCCGGCATAGGATTAGTGTATGATAGCCTTATTCTGCTAAACCCGCAAATATCTCTTTTCCTCGGCGTCCATTCGGAATTCTGCTTATTCCACGAGATTCTACGTCTTATTTTGCATAGGTTTGGACTTAAATAGTTGCGAACGGACCGATTTTTAATGGAAGCCGGCATAGGATTAGTGTATGATAGCCTAATTCTGCTAAATCCGCAAATATCTCTTTTCCTCGGCGTCCATTCGGGATTCTGCTTATTCCACGAGATTCTACGTCTTATTTTGCATAGGTTTGTACTTAAATAGTTGCGAACGGACCGATTTTTAATGGAAGCCGGCATAGGATTAGTGTATGATAGCCTTATTCTGCTAAATCCGCAAATATCTCTTTTCCTCGGCGTCCATTCGGAATTCTGCTTATTCCACGAGATTCCACGTCTTATTTTGCATAGGTTTGGACTTAAATAGTTGCGAACGGACCGATTTTTAATGGAAGCCGGCATAGGATTAGTGTATGATAGCCCAATTCTGCTAAATCCGCAAATATCTCTTTTCCTCGGCGTCCATTCGGGATTCTGCTTATTCCACGAGATTCTACGTCTTATTTTGCATAGGTTTGGACTTAAATAGTTGCGAACGGACCGATTTTAAATGGAAGCCGGCATAGGATTAGTGTATGATAGCCTTATTCTGCTAAATCCGCAAATATCTCTTTTCCTCGGCGTCCATTCGGAATTCTGCTTATTCCACGAGATTCTACGTCTTATTTTGCATATGTTTGGACTTAAATAGTTGCGAACGGACCGATTTTTAATGGAAGCCGGCATAGGATTAGTGTATGATAGCCTAATTCTGCTAAATCCGCAAATATCTCTTTTCCTCGGCGTCCATTCGGGATTCTGCTTATTCCACGAGATTCTACGTCTTATTTTGCATAGGTTTGGACTTAAATAGTTGCGAACGGACCGATTTTAAATGGAAGCCGGCATAGGATTAGTGTATGATAGCCTTATTCTGCTAAACCCGCAAATATCTCTTTTCCTCGGCGTCCATTCGGAATTCTGCTTATTCCACGAGATTCTACGTCTTATTTTGCATAGGTTTGGACTTAAATAGTTGCGAACGGACCGATTTTTAATGGAAGCCGGCATAGGATTAGTGTATGATAGCCTAATTCTGCTAAATCCGCAAATATCTCTTTTCCTCGGCGTCCATTCGGGATTCTGCTTATTCCACGAGATTCTACGTCTTATTTTGCATAGGTTTGTACTTAAATAGTTGCGAACGGACCGATTTTTAATGGAAGCCGGCATAGGATTAGTGTATGATAGCCTTATTCTGCTAAATCCGCAAATATCTCTTTTCCTCGGCGTCCATTCGGAATTCTGCTTATTCCACGAGATTCCACGTCTTATTTTGCATAGGTTTGGACTTAAATAGTTGCGAACGGACCGATTTTTAATGGAAGCCGGCATAGGATTAGTGTATGATAGCCCAATTCTGCTAAATCCGCAAATATCTCTTTTCCTCGGCGTCCATTCGGGATTCTGCTTATTCCACGAGATTCTACGTCTTATTTTGCATAGGTTTGGACTTAAATAGTTGCGAACGGACCGATTTTAAATGGAAGCCGGCATAGGATTAGTGTATGATAGCCTTATTCTGCTAAATCCGCAAATATCTCTTTTCCTCGGCGTCCATTCGGAATTCTGCTTATTCCACGAGATTCTACGTCTTATTTTGCATATGTTTGGACTTAAATAGTTGCGAACGGACCGATTTTTAATGGAAGCCGGCATAGGATTAGTGTATGATAGCCTAATTCTGCTAAATCCGCAAATATCTCTTTTCCTCGGCGTCCATTCGGGATTCTGCCTATTCCACGTGATTCTACGTCTTATTTTGCATAGGTTTGGACTAAAATAGTTGCGAACGGACCGATTTTAAATGGAAGCCGGCATAGGATTAGTGTATGATAGCCTAATTCTGCTAAATCCGCAAATATCTCTTTTCCTCGGAGTCCATTCGGAATTCTGCTTATTCCACGAGATTCTACGTCTTATTTTGCATAGGTTTGGACTTAAATAGTTGCGAACGGACCGATTTTTAATGGAAGCCGGCATAGGATTAGTGTATGATAGCCTAATTCTGCTAAATCCGCAAATATCTCTTTTCCTCGGCGTCCATTCGGGATTCTGCCTATTCCACGTGATTCTACGTCTTATTTTGCATAGGTTTGGACTAAAATAGTTGCGAACGGACCGATTTTAAATGGAAGCCGGCATAGGATTAGTGTATGATAGCCTAATTCTGCTAAATCCGCAAATATCTCTATTCCTCGGAGTCCATTCGGAATTCTGCTTATTCCACGAGATTCTACGTCTTATTTTGCATAGGTTTGGACTTAAATAGTTGCGAACGGACCGATTTTTAATGGAAGCCGGCATAGGATTAGTGTATGATAGCCTAATTCTGCTAAATCCGCAAATATCTCTTTTCCTCGGCGTCCATTCGGGATTCTGCCTATTCCACGTGATTCTACGTCTTATTTTGCATAGGTTTGGACTAAAATAGTTGCGAACGGACCGATTTTAAATGGAAGCCGGCATAGGATTAGTGTATGATAGCCTAATTCTGCTAAATCCGCAAATATCTCTTTTCCTCGGAGTCCATTCGGAATTCTGCTTATTCCACGAGATTCTACGTCTTATTTTGCATAGGTTTGGACTTAAATAGTTGCGAACGGACCGATTCTAAATGGAAGCCGGCATAGGATTAGTGTATGATAGCCTAATTCTGCTAAATCCGCAAATATCTCTTTTCCTCGGCGTCCGTTCGGGATTCTGCTTATTCCACGAGATTCTACGTCTTATTTTGCATAGGTTTGGACTTAAATAGTTGCGAACAGACCGATTCTAAATGGAAGCCGGCATAGGATTAGTGTATGATAGCCTTATTCTGCTAAATCCGCAAATATCTCTTTTCCTCGGCGTCCATTCGGAATTCTGCTTATTCCACGAGATTCTACGTCTTATTTTGCATAGGTTTGGACTTAAATAGTTGCGAACGGACCGATTTTAAATGGAAGCCGGCATAGGATTAGTGTATGATAGCCTAATTCTGCTAAATCCGCAAATATCTCTTTTCCTCGGCGTCCATTCGGGATTCTGCTTATTCCACGAGATTCTACGTCTTATTTTGCATAGGTTTGGACTTAAATAGTTGCGAACGGACCGATTTTAAATGGAAGCCGGCATAGGATTAGTGTATGATAGCCTTATTCTGCTAAATCCGCAAATATCTCTTTTCCTCGGCGTCCATTCGGGATTCTGCTTATTCCACGAGATTCTACGTCTTATTTTGCATAGGTTTGGACTTAAATAGTTGCGAACGGACCGATTTTTAATGGAAGCCGGCATAGGATTAGTGTATGATAGCCTTATTCTGCTAAATCCGCAAATATCTCTTTTCCTCGGCGTCCATTCGGGATTCTGCTTATTCCACGAGATTCTACGTCTTATTTTGCATAGGTTTGGACTTAAATAGTTGCGAACGGACCGATTTTTAATGGAAGCCGGCATAGGATTAGTGTATGATAGCCTAATTCTGCTAAATCCGCAAATATCTCTTTTCCTCGGCGTCCATTCGGGATTCTGCTTATTCCACGAGATTCTACGTCTTATTTTGCATAGGTTTGTACTTAAATAGTTGCGAACGGACCGATTTTTAATGGAAGCCGGCATAGGATTAGTGTATGATAGCCTTATTCTGCTAAATCCGCAAATATCTCTTTTCCTCGGCGTCCATTCGGAATTCTGCTTATTCCACGAGATTCCACGTCTTATTTTGCATAGGTTTGGACTTAAATAGTTGCGAACGGACCGATTTTTAATGGAAGCCGGCATAGGATTAGTGTATGATAGCCCAATTCTGCTAAATCCGCAAATATCTCTTTTCCTCGGCGTCCATTCGGGATTCTGCTTATTCCACGAGATTCTACGTCTTATTTTGCATAGGTTTGGACTTAAATAGTTGCGAACGGACCGATTTTAAATGGAAGCCGGCATAGGATTAGTGTATGATAGCCTTATTCTGCTAAATCCGCAAATATCTCTTTTCCTCGGCGTCCATTCGGAATTCTGCTTATTCCACGAGATTCTACGTCTTATTTTGCATAGGTTTGGACTTAAATAGTTGCGAACGGACCGATTTTTAATGGAAGCCGGCATAGGATTAGTGTATGATAGCCTAATTCTGCTAAATCCGCAAATATCTCTTTTCCTCGGCGTCCATTCGGGATTCTGCCTATTCCACGTGATTCTACGTCTTATTTTGCATAGGTTTGGACTAAAATAGTTGCGAACGGACCGATTTTAAATGGAAGCCGGCATAGGATTAGTGTATGATAGCCTAATTCTGCTAAATCCGCAAATATCTCTTTTCCTCGGAGTCCATTCGGAATTCTGCTTATTCCACGAGATTCTACGTCTTATTTTGCATAGGTTTGGACTTAAATAGTTGCGAACGGACCGATTTTTAATGGAAGCCGGCATAGGATTAGTGTATGATAGCCTAATTCTGCTAAATCCGCAAATATCTCTTTTCCTCGGCGTCCATTCGGGATTCTGCCTATTCCACGTGATTCTACGTCTTATTTTGCATAGGTTTGGACTAAAATAGTTGCGAACGGACCGATTTTAAATGGAAGCCGGCATAGGATTAGTGTATGATAGCCTAATTCTGCTAAATCCGCAAATATCTCTTTTCCTCGGAGTCCATTCGGAATTCTGCTTATTCCACGAGATTCTACGTCTTATTTTGCATAGGTTTGGACTTAAATAGTTGCGAACGGACCGATTCTAAATGGAAGCCGGCATAGGATTAGTGTATGATAGCCTAATTCTGCTAAATCCGCAAATATCTCTTTTCCTCGGCGTCCGTTCGGGATTCTGCTTATTCCACGAGATTCTACGTCTTATTTTGCATAGGTTTGGACTTAAATAGTTGCGAACAGACCGATTCTAAATGGAAGCCGGCATAGGATTAGTGTATGATAGCCTTATTCTGCTAAATCCGCAAATATCTCTTTTCCTCGGCGTCCGTTCGGAATTCTGCTTATTCCACGAGATTCTACGTCTTATTTTGCATAGGTTTGGACTTAAATAGTTGCGAACGGACCGATTTTAAATGGAAGCCGGCATAGGATTAGTGTATGATAGCCTAATTCTGCTAAATCCGCAAATATCTCTTTTCCTCGGCGTCCATTCGGGATTCTGCTTATTCCACGAGATTCTACGTCTTATTTTGCATAGGTTTGGACTTAAATAGTTGCGAACGGACCGATTTTAAATGGAAGCCGGCATAGGATTAGTGTATGATAGCCTTATTCTGCTAAATCCGCAAATATCTCTTTTCCTCGGCGTCCATTCGGGATTCTGCTTATTCCACGAGATTCTACGTCTTATTTTGCATAGGTTTGGACTTAAATAGTTGCGAACGGACCGATTTTTAATGGAAGCCGGCATAGGATTAGTGTATGATAGCCTTATTCTGCTAAATCCGCAAATATCTCTTTTCCTCGGCGTCCATTCGGGATTCTGCTTATTCCACGAGATTCTACGTCTTATTTTGCATAGGTTTGGACTTAAATAGTTGCGAACGGACCGATTTTTAATGGAAGCCGGCATAGGATTAGTGTATGATAGCCTAATTCTGCTAAATCCGCAAATATCTCTTTTCCTCGGCGTCCATTCGGGATTCTGCTTATTCCACGAGATTCTACGTCTTATTTTGCATAGGTTTGTACTTAAATAGTTGCGAACGGACCGATTTTAAATGGAAGCCGGCATAGGATTAGTGTATGATAGCCTTATTCTGCTAAATCCGCAAATATCTCTTTTCCTCGGCGTCCATTCGGAATTCTGCTTATTCCACGAGATTCTACGTCTTATTTTGCATAGGTTTGGACTTAAATAGTTGCGAACGGACCGATTTTTAATGGAAGCCGGCATAGGATTAGTGTATGATAGCCTAATTCTGCTAAATCCGCAAATATCTCTTTTCCTCGGCGTCCATTCGGGATTCTGCCTATTCCACGTGATTCTACGTCTTATTTTGCATAGGTTTGGACTAAAATAGTTGCGAACGGACCGATTTTAAATGGAAGCCGGCATAGGATTAGTGTATGATAGCCTAATTCTGCTATATCCGCAAATATCTCTTTTCCTCGAAGTCCATTCGGAATTCTGCTTATTCCACGAGATTCTACGTCTTATTTTGCATAGGTTTGGACTTAAATAGTTGCGAACGGACCGATTTTAAATGGAAGCCGGCATAGGATTAGTGTATGATAGCCTTATTCTGCTAAATCCGCAAATATCTCTTTTCCTCGGCGTCCATTCGGAATTCTGCTTATTCCACGAGATTCTACGTCTTATTTTGCATAGGTTTGGACTTAGATAGTTGCGAACGGACCGATTTTTAATGGAAGCCGGCATAGGATTAGTGTATGATAGCCTAATTCTGCCAAATCCGCAAATATCTCTTTTCCTCGGCGTCCATTCGGGATTCTGCTTATTCCACGAGATTCTACGTCTTATTTTGCATAGGTTTGGACTTAAATAGTTGCGAACGGACCGATTTTAAATGGAAGCCGGCATAGGATTAGTGTATGATAGCCTTATTCTGCTAAATTCGCAAATATCTCTTTTCCTCGGCGTCCATTCGGAATTCTGCTTATTCCACGAGATTCTACGTCTTATTCTGCATAGGTTTGGACTTAAATAGTTGCGAACGGACCGATTTTTAATGGAAGCCGGCATAGGATTAGTGTATGATAGCCTAATTCTGCTAAATCCGCAAATATCTCTTTTCCTCGGCGTCCATTCGGGATTCTGCTTATTCCACGAGATTCTACGTCTTATTTTGCATAGGTTTGGACTTAAATAGTTGCGAACGGACCGATTTTAAATGGAAGCCGGCATAGGATTAGTGTATGATAGCCTTATTCTGCTAAATCCGCAAATATCTCTTTTCCTCGGCGTCCATTCGGAATTCTGCTTATTCCACGAGATTCTACGTCTTATTTTGCATAGGTTTGGACTTAAATAGTTGCGAACGGACCGATTTTTAATGGAAGCCGGCATAGGATTAGTGTATGATAGCCTAATTCTGCTAAATCCGCAAATATCTCTTTTCCTCGGCGTCCATTCGGAATTCTGCTTATTCCACGAGATTCTACGTCTTATTTTGCATAGGTTTGGACTTAAATAGTTGCGAACGGACCGATTTTTAATGGAAGCCGGCATAGGATTAGTGTATGATAGCCTAATTCTGCTAAATCCACAAATATCTCTTTTCCTCGGCGTCCATTCAGGATTCTGCTTATTCCACGAGATTCTACGTCTTATTTTGCATAGGTTTGGACTTAAATAGTTGCGAACGGACCGATTTTAAATGGAAGCCGGCATAGGATTAGTGTATGATAGCCTTATTCTGCAAAATCCGCAAATATCTCTTTTCCTCGGCGTCCATTCGGAATTCTGCTTATTCCACGAGATTCTACGTCTTATTTTGCATAGGTTTGGACTTAAATAGTTGCGAACGGACCGATTTTTAATGGAAGCCGGCATAGGATTAGTGTATGATAGCCTAATTCTGCTAAATCCGCAAATATCTCTTTTCCTCGGCGTCCATTCGGGATTCTGCCTATTCCACGTGATTCTACGTCTTATTTTGCATAGGTTTGGACTTAAATAGTTGCGAACGGACCGATTTTTAATGGAAGCCGGCATAGGATTAGTGTATGATAGCCTAATTCTGCTAAATCCGCAAATATCTCTTTTCCTCGGCGTCCATTCGGAATTCTGCTTATTCCACGAGATTCTACGTCTTATTTTGCATAGGTTTGGACTTAAATAGTTGCGAACGGACCGATTTTAAATGGAAGCCGGCATAGGATTAGTGTATGATAGCCTTATTCTGCTAAATCCGCAAATATCTCTTTTCCTCGGCGTCCATCGGAATTCTGCTTATTCCACGAGATTCTACGTCTTATTTTGCATAGGTTTGGACTTAAATAGTTGCGAACGGACCGATTTTAAATGGAAGCCGGCATAGGATTAGTGTATGATAGCCTTATTCTGCTAAATCCGCAAATATCTCTTTTCCTCGGCGTCCATTCGGAATTCTGCTTATTCCACGAGATTCTATGTCTTATTTTGCATAGGTTTGGACTTAAATAGTTGCGAACGGACCGATTTTAAATGGAAGCCGGCATAAGATTAGTGTATGATAGCCTTATTCTGCTAAATCCGCAAATATCTCTATTCCTCGGCGTCCATTCGGGATTCTGCTTATTCCACGAGATTCTACATCTTATTTTGCATAGGTTTGGACTTAAATAGTTGCGAACGGACCGATTTTTAATGGAAGCCGGCATAGGATTAGTGTATGATAGCCTAATTCTGCTAAATCCGCAAATATCTCTTTTCCTCGGCGTCCATTCGGAACTCTGCTTATTCCACGAGATTCTACGTCTTATTTTGCATAGGTTTGGACTTAAATAGTTGCGAACGGACCGATTTTAAATGGAAGCCGGCATAGGATTATTGTATGATAGCCTAATTCTGCTAAATCCGCAAATATCTCTTTTCCTCGGCGTCCATTCGGGATTCTGCTTATTCCACGAGATTCTACGTCTTATTTTGCATAGGTTTGGACTTAAATAGTTGCGAACGGACCGATTTTAAATGGAAGCCGGCATAGGATTAGTGTATGATAGCCTTATTCTGCTAAATCCGCAAATATCTCTTTTCCTCGGCGTCCATTCGGGATTCTGCTTATTCCACGAGATTCTACGTCTTATTTTGCATAGGTTTGGACTTAAATAGTTGCGAACGGACCGATTTTAAATGGAAGCCGGCATAGGATTAGTGTATGATAGCCTAATTCTGCTAAATCCGCAAATATCTCTTTTCCTCGGCATCCATTCGGGATTCTGCTTATTCCACGAGATTCTACGTCTTATTTTGCATAGGTTTGGACTTAAATAGTTGCGAACGGACCGATTTTAAATGGAAGCCGGCATAGGATTAGTGTATGATAGCCTAATTCTGCAAAATCCGCAAATATCTCTTTTCCTCGGCGTCCATTCGGGATTCTGCCTATTCCACGTGATTCTACGTCTTATTTTGCATAGGTTTGGAATTAAATAGTTGCGAACGGACCGATTTTTAATGGAAGCCGGCATAGGATTAGTGTATGATAGCCTAATTCTGCAAAATCCGCAAATATCTCTTTTCCTCGGCGTCCATTCGCGATTCTGCCTATTCCACGTGATTCTACGTCGTATTTTGCATAGGTTTGGAATTAAATAGTTGCGAACGGACCGATTTTTAATGGAAGCCGGCATAGGATTAGTGAGTGATAGCCTAATTCTGCAAAATCCGCAAATATCTCTTTTCCTCGGCGTCCATTCGGGATTCTGCCTATTCCACGTGATTCTAAGTCTTATTTTGCATAGGTTTGGAATTAAATAGTTGCGAACGGACCGATTTTTAATGGAAGCCGGCATAGGATTAGTGTATGATAGCCTAATTCTGCAAAATCCGCAAATATCTCTTTTCCTCGGCGTCCATTCGGGATTCTGCCTTTTCCACGTGATTCTACGTCTTATGTTGCATAGGTTTGGACTTAAATAGTTGCGAACGGACCGATTTTTAATGGAAGCCGGCATAGGATTAGTGTATGATAGCCTAATTCTGCTAAATTCGCAAAAATCTCTTTTCCTCGGTGTCCATTCGGGGTTCTGCTTATTCCACGTGATTCTACGTCTTATTTTGCATGAGTATGGACTAATAGAACGACGAGTGGACCGAAATTTATTGAGGCTGGCATAGGATTGATGTTCAGACTAATTTAAAAAGTTTTTAATATGCCAGATTTTTTGAGTCATCTAGAATCTTTCAAATTATTCATATACAACTTAATTTCAATTTTCAGTATCATTCTCAGACATTTAATTTATTTTTGTTATCGATTTTAGGAAAATGCAAAAGGACATAGTTTGGAAGAATGTCATCTATGTTTCTAGAAATCTTCAATGACATTCTGTTTCCAATGATTCATTAGCACAACAAAAAGTAACTTCGATTTATTAAAACGAAAAGGGTTCGTGTTATAAGGTGTTTGTCGTATATTTAGAAAATTACTTCAAAAACGTTTTTATTTTCATTTTAAAAAAGTCTACCCACTTGAGACTACTAAAATATAATTATCTCGGAATGCTTTACAAAACATGAAGATGAAATGTTTAGAGTGGAAATTATTTTAAAAAGAAACTTTTTTTGTTTCGCGGCGCGGCTTAACCGCCTCTATAACGTCTATCAAGAGGAATTCATACATCTCTCCTTCTTTATCTCTTCGAGGCATATGTGCAGTGAAAGAGGTGATGGCGAAAAAGTAATCTACTTAAGTGGTTCTGTCTGAAATAAACCTAATATATTAGATCGTAAGGCACATTTTAAAAGACTGCGAAGATTTGCTTTATTTCTTGATTTTCAAAGGATCCTAAAGTAATTTTATCAAAAGGATGGGATTTAGTATGCAGAATGGGAAAGACCTAAAGGGAATTTCGATGCAATAAAATAATATGAGAGGCGGAGCAACGGTACAATCTTCTTTTACTTCATCAAACTTAAGTATATAGAGACAAGCTTCTCCAGATAATATCCCGCTTTAATAAAATGTAGCTCAAACATAGATAGGAACAGCTAATGTTTAAACACATAAGTAAACATTAAAATTATTAAAAATTCGATAATACATTGGCTGTAGACTACAGTGGTTTCGAAAGTAAGTTGAGGGAATGGTCAATTTTCATGTATTTTTTTAAATAACTGTAAAACTGTTCATTTTACAATTATAAAAAAAAAAACATATTTGAGATCCTCACAATAAGCCCTTTGATTTGAAATGTCACATGATTTTTTGTAAATTTCTAATTTGTCCCCTAAAAGTAACCCCCTATGACTTCATATAAAAATCTGAATGAAAAAAGCTCCTTCAGTTTTTCCAGAAATTTCCGGGCAACTTTTCATGTCAGTATATGTGTTCATGTCTGGAAACTGTGCTCAGTTTGAATGTGCTCAGTTCGTTAAAAACCCCTGGGCAATTCAGGAAGAATAAACTAAACAGCATTACACCTCATCGGTTCCATTCTAAGACGACTGAATTAAGGGGTAACATCTGAGAACAGTCTCACATTCCTGATGAAGACACTAAGCACAATTCCGCTTTTAGCATCTCAATTCAATTTATTATTAATTAATTCTCTGCAAAAGACGTCACGTTTCCTCTGAAATCTACCCCTAAGGGAATTGACGGATGCAGTACACCTCTTCCAATTAAATAAATATTTTTATTTTCGTTTTATTTTTGGGGGTGGGGTAGTTGCTAATTACCTACCTAAATTAGAATGTTCAATTAATTTTCATTGTTTTCAAGTATTTATTGACACTTTTATAATTACAATTCATGTACGTAATAGGCCAGGGGTTAATTTAAAAACAAGCGATACAAATAAACGCAAAGGTCAGCACTACCTTTTTCTAGGTAGGTACATTTGATAATATTTACATTTTAATATTCTCACACGAAACTATTGATTGTATCAGTACTTATTTTATAAAGGAGTTGAATAGTTAGTACAATGAATGTATAAAGGGGTAAATAATTAAAATTCCCCATTTATAAAACATTGGAACAAATTATGTTCTTAGTCACTATTCTGTTGAAACTACAAGTCACTGGAGGCGAGTTTGAGCTTGTTGGTTCTTATCAGCGCGCTATAGGTAGTTACTGGCTACTTAAGGCGAAGTATATCCATAGATAGATTAGTATACCACCACAGACGGTTTGGTAGGGCCATCTGTGGTAAAGGCTAGAAATTTTAGGTACTATAACGTTGAACAAGATTCCTTTTTGTAGTACGATGGTATATTGATCTCTCTGTGGATACAGGAAGCGTGGGAAGTGCCAATGGCGCCCTGATGAGAACCAACAATCTCGAAGTAGTTTAAATAGAATATTTCGTAGTTGGAAACGAATAGCAGGAAAAAATATGGCCAATACATTGACATTTATGTAGGTCTATTTCTCATTAAAAAACTTCATCGTTTGCTGTGTAAACGGAATTGAAAAGTTTAGTGTATGTGCCAATAAGCTGGATAACAGTGTGTGTTGGGTGTGCGAAAAAGTTTGAAGGGGTTAAAAAGCAAGTTTGTATGGAAACTATTGCAATCGTCGCCTCTCGTCGTTGGCAATATTATATCGATTTTATCTTGTATGAATTAGAGACCCTTATCTCCCTTTAAACTGAAATCTAACAGCAAGCGTAGCAACCTAGAAATACACTGGAGGCATTCCACCATAGAAATGCATCTGTTACAGTTTAATTACCCCAGGCTTTAGCCAACTTTTCCAATTCCCACAGGCTACGTCGACGAACTACGTACGTACTTGCAGCAGTACGTAAAAGTTTTGTTTTCGAATTTATGCGCCAGACAAATCCAACTTCCGGAGCATTGATTGTATTTGTCGAATAGAATAACATAAACTCAACAAATAATTACTTGGTAAAATAACACGGAAAATTCGTAATGCTCACGTCATGTTGTTGAAACAATTACCAATTATTTTATTCGTCAGAAAATTGCAGACAACACAAGCTGCAAATTACTTAACCTTCTTTTTTGTTAATAATTTCCAGAAAGGCATCCGAAGTCTAAAAGGGAGTACAAAATATTTATGGGTCTTTTAGATGTATCCGTTATCAGCGTTTGAGGGTGAAACTGAACGGTATGTGTATAATATACATAAGAGGGTGGTGGTGGTGGGACGGTAGCGTCGCGACGGCGACGCGCCGTGTGACTGGCTGCAAGATAGGGCCTAATAAGGTGCAGGTAATTTGTAATGAAAAATGTCCTCATTCTCTTCGGTTTAGCGGAAAATGGAATTGCGGCCACCCAATAAAGCTGTAACGATACTGTCAAGATGAAAAATGCGCGCACCCTCCCGCAAACAGTTTTCTAAACTAACTGTCACCCCTCATATAAATCAACCGTTTAATGTTACGTTCACGCCTAATGGTTGTACAAATCTGTATTTTATTCATCGCGCGACATATACATCACAACCTTCTCCACAACCCCCTCGTCGCTCAGTTTAATATCAACATTTGCCTTCATCGTATAGAGAGCGAAATATACGTATGTATATGAGCTGTGAGATGAGCCGATTATTTCATGAAATACGGCCGTGCAGTTTACTTTCACGGGAAAAGGCAATCTACACCCGTCCCTCCCCATATTCCCTTCTGAATGCTCCCTGCTACTGTGTCCCGTTGATGTTTCTTTGCGCAGAGACGAGACGACTCCGGTCTTTAAGCGGCTCAACGCTCAACTGACATTCGCATCTTCAGTCACATTAAATGCCAATAAGGCATATGAGAATCAGATTCAATGAGGGAGTTGAAAAATTCACAACTTTATCGTCATACGATTTAAAATGTAAAAATGTGGGCTCAAATTCTTTTATTGATCATTTTGGTTAGTTTGTATCAACGTTAGTATCAACCTGTTGTGGCCCACAACGGTAAAAGGACCACAACGTGTTACTTAAAACTTAAAATAATATACTGAACAATAAAATTTGTATTGTGACCAATTTGTGACTATGGATAACGAGTAATGGTTCTCCAACTTCATCCATAACGCAAAAAAAAATTCTCTGCATTTTCAAAAAGGACCACGACGCTTTTTGGTAAATTCAACAGTTGGTTTTGGGTTGTAATTCTCTTAATATTATTACCAAATTGTTGTGGGTCTTCAAACTGGCCAACAATGGATAAATTGACTAAAGAGACCATAACGTGTTTTGTGACTGTTTTGTTTGAACATTTGAGCAACTGAAATTGGTATTTTGTGACGTCGTAAATCCAAATTAACAATTCTTTTTATAGTTTTATTTACCTTTGGTGGCTGAGGTTCATCTTGAAGTTTGTTAGGGGTAAAATTTATCGTTATGCACTGTGGATTATGCGCAATATCCACCTACATAGTATTGTATAATGGGGTAAATGTTGCATGCAGTTCCTTGATTGCGGTGTTTTGTGCTTAGGAAATGCGACAATATTCAAGAAGTCGCAGACGTTCAAGACCGTTCCTCATTTATAGCAACAAAAGGCGTTTACAGAACATTGCTTCCTAACTACGGGAAGTTTAAACACGACCGCTTCAATTCCCGTTACGCATTTATTATTTGTCCGTCCCGGAAACTTCGTGCCAAGTGGCTTTTCCAAGTGATAACAATTTAAGTGAATTCTTTATGTCTATGCACAACAACTTCATTGGCAGTAATTCTATTATTCAGAAAACTGCATAGTTGCAATCCACAAAACATAACGAAACTTAGTGGCCACAGGGAATCCACTCAGTACTTGCTTACTTAAAATTCACCAAAGAAAAGTCTACAAAATCCATCGAATTCATTTCACAAACCAACTTTTCTTGGAGACACTAATGGAGTTATTTTCATGGAGCATCAAAAAATGGATTCCAATGTAAGATATGTGAAAATTAAGTGACCACACTGGTGCCAAAAGATTACTTTTCGATATGAGGAGAAGGTAAACCAATATTTGAGTGCCCAATATGAGTTTGAACCCCATAGAGTTTTTGAGTTGCCTTTGGAAATCTTTTCAGGGAGCTATTTTCTTTTAAAATGGCAGCGACATCTATTTTGAGCAATGATGCACTACCTGGGTGTGGTTTCGACTCGGATACGATGGGAAACTTTTGCAAAAACTATGGAGACACTATTTGGTGAAATCTTCAGGTTTTCAGATGATGAAGACTCCCAAAAAAGGTCGTCTGAATGAGTCCAAATACACCAGGTTAATGCTGCTTGATAAAGTTTTGATAAGTACGAGTAAGAACATGTCTGTGACTTCTGAGTTTCCTCTTTCAACTGATTTGAGTGTTTAAGTCTTTTGGGTCTTCCCAAGGCTTTGAAATCACCTCAAAGTGAATCATTTTGGGATTTTACAAAACTAAAGACATCAGAACCTATCACCTGAACGCTATCATTACTTTCCACATTCAATGACTGGAAAACCCATTCCTCTGGATGGCTTTCAAGTTCATATTTTTCAAAAAAGTGCACAATTATGTCAAAGTTCAAAGTTCTCAATCTTGATGGTCCTGAAGGTATTGTTACTGCTTTTCTGCGGTAAACGTAATTTAGAACGTGGACTTCGTGAGGGTTGATAGGGTTGAAACAATTGGAACGGGCGATTCGTCTTTATTTAAAGCGAGAGAATGATGTTAGGTCGGAGTGTTCAAAACACAAAAAGAACCCTGACGCACGTTTCTGGTCTCGATTTATTCTACTTTACCGAAAAGTGACCGTGTACGGAGGGTGAGAGAACCCCTTTTGGATGGGCGATTTTTCACGCTACGAATAAATATCTGCTGAAAAGTTAACAGACAACGGAATTGTTTTACGACCTAAGCAACCCTGAGTATAAATATAAATCTCGAAAGTAAACAGGCAAAGCAACAATAAATTTATACTTTAGGTGGACGAATAAGCATGAAGAAATTTGGACCACCACATTAGAAAAATTTGGATTTTCATCATGAATTTGTGTTTGGTTTGATAAAACAATAGAAATATTTAAAATTGCTGAAAGACATAAAAATATTTTTATGGTTTTGTTTTTAACGAAGGCCTCTTTCTTTTTTGAAATTATTTCCCTTATAATTTTTTATAGTCTGCGATTATTGATTCCGTTGGCCACTAATGCTTCGTTCTGACATCCCTAACTAAAAATTATTGTCGATTTTATAAAACGAATGATGTGGAGGAATCGTAACAATAAAACTGTTTACCAATTTTAAACACTTACTACGTGATAAAAGACCGAACGATAATTCTTTGGCAGAGCAATTTAATTTTCCAAACGACTACATTCATGAGCTTAGATAAGCTATAAATTTTTTTTGAATTTTTATTTGCAAATGCACCCTCGCAACTCCAATCGAACATTGTCCTTGTTTCTGAAGCATTACAACAATTTTTTCTTTTGCTTTGAGCTTACAATGACCATGATTTGCAACAGTACAGAGCCGTGCTCTTTCAAGTCTCCAAACAATCTACCCTTGACCATAGAACTGTTTTCATTTTCTGATTATCTAAGCTCTATGAGTGATTATTTTAGGTACAACCCCCGTTTTTTAAAATAGAACAATTTTGAAATATTTTGTGAAATTTTCTGATAACTACATTCATTAACTTAGATAAGTCATAAATTAATTTTTTTGTATTTTTATTTGCAAATGCACCCTCGCAACCCCATTCGAACTTCGTCCTCCTTCCTGAAGCATTACAACAATTTTTTCTTTTGCTCTGAGCTCACATTGACCATGATTTGCAACAGCACAGAGCCGTGCTCTTTCAAGTCTCCAAATAATCTACCCTTGACCATAGAACCGATTTCATTTTCTCATTATCTAAGCTCTGTGAGTAATTATTTTAGGAACAACCCCCGTTGTTTAAAATAGAACATTTTTTGTGAAATTTTCTGATACGTTGGCCTGGCAGCAGGCTGTTCTGTTGTTATCGGAAACAATTTATTTGCGTTCGAGTTTATCTGGGATTACCATTCGAATGGGGGTGAATTTCACCGGGCACAGCTTCCTCTGTCAATAACAGCGACTTTCGTTTTCAGATGTACGTATATTTTGTTAACAGTGTGTCATGACCCTTTTCAACCCGCGAGACAACCCCCGTCTTTTGAACATTCCGCGTAAATTGTAACGCAGAATTTGTCAAATTATTTTTCGTTTCAAAAGCATTGTTCCAATAATTTTATAAAAGGGCGGATTATCCTTTGGAACGTAACAAATAAAAACAAATGTTTATAGGGATGGCAAAATATATAGATTGAACAATTCTTTAATTTTACATTTATTTATTTCAGAGTGAAATCGATGAAGTTAATATCCTTCGTGTCCTGAGTCAACATCCCTGTTTACATTCTTGTAAACCCCTTTATTAGTCTGTAAGTGCTGCAAATATTGGATTATTCGTAATGAAAGTGTAATATAAACTTTATTTAATTTTTTATGTTCTAAAATCTACACAGATAATTAAATCGTTCGTTTTTCGAATGAAAAAGAAATGCTGTTTAGAATGCTATTCGATGCATACGCCGTTGGTAATAAGATTTTCGAAAAGGTATAACGTAAACTAGATTTTATTGTTCACTCAGGCCGTAAATTTCAAAATTGCCCTGTAACGAATATGAGAAGTTGGAGGAAGAAAAACTATAAAACGGGTTTATTTCTTCTACGTTCCAAATATACATTCATTGTCAGCTGAAGGGGTGGTGAAGCTGTGGCTAAAGATATAAATGTATGAAACCACCCCATCTGTGTCTGTTAAAGGAATTGGTATGTTTTGGGGTTGGGAGTTGGATTGATGACAGCACCTGTCATCCATATGGATGCAGGGAGGTTATCACGTCGTCCCTCGCTGTTGTTTGATCGAGTCATCAAGAGGGTAACATCCCTGTCTTCTTTATAGATACGTTTTCGGCGAGTTTACCAAGCAAAACCTCTAATGCATTTTAAGGCGATCCGGGGACAAAAGGAAATTAAATTCAATTTCAAGACTATCTTGATGGAAAGCCTTGTCGGGAAGCCGGTTGGTCGCTTTGTAGCAGGCGAAGATAACTGCGACTCGACGAACACTTTTCCACCTTAATTATCGCTATCGTATTTTCCAAGATAACGGAAATGATGTTTCTAAACTTGTTTCTAGTTGCTGTGAAAAGTTGTTTGAAATTTACTTTAACTGCCACCGAGGAGCTACCATTCAAATGGGGTTTTCTCATGATGGCACACAAAGAAAAAGACAGGATTTGGCATCACGAATCCAAAAGATGAAAAGATTAATAATCAATCTGAAAAGACAGGTAAAATTCCTGTAACGTCTAAACAATTAAGGATTACAAATCCCCCCTTTGGAACGCGTCCTATACAATAGGCACAACGAACCATAAGCCATGTCCTACAACCGGTTTCGACCTATTGGGTCTCATCAGGTAGACGCTGGCAAACACAACATTAATAATCGTTTGAATGCAGAAGTTTGTTGATCAAAATTGGAAGAAGTAACGAATTTTTGGTATTTAAGAAGTCTGACATTATCACTCACTCGCGGTTGTATTGTTCTTACCCCCTAAGCATCAGCTGCAGACTTTATATAGTCGTGGTAGATGGAAAAAGAGTCAAATACTCGTTGAGATGCATCTGTGTCTGTCTGATATATTTATTTCTTCTATAATTAAAAAAAAAACTTTGTGAGTGGCGCTTTCTGTATCACAGATTCCAAAATGTTACGGAATTTTCTAAATTCTTCGAAAATGCCTTGGAGGTGGTCTGAAAATTCCATAATATTCTAGATTTTTTGAATATGAATATGGAATGTTTGAGATAATGATCCAAAAAGTTACAGATTCTTCCAGAGTTTTCTAAAATAATTTGGGATCTGTATATAATCAAGAATAGTCTCAGATTCTTCAGTATTGGTTTGAAATGTTTGAGGAAGATCCACAACATTCCAAAATGTTTCAGATCTGTCAAGAATGATTGACAATGTTTCAGAGAATTGTCCAAAACGTTACACAATGTTCCGAACTTTTCAAAATTGAGTTGCAATGATCTTTTCTTCACCATTGTTGAATTGGTGGGGAAGATCCACCAGCTGCATCATCTGGAAACTTCCATAATCTTTAAGAAGATCTAGAATACTCCAGCTTCTTCAAGAATAGTTTTAAAAAATTATCGAGAACGTTCCAGATTCTTCGATATTGGTTCAAACTATTCAAGAAAGATCTAAAACGTTCCAAAATTTCCCAGATTACTGTAGAATCATCCAAAAATGTTCTAAAAGGTTGCATAATGTCCTGTAGTACATTCCATGATGATGGAGAATGCTAGATGATGTTATCTCCATGAATCTAAGATAGAAAAGGAGGTTTCTTGATTCCTGGATTGCTGCCTGAATCTTGCAGCTGGTTCTTCATAATATCTTTACCAGGAGTGCAGTTTTGAGTCGATTTAGATTTTGTAATGACGAAATCTGAAAGTACCCGACTGAGGGGCTTTGGTTAAGAGCTAATGTGGCGCTTTGCTGCGCTCTTCCTAATTATTTCCTGGGACGCGTTTGGTCATTACGGGACCATCCGTATTACCTTTTTTCGATCGTTGACTTGAAGCGTAAATTTATGATAACGTTACTTCATATTTCATGTATGTGACGTAGATATCTAAAAATCTGGCGAGAGCCAATCTGCGCGCCAAAACGACGATCAACCCGGAGAAAAACGACCTTCTCTCCTGACTAGGCATTTGATTTATTGCTTTTGCTTTTCCGCATGTTTTGCTACAAAATACATTCATTAAACCGATGTCGTTCGTCCTCGTCGTGTCGTGTCGAAATAAATATCGAAGTTAAAGAGCAAAACGGACGAAAATATTGTCAAATATTCACAACCCTTGAAAGATCACGACTGCGAAACTGAAAACCTAATCTAAGGGGGTTGGAGTTGGGTCTTATTGATAATCGTCCTTTGTAGAAGTTTCAGATGATGATTTCCAGTGAATTGGAGTTAAGATGATTGAAACTAAAAGCTGGTACATCAAAATTGCTCCGGCAACGACTGAACTTTAATCATTTAATAACGACTGTGGAATACGTCTTGTGGAACATACGTAATGGGGGTTGTTGGTATGTCTATTATGCAGTCTCTCTCTGTGTACTAGGTGAGAGCGTCGCAGTCGCGTCGAAATTTTGTAAAATTAGGAGTTTAAATTAGATTTGTAGCGTGTTCGCATTCTGGCAACGAGAAACCTGGTAATAACGAGCAGTAGCAGTAGCAGTAGGTAGTACCATGGCCATAGCCAGCCAGCAGTGTATCGTGAGGAGCGTGCAACGTCAAAGGGCAGGAAGTCGTGGCCAATTTTGCACAGTTGTCCATTTTATTGAGTTAACCCAAATAGACGGTGGCCGAGCAAGGGAGGACGACACACAAAATCAAATATATTACGCTACAATGTTGGATCGTAAATAAAGGGAGCCAAAGGGAGACAGGGATCGAGAGCTATTCTGACTGGATTCGTAACAACTTGAATATGATCATTTTGATACAATTCCACGTCTTGTTCTCGTACAATCTCTCGTACGATGAACAATTATTCGAGGTCCTCATCATTTTAAATCGGTTCAGGGGTTGAAATTGTATATATTAAGAAGTTCTTTCTTATCTGTGTACGTATTACTTCAATTATAACAGTTATAAACAAATTAAGATGAGAAAGTAAAGGCATTTAGTTTTTCGTAAATGACTCAAAAACCATAAGTGATAATGCAAATTGGAAAAAACGTCCTTAATGGGGAGGTATTATTATTATTTTTGTATATGGTGCACCCCCAATCTTAGAATCGCGCACCACCGCTGCCTTACTTAATCCACCCCTGTGTGTACCAACTGAATTAAAAAATGATAAGCAGCAGTCTCATGTGTATTTAACATTACGTAAAACCCATTTAACATCAGGTGATAAGAATATGTAGAAAAGTTTATAATTACGTGGGTAGTTTATGATAAAATTGCAAGGAAAACTCGTTTGCTTACGTGGGGCGAATGAGCAGAAATTGTACCATAAAAAATATCTGATTGTATGTACATTTATGGCCAAAGACATCGTTACTGTAAAATTAAAGATAGTGCCATTTTCTTTTTATAATTTTTTTGAAATTCAACTGCCACTTTGAATCGGTTCATTAAGCATGTTGAGTATATTTTGATTTAATGCAAAATAATCATATTGATTTGCCAAAACGTTGCTCTGATTTAATTGCGTGAAATATTTGCATTGTTTTTGACGAATTCAAATTCAAATTCGGGTGCATTATTTATTTGCATTGATTGCTTTATTATATAAATTGACTTCATTTAATCTTTCGAAATGTTGTTATTGGACACATGGGTTTGTTATATATATATACGTACAAACGTGGTGTTAAATTGAATTTAAATTGATGAAATATGTACTGCAATCCATTTCCAATGTGGTAAATTTTTGCAAACTATAAATAAAGATATTTTATTTATAACATTATTTATTAAACTAAATTTCGACAGAGGGTGGTGTAATCAGGGTGACCATTTCATATCGTAATGTAGAGCTTACCCATAGTGCACTGCACCTGTCAATGGTGCATAGCATTCCAGAAATTTTATTCGGGATGACCATTTCATACCGTAACCCTGCCAATTTTTTTAATCTTCGTCTTTCCAACTGTTTATAACAAATTTTGAATAAACGATAACATCCTGGATGATGACAGTAGACCCATGGGGACCCTTTGGTCCTTATGCGTTGCTATATCCGGAGGCAGTACGTTACAGCCGAAGTTTTCACAAGCTCAGATGTTTCGTTCAAGAGAAATTTATGTTTAATAATTCTAGAAATTTTCTGGAATCAATTTTCTATAACAAGTTCAAATATTTGAAATTTCATGGTTGTAAATTCCTTTGGGAGAAGTGGTAAGGGTTCATAGGGGTTAATAGTTTGTTTACAGTGTCCGCAAACGTCATCGAACTTTGGTTATGGATGCCCATTTCATACCGTAACCTTGCCATCTTCTTTAATCTTTATCTTTCCAACTATTTATTACAAATTTTGAATAAACGATAAAATCCTGGACTTCCATGGTAAGACCCAAGTAAATCATTTGTTCCTTGTACGTTGCTATATCCAGAGATACAACGTTACAACCGAAGTTGCCACACGTTTAACAGTTTCCTTCAAGAAAAATTTATGTTTAATATTTCTAGAAATTTTCGGGAATCAATTTTCTATAACAAGTTCAAATATTTAAAATTTAATGGTTGTAAATTCCTTTGGGAGAAGTGGTAAGGGTTCATAGGGGTTAATAGTTTGTTTACAGTGTCCGCAAACGTCATCGAACTTTGGTTATGGATGCCCATTTCATACCGTAACCTTGCCATCTTCTTTAATCTTTATCTTTCCAACTATTTATTACAAATTTTGAATAAACGATAAAATCCTGGACTTCCATGGTAAGACCCAAGTAAATCATTTGCTCCTTGTACGTTGCTATATCCGGAGATACAACGTTATAACCGAAGTTGCCACACGTTTAACAGTTTCCTTCAAGAAAAAATTATGTTTAATATTTCTAGAAATTTTCGGGAATCAATTTTCTATAACAAGTTCAAATATTTGAAATTTAATGGTTGTAAATTCCTTTGGGAGAAGTGGTAAGGGTTCATAGGGGTTAATAGTTTGTTTACAGTGTCCGCAAACGTCATCGAACTTTGGTTATGGATGCCCATTTCATACCGTAGCCTTGCCATCTTCTTTAATCTTTATCTTTCCAACTATTTATTACAAATTTTGAATAAACGATAAAATCCTGGACTTCCATGGTAAGATCCAAGTAAATCATTTGCTCCTTGTACGTTGCTATATCCGGAGATACAACGTTATAACCGAAGTTGCCACACGTTTAACAGTTTCCTTCAAGAAAAATTTATGTTTAATATTTCTAGAAATTTTCGGGAATCAATTTTCTATAACAAGTTCAAATATTTGAAATTTAATGGTTGTAAATTCCTTTGGGAGAAGTGGTAAGGGTTCATAGGGGTTAATAGTTTGTTTACAGTGTCCGCAAACGTCATCGAACTTTGGTTATGGATGCCCATTTCATACCGTAACCTTGCCATCTTCTTTAATCTTTATCTTTCCAACTATTTATTACAAATTTTGAATAAACGATAAAATCCTGGACTTCCATGGTAAGACCCAAGTAAATCATTTGCTCCTTGTACGTTGCTATATCCGGAGATACAACGTTATAACCGAAGTTGCCACACGTTTAACAGTTTCCTTCAAGAAAAAATTATGTTTAATATTTCTAGAAATTTTCGGGAATCAATTTTCTATAACAAGTTCAAATATTTGAAATTTAATGGTTGTAAATTCCTTTGGGAGAAGTGGTAAGGGTTCATAGGGGTTAATAGTTTGTTTACAGTGTCCGCAAACGTCATCGAACTTTGGTTATGGATGCCCATTTCATACCGTAGCCTTGCCATCTTCTTTAATCTTTATCTTTCCAACTATTTATTACAAATTTTGAATAAACGATAAAATCCTGGACTTCCATGGTAAGATCCAAGTAAATCATTTGCTCCTTGTACGTTGCTATATCCGGAGATACAACGTTATAACCGAAGTTGCCACACGTTTAACAGTTTCCTTCAAGAAAAATTTATGTTTAATATTTCTAGAAATTTTCGGGAATCAATTTTCTATAACAAGTTCAAATATTTGAAATTTAATGGTTGTAAATTCCTTTGGGAGAAGTGGTAAGGGTTCATAGGGGTTAATAGTTTGTTTACAGTGTCCGCAAACGTCATCGAACTTTGGTTATGGATGCCCATTTCATACCGTAACCTTGCCATCTTCTTTAATCTTTATCTTTCCAACTATTTATTACAAATTTTGAATAAACGATAAAATCCTGGACTTCCATGGTAAGACCCAAGTAAATCATTTGCTCCTTGTACGTTGCTATATCCGGAGATACAACGTTATAACCGAAGTTGCCACACGTTTAACAGTTTCCTTCAAGAAAAAATTATGTTTAATATTTCTAGAAATTTTCGGGAATCAATTTTCTATAACAAGTTCAAATATTTGAAATTTAATGGTTGTAAATTCCTTTGGGAGAAGTGGTAAGGGTTCATAGGGGTTAATAGTTTGTTTACAGTGTTCGCAAACGTCATCGAACTTTGGTTATGGATGCCCATTTCATACCGTAACCTTGCCATCTTCTTTAATCTTTATCTTTCCAACTATTTATTACAAATTTTGAATAAACGATAAAATCCTGGACTTCCATGGTAAGACCCAAGTAAATCATTTGCTCCTTGTACGTTGCTATATCCGGAGATACAACGTTATAACCGAAGTTGCCACACGTTTAACAGTTTCCTTCAAGAAAAATTTATGTTTAATATTTCTAGAAATTTTCGGGAATCAATTTTCTATAACAAGTTCAAATATTTGAAATTTAATGGTTGTAAATTCCTTTGGGAGAAGTGGTAAGGGTTCATAGGGGTTAATAGTTTGTTTACAGTGTCCGCAAACGTAATCGAACTTTGGTTATGGATGCCCATTTCATACCGTAACCTTGCCATCTTCTTTAATCTTTATCTTTCCAACTATTTATTACAAATTTTGAATAAACGATAAAATCCTGGACTTCCATGGTAAGACCCAAGTAAATCATTTGCTCCTTGTACGTTGCTATATCCGGAGATACAACGTTATAACCGAAGTTGCCACACGTTTAACAGTTTCCTTCAAGAAAAATTTATGTTTAATATTTCTAGAAATTTTCGGGAATCAATTTTCTATAATAAGTTCAAATATTTGAAATTTAATGGTTGTAAATTCCTTTGGGAGAAGTGGTAAGGGTTCATAGGGGTTAATAGTTTGTTTACAGTGTTCGCAAACGTCATCGAACTTTGGTTATGGATGCCCATTTCATACCGTAACCTTGCCATCTTCTTTAATCTTTATCTTTCCAACTATTTATTACAAATTTTGAATAAACGATAAAATCCTGGACTTCCATGGTAAGACCCAAGTAAATCATTTGCTCCTTGTACGTTGCTATATCCGGAGATACAACGTTATAACCGAAGTTGCCACACGTTTAACAGTTTCCTTCAAGAAAAAATTATGTTTAATATTTCTAGAAATTTTCGGGAATCAATTTTCTATAACAAGTTCAAATATTTGAAATTTAATGGTTGTAAATTCCTTTGGGAGAAGTGGTAAGGGTTCATAGGGGTTAATAGTTTGTTTACAGTGTCCGCAAACGTCATCGAACTTTGGTTATGGATGCCCATTTCATACCGTAGCCTTGCCATCTTCTTTAATCTTTATCTTTCCAACTATTTATTACAAATTTTGAATAAACGATAAAATCCTGGACTTCCATGGTAAGATCCAAGTAAATCATTTGCTCCTTGTACGTTGCTATATCCGGAGATACAACGTTACAACCGAAGTTTAACAGTTTCCTTCAAGAGAAATTTATATTCAATTCTTCTATAAATTATCCTCTGGAATCGATTTTCCGTAACAAGTTCAAATATTTGAAAGTTCATGGTTGTAAATTTCTTTAGGGGACGTGGTTAGGGTACTTAGGAGTTTATAGTTTGTTTACAGTGTTCGCGAAAGTCATCGAACTTCAGTTATGAGTATATATTAGGAATTGTCGACACTAAAACAGGATTTGGAAACGATTTGTGTGTTTTCTTCAAAAACTGCAGATTCAGGTAGTTATTGATTGACTTGTTTACAAGCTTACGGCGCCAGCTTGTTGTTATTCAGACCAAAGATAAAACTTTAGGTGCAGCTCAGCGTAGACTTCGTTTGATCTAATGGCAATTTCGTCGGAAACTTTTGACATACGACAGGAACGATCTTTTTTTAACATGATTTATAACTGGGGAACCCACCAAATCCAAATAACTAATAAAATCGATAGGGATCGTAGGACCGACCATAAGTTACAAAAAGTGCTATCCAATTTAATGTCAAAAATTAATGTGTGTTTAAAATTATGATGAAGGAAAATAAATTGTGTTTAGTTCCTTAATGTCCTGTCATGAGCAGTGTCATTCTTCTTCCACCCCGGATCCACTGCTACCAAATAAGGATAAAGGAAAGTAACTTAGTGTTAGAAGGACAACTTTTGCCCCTTCTGTTAAGCGTTGAATAACGATCAATAGTCTTGAGCAATCTTAGTTGAGTGTTGACCGAGTCATTTTCTTGAGTGCCAACCGCTTTACCGTGTAAACAGAGGGTTCCCATACTGTAAGAAAATTGCTCCAAAAATGGGCTGTGCTGCCTCTCTAAACCTATAAAAACACCCTGAACTAACGTTAACTTACGTCATTTTTTTCTTGCCTTTACAGTACTTACTAACCATAAGCTGAACAAACAAAAAAAATGTGGGGGATGTTTTTAATACGTGTACGTGAGGATACCCCTAATTGTTCCTGTATTAATTTCTTTAAATAATTAATTTAAAAAAATAAGTTCGAGCAGGATTCACGTCCTGTCGTAAGGACCAATAAATTCCTCCTCTCTTTTCGTTATGATAATAGTTGGGCGTTGGAAAATCGAGCAGGGTCGTGTAACAATAAAAACGCGGAATCTAGGTTCCCTAAAAAGGAATTTACAAATGGGGGTGCCGGCTGTGACAAATGGTTTCCTTGAAAGATCAGCTGATCGCAAGCCTAAAGCAGTTTGTTAGCATTTGCCTCGAACCGCAGCAGCAGTTAGAAAGCAATTTCGGAAGCGTGCGTCAGTTTCCGCTTTTAAAGTTCAATTTTTCGACTGTGTGCTCGTCGGTGGGTTCTGTTTCAGGAACATCCGTCCCATCGTCCCATTCCTGGGGTCAGATACACGATTTATAAAAAAAATTAAGATGGAAGCGCATATATTAACCTTACTGCTGGATACAATACAGGGTGATTTTTACTCACAATGATCATCCCTTAAAGGGGTTATAGGAACTGCAGTTTTGTTAATCAGGTTCCCATTCCAAAATTATGGTGGAGATTTTATTATAGGTCTGAGTATGCCCAAAGATTCCAGCCCAAACTGGAGTTGCTTCAACCCTTTTTTTTTTTGGCATTGAAAGTCGTCTAATGGGGCAGTGATATCTGTAAATGGGAACGTTTTGACGAGGTGTAGGTAAAAGTCAGCCATTTATCGTCATAATAACTGGCGTCATTGAATCAGAAGTTGGAAGACAATGAATGGCTCGACGAGCTCGAAGTGCAAGCAAATACGACTGAGTGATATAACGCAACCCTTTCCAGAAAGGGGAGTTGGAACGATGAAACTCCGCCAGCGCCCTCGGCGTCGTCCTTGTACTTCGTGCTTCCGAATTTCTTTGATGCCTTTGTCTGACATTAGACGTTCACGATTATAGCATGCAAAATGGCTGGCACAACCTTCGTCGAAGATTGTTCTTAATTACCTTCCGTGCCAATAGAACGCTCCGGAGGTATCCATTGTTGTTCAACGTACTAAAAGACGTCATCAATTCATGGATTCAATGGACCTTTACTTCAATAACGGATATTTATTTTTAACGATTCCAATTCAAATAATAAACGAGTAGAGAATTCAGCTGCATCGATGAAAAAAAAAAATTTAGAACTGGATCCAGGGATTGCCCCTAACACGTCTCAAATATTTGTCGAATAATCCAAACCAATTTCTAAGGATCTAGAACATTTTAGATGATTCCTGGACGTTCCAAAAAGATGTGGAATATTCTAGATCACTTTCGAATATTTTAAATCATTCTCAAAAAAAAAACAAATTGAGAATTCTGGATCATTCTCGAACAAATGAAATCATTTTCGAAAAGTTTGGAGAATATGGAGCATTCTGGATTACTGTTGATCATCCAAGAGTGTATCAGGATATTCAAAGACCTTCTGAGACACTTTTTAGACCATCTTCGAACATTCCAATTTATTTTAGAAAAATTTAGAACATTCTCGAACTTGTGGGTCCTTCCTCTAGGGCCCTAGGGACTGCTATTAGGCTCCCTCTAACCAAGCCATCATATTCCAGAAAGCTTTAGTACATCCCATATCAGTTTAAAAGTATTGAGAATATTTTAGGTACCTAATTATTGAACATTTTTAATTATTATTGAAAGATCTGGAGCGTTCTAGCTCGTTCTCGAACAAACCAAATCATTTTTCAGACATTTTCAAAAAATTTGGAACATTCCAGACCATTATAGATCATTCTAGAGTATTTTAGAACATTCTCTAATCTTTTGGGACGCTTGTTAGATCATTCTCGAGCAAACCAAATCCTTTTTCGTTAAAATTTGGAAATTTGTGGAACAATCTAGATCACTCTAAATCATCCTAGACTGGTTTAGAACATTCTCTAACGTTTTGGAACACATTTTATATCACTTAGGAACATTCTAAGTAATTATTGAATAATCTAGAACATTCTCCAATTTTTGGATCATTCTTTTAGGGTCTTAGAGACTGCCTTTCGTATGTCTTTACTCAGAAGATGAGATGATTTCTTTCTTTAAGAAAAACATTCAGTAAAAATGCTAGTTCCACCCACCTGGGGTCAGTTTCAGAAGTTACGTCTACACTCCCTGGAAGCCAAAATCTAAACCAGTCTGCCCTTTTATCGGATCCTCGCAGAGATGGTCAATGATATTGTGATATTAAAGTTTCATGAAATGAATTTTGGGCCTTACGGCACATAAATACGCGTCAGTTCGTCAGACAATTATCAAATCAAATCCAAAAACCATTGTTTTGTAAGTAAACACAAACGGCGTTGATTAGGGTTGATAAGCGAAAGTCAAATAGCACCGATGACCGTTCATTGTACAAGAGTTGTGTGGCATCGAGCAAGGCATCTACATGTGCACATACATAGATACATATACATATGTTAGCGCTGATAATTACGCACGAGGTCTGTATGGGGCTCAGTAATCAATGCTAATTAGATTCATGACCCTTGCCTTATATGCATATCGGTTTAATAGAGCCAGTTTGTCTGATTGAGAGTAAATATGATCGGGCAACTACTTCATCAGCTCACGCAAGATATATGTACGTACGTGTGTATACCATGATAATGGTACATGTACCATGAAATGTCATTTTTACTTAGGTATAATTAATTATCTATAAATTAAGTTGATTTTATACATTGACTAATTTTTTGGGGCATTGTATAAAATGGATAATTCATCCCCAATGTGTACACCTTTCCCAGTACCTTAGAGTAGACGAGATGTAAAATTAAGTTGATTTTATACATTGCCAAATATTTTTGGGCATTGTGCGGAACGTATCATTCCTCCTCTATTCGCACTTCTTCCCCAGTACCTTAATCTAGACGAAATGTGAATAGATTTTGTTGTGTACATTGCCCAATAGTTGTAGGCATTGTATAAATGGACGACTCGTCCTCTATTTGCAAACCTTTGTCAATACATACGTCTGTCAAAAGAAGTGAAATTTTTTTATATACATTGCCCAATTTTTTGTGCATTGTATAAAATGGAGAATCTATCCCCAATGTGTACACCTTTCCCAGTACCTTAGAGTAGACGAGACGTAGAATTAAGTTGATTTTATACATTGCCAAATATTTTTGGGCATTGTGCGGAACGTATCATTCCTCCTCTATTCGCACTTCTTCCCCAGTACCTTAATCTAGACGAAATGTGAATAGATTTTGTTGTGTACATTGCCCAATAGTTGTAGGCATTGTATAAATGGACGACTCGTCCTCTATTTGCAAACCTTTCTCAATACATACGCCTGTCAAATGTTAAGTGAAGTCTTTTTATATAAATTGCCCAATTTTTTGTGCATTGTATAAAATGGAGAATCTATCCCCAATGTGTACACCTTTCCCAGTACCTTAGAGTAGACGAGACGTAGAATTAAGTTGATTTTATACATTGCCAAATATTTTTGGGCATTGTGCGGAACGTATCATTCCTCCTCTATTCGCACTTCTTCCCCAGTACCTTAATCTAGACGAAATGTGAATAGATTTTGTTGTGTACATTGCCCAATAGTTTTAGGCATTGTATAAATGGACGACTCGTCCTCTATTTGCAAACCTTTCTCAATACATACGCCTGTCAAATGTTAAGTGAAGTCTTTTTATATAAATTGCCCAATTTTTTGGGCATTGTATAAAATGGAGAATCTATCCCCAATGTGTACACCTTTCCCAGTACCTTAGAGTAGACGAGATGTAAAATTAAGTTGATTTTATACATTGCCAAATATTTTTGGGCATTGTGCGGAACGTATCATTCCTCCTCTATTCGCACTTCTTCCCCAGTACCTTAATCTAGACGAAACATGAATAGATTTTGTTGTGTACATTGCCCAATAGTTGTAGGCATTGTATAAATGGACGACTCGTTCTCTATTTGCAAACCTTTGTCAATACATACGTCTCTCAAAAGTTAAGTGAAATTTTTTTATATACATTGCCCAATTTTTTAGGGCATTGTATCAAATGGATAATTTACCCCCTGTGTACACCTTTCTTAGTACCTTAGTGTAGACGAGACGTAGAATTAAGTTGATTTTATACATTGTCAAATATTTTTGGGCATTGTGCGAAACGTATCATTCCTCCTCTATTCGCACTTCTTCCCCAGTACCTAAATCTAGACGAAATGTGAATAGATTTTGTTGTGTACATTGCCCAATAGTTTTAGGTATTGTATAAATGGACGACTCGTCCTCTATTTGCAAACCATACATCTGTCAAATGTTAAGTGAATTTTTTTATATATACATTGCCCAATTCTTATGGGCATTGTGTAAAACGAATGATTCCTCCCCAATTCACACACTTTTCCAAGAAACTACATTTAAGTGAAATGTTGTATAAATTTTAGTGTAAACACTGCCTAAACTTTTTGGGCATTGTATGGAATGAATTGATTTTTAGATTGACACCCTGTATGCCTGTATGCGAAAAGAGAATCGATACTGGCTACGTCCGAGAGAAGGTTCATTATTTGTTGTTGAAAAGTTCAAGAGGAAGAATTAAAGAAAAAAAAAGGAACGAAGGAAAGGGTTCAATTTATCGAGAGTTCACTTACTCTAATAAATATCTTACGCTTGATCGCATTCGTAATTATTGCCGATTCAGGTGGAAGAGGGCGCATCGGGCTCGCAAATTTCAGTGTAATATATTTGTTAGAAAGGCTGCGAAAGAAGAGGGAAAAAAAGGGCACATTAGACCGTTGCAGAATCGGTGCAGCGTGGTAGGTAATAAGGGCGTTTTAATTGCGAACGGTGCAAGTTTGAAAAGTTGAGCATTCACAACGGTCGGTCGGCACAGGTATTACTACGTGCATGCCCTTAATTAACGCTCTAGCTCACCTTTACCAACTGTTATTACTTTTTACAGGATATGTTATTTGTTATTACCTATCCCGTCGTGGATTTCGTTATTCGCTCCTTTTTTTGTTGTTTTTCGAACGTGATTTTTTTATCATCACTTCCGCTATAAACACTTGCTAATTGTACTTGTAGAAATTGAAATTTTGCCTCATCTTTATTGTTAAAAAATGATTTTACAAGTGTTGAAAAATATTTTGTGCTAACACAGGCTGAAACGGATAGCACATTTGATGAAATTAAGACCTAGTTTTTTAGAGTACACTTATGCAAATATTATTTTCGATAAATTTAGAACGTTCTAGAACCTATTGGTACAATTTAGATCATTCTTGTACATTCTATAGCATTTACTAAAAAATCTGGAACTTCTGGATCATATTCGAATATAGCACGCCATCTTCGAAATAATCTGAAACTTTCTGGATCATTCAAATCGTTCTCGAAAAATATAGAATATTTTAGATCACTCTCCAACACACGAAATCATTTTCGAAAAATGTAGACCATTGTGGTGTATTTCAGACCATTCTTGAGCAAACTAAATCATTTCTGACAAATCTTGATCATTCTGGATCATTCTGGAGGGGATCCTTTTCGAAAAATTTAGAATATTGTGGAATATTTTAGATCATTCTCGATTATTGAATCGATCATTTTTGAAGAATCTACAACTCTCTGGAATGTTTTAAATCATTCACGAATGTCGTCAACAAATTGATTATTCTAGATTACCCTAAATTGTCATAGAATATTTTTGAACTTTTGGAACACATTTTACATCATCATCCAACAGTCTTAAGTAATTTTTGAAAACTTAGGAGACATAAATTTTTTTAGATTCTTTCGAATTGGATTTTCTTTTATTATCCCAGCGTGCAATATCTGTTGGAAAAAAGAAAAAGAAACGGAAGTAACATATTGTTAGTTAACCTAAAATTTGGAAAAACGGTCCGACATTTTTCTTCCTCGAACGGGGGGTTAAAACGGGGAACAGGAAATTGATGTACCTCTACTAATCCGCATTTTTTCCGAGACGCATCAGTCAAGGAAGCAAAAAAAAACAACGATAAATGTGTGAAAGCCTGCAAGGGTCGAAAGCGTTGTTAAGTTTATCCAAACTTTCTGGCAGAGACATATCGACACTGATCTCCTCATTCAGAAAAGTTTCCGCCTTTTTCCAACTTCCACGAACTTGTTACCTTTCGTTCCGGAGAAGTTGATGTTCTAGAAATATTCCAATACATATCTCTCGAATCTAAACTTAACATAAACAATTTCAAACTTTATTCTGTTAACAAATATTTATTACAAACACTTTTTTGTTTGCTTTGACAGGACCGTTACATATTTTTTTTAAAAGTTTATTTATGAATTTTTCACAACACTTTTATGGATCGTTACCAAAAGTTTTTCTATTTGTAAGTATTATACATTTACATCCCTGTAATAATGAACAGAGGGATGGCGTAACATTGAAGAAGCGGTCGTTATAATACGCAACGGCAACACTAGCGTCGTTGCCATTACAATGCAACAATGAATTGTTCCCGTTCTAACGAAATAATTTTCTGCTGAAGAAGAAAAAAGTTTCGCCCGACGAAGTTTAACGATGGTCGAAATAAAGTTTCATTTTCGAGCGCCACTTGAACGGAGCTTTCGTTTCCGAAGCTGCCGTTGCTCGAGCTTTAAGTTTTTAATTAGGAAATCTAAATATAATTTTCTGCTGAGGAGATTTCAAGGAGAAACGCAATTTTAAAGCGTTTTCAGATCAAATATGAGGAAAGAAGACATTAAATACAAATGTACACATCTAAGAGAGACGAATTCTTTAATGGGGCGCACAAATATGGAACCCTACGGATTTATTTAATATCACGTTTCTTCCCTCCCTCCTTTTTGCATAGATACTCCTCTATAACCGGAACCTAACCTAATTTAACTACTTCGTTCGAATCAATCACTTCTTAGTGTCTAAGATTTAGAGTACCACATGAGAATTTCCCCTTGGAGCGTACAAATATGGCGCCAGTTGGGTCCACGTGTCTTTCTTCTTTATTCTCCTTAACTCCATGGTTCCGGTAACAGTTTAGAGTAAAGCTAACAGCTTCTCAAGATTAAGATGCACTCTTTCGGAGGGTCCGCTCTTGTTTTCCACATTAGGCGAATTTCGCGGCGAGTCCTGGAAGCCATAAAGTTGAACTAATTGGAGTAGTGACGTCGGTACTTTGTTACAACATAATCTTGTCGAGTTTGTGAGTAATGAGGCGTCCATTTAGAGGATGCACCTCGACTACAACAGCCATTCCAACGACGCCGACGCCGCCTTGCGTCAGGCATCGCCATCGTCGCGTTTAGTGTACCGTCGCCGACGCCGGCGGAGCCGCGCCGTTGGGGGTTCTTCTTCCCCGGGACGTGAATAAATAATGACCCGCGAATTCCTGCTTTTCCCAGCAACTTGTTATCAGAAATGGAAACGACTCTCGGCGTACGTACCTTTACCAGAATCGCTGCGCATCGCAATTCTAATCCAAACGAACTCTTTTACACAGGGTCGCACTTATAGAATTTTTAGGTGGGGAGGGGGAGGATTACAAAATATACAGTAGAGCTTCGATAAGTTAAAGCTCAAAGGGAACGTTAAATGGTTTAATCTCAAAGTCCTATTCGGGGTTTTTAACGTAAAGTAGGTTCAAGTAAAGAAAGTCTTTATGGTCCATTTTTATCCACAGACAATGGGATTTCATTTATAAATGGGTCAATAAATAGGTAATGTAAAAAAAAACCTTACAATGTATATAATATCTCCTTAAACTCGTCAAGTAGGTACGCCACTGTCTACATCGTTCCTAATTGCAAATGGTATGTACAACGTATCTAGTTATCTGCGCCACGTTCGCTTGTTTTAATCTAATTTTTTACCATTATATTCAACTCATTCACTTTTAGTTCAAAGTACCATTAGTACCACGTGTTTGTTTGGGTGTTTGAATGTGTCTTTTTCTACAAAAGGCAGCCCTTTATGTGTATTTTAATTGGATGGGCCTCCGTTATTATTAAAAGTCTACGAGCATTAAGAAAAGACTCAGGGTGCCATCAGGTCATGTGTGTATTGTGTAAAAGAAATTCCATATATTTCTTTTTGTTCCGGCGAAAATTGCTTCTTTAAAGGACGGTTTTGTCAGTCATTCGTTTGTTGAAACATTAACAGTAGTCTGAGTGTGGTTTTTAGTTGTTAGGAAGGATTAGAGATTTTGCTCTTACATCGTTCGGTAGCTCTTGGGCCATAGAATGTTTTTTATAAGAAAAATATTTTTGTGACGTGCTTAGTTTTTCGGTTATTTCAAAACAACTGCGGATACATCAACGGTGAGTCAAGCGACGAACCCGGATCGTTTGTATCTGTGAAGGCTAAACCTCTGGATCTATAGACTTGAAATTTTGCACAGAGATTCCTTATACGAGGTAGACGCGTAGTAAGAAAGGATTTATTAAAATTCCATTCCTGAAGGAGTGAAATGGGGCTTAAAAATTTAGTATAGCCGCACAGATTCCTTATGTGTATAGAGGCGGAATTGACACAGAAAGCATTTTTGAAAATTCTACAGCTAGTTTATGCATTGAATATACGAATTCTATTGGAAGTTTTATTTTTGACATGGAAAATGTTCTTCGTTTTATTCTTCTAGTCGATTGGAGGGACAAAAAGCTATTGTGTTTTCCCAACGACAAGACACCTGACTCGCTTCTTTCGGCATTGTGACTCGTGAATTTATTTCCTTTTTTTCTCCTTTATGTATGTAAGTATGGGTACCTATATGTATACATGGAGGGAAAAGGAATCCTTAAAAACACCTTTTGTATTACGCGTCCCGTCTTTGTATAACTTATGCACACTCTGACGATTTTAAAGGGCGCGGAATTCGAGGGAACGGTGCGCGATCCCGACAGACACTTAATCTAGTTCTCTTTAGTTCATTGACGACTGAATACAGACACGGAAAAATCTTTTTACAGGACATAAAAAGGCGGACAAAAAGTTTTGCAGCCCTGACAAATGGCTTTCCTTTTGTCGAACGACAAGGTGCTGGGTTCTTCGGTGCCGTTGAAGTCGATATAGAGCATTTTCTGCAACATTTGTTACTAAATCGTTCGGCTCATTCAAACGCAGTTTAATACTCGGGAAAACGTTCTCAAACGACGACACCATAATTAACTTTTAATCGTCTCTCCTTTGTTCAGCAATTTTCAAAAGTCCTGGCGACATTTCCATTTTATTTTCAACGATTAAAAACTTAGAGATGATGATATGGTGCTTGTTACGTAAACACAATAAATTGTGCTCGCTTTAGAGTTCGTTATTTGTCGAAGTTATGGCAATGGATCTTTGTCCTTTTTTTTCCTTTTGTATATAGACGAACTTTGAAAGATGGCTGTGATAAACTGACTGTCACCCCCAGCAGTCTGGCGTCATACTGCTGGCAGTTAACCGTCATGTTCATTATTCAAAGGCTTTCATCAGTTTATGAAGCATTCAAAGAGGAACAGGAGGCATGAGATACGAGTCTCAACTATTGAACGAAATGAGCATCCTTTATTGCTCCCACGGGATGACCCGAACGGAAATTATGGTCTTTGCTTACGTCGAATTATTAAGACGAAATAAAAATATATTCATGAATATATGTACAGCATAATACGCAAATGGGATTTTGTATTATACTTGCAGGACAATTTGTCCTACCGTAGGTAAAGAAATTTTCGATTTAAAATAACCACAGTTACTTCTCAGAGTAAATTCACCCTTAAAAACTGATGCTTTTATTAAAATGTTTGCCCAAATATTCGGAAAGTGAGTTTTAATTTTATTTTATGAGAAAGTTATCAAAACAATTCGGTTCGAATTTAATTCAGCGTAATTAAGTTACTCAAAATTGTTGCGGTTGTACATTCCATCGTATCGTAACGATAAAACGGTTCTTCCTCCAGAGTGTTTTCGATTGGTTCGCTAAAGTTTTGTTTAAAACCGTTGCTTTATTAATTCAACTTTATGATAAACGTAATTTTCGGATGGTAAATATTGTAAAATAGCTGGATACTTCCTAACAAGTTTTATTTCATATCGTGATCCATCCTACCCACAAAAAGAACAAAAAAATCATATACGTAAATTTCAGAAATTTCAGTCTTCTATAAACATTAATTGATTAACCCTTTACTCTATTCTGTAAACAAATACCTGAATGTAGTTATCGGGAAGAAATTTAGTTTTCCAAATTCAGATATAATACAGTGGAACACACGATAATGTTTGCAAAATTATCAGAGGTTCTGCTCTAAAACAAACAATGTATTAAGTACTCAAATGTGTGTTTGCTACGTGGGTACATGTGTGAAATCACATCATATACCACAATTTCAAACATTAGAGCAATTGAAGTAATGGTAAACGATACGCTTTTAAGCCATTTTAGCACTGATTTCGAAAGGATCTATCTCGTTACCTGATATTCGAAGCGAGTGGACAAACTGAATAGGTCTCAGCGATGATGGGCAAACCGGTGGTAGAAACGTATATTTATGCATTTAACGCGGCACAACGAGTATTAAATATATTTAGACATAAAATATAGAATTATATACAACATGTTAGAAATAAAGATGAATTCTTAAATTGCAACTGAAGAGTGAACAATAATCAATTTATGTGCCAAATAAAAACTTTTAACCCCTGTTTCACACCCTTAGGGTTAGAATTTTAAGAAATCTTATATTAGCCTGTGCCTACGATGTGTAAGGAATGTCTGTGCAAAATTTCAAGTATATAGACTTACAGGTTTGGGAATTATCCTTTGAAATGTATAAAAACGATTCGAGTTCGTCGCCTGACTCACTGTTGGCATCCCCACAGTTTTTCTAGAACAACGAAAAATCTAAACAATTGGAAAAACTTTTCTTCGAACAAAAGTGATTCTATGGTCAATGGGCTATCTAACGATGCTAGCAGCAAATATCTATATTGTATATTAGATGACTTTCGACGCGTTTAGGGAAGCGTTACAACTAGTACTAAATACAATATAGAATTAAATACAGTAGTCTCTTATGTTGGAAATTATGACGAATTCTCAAATTGCAACTGAAAAGTGAAAAATAATCGACAATTAAAAAGGAAATTTTGAAACTTATCCACGTAATGGATATGTAAATAAAATTTATTATTTATTTATTTGCCAAATCTGTAATTGCAATAGAAAACAGAAAATCGAAACCCCCATGACAAATAATTAGATTCTAGATAGAAAACAGGCACTTATAATGAAACTTTTAACCCCCATTTCCTCCCTTTAAGGGTGAAATTTTAAAAAAACTATTTCTTAGCCCGTTCCTACGAAGTGTAAGGTATCTCTGTGCAGAATTTCAAGTTTATAGACTTAGCAGTTAGGGCATTATCCTTTGAAAGGTATTCCAACGATTCGAGTTTGCCGCCTGACTCACTGTTGGTATCTCCGAAGTTTTTCTAAAATAGCGAAAAATCTAAACATTTCTTAAAACTTTTCTTCGAACAAAAGTCATTCTATGATCCATGGACTATCTTAGCATGCTAGCGGGAAATCTTTATCTTGTATATAAGATGACCTTTGACCCCAAACACTATGAACTCAAACGGATTTTTAAACTATTTAGTAACAAAATCATAACACTGACAAATTTTATGGTATATAGGGGAGTTTGTAATGATTCTTGACCTAATTACTAATTTTTTTTTAGCATTTTTAGCTCTTTTTTATTCAGGACTTTTGTTCATTTCCGTTTTACAAAATCAGACACCACAAAACTGTCACGGTAGTAACTACGTGCTTTTCGAAGAACTCGAACCCTAATTTTATTTCCAATTCAAACAAAATCCTTTCGATAGCCCGACAGTCCAACCGTATTAATTTAAATGCGTTAGCAAAACCTTTACGAACCGTCTGTCTTTTGCTGATGGTGATGACAGGACGAAAATGATTAAAAGGAACGTTATTGAAATCCTGTCGACATTCGAGCTTTGGGCGGAGACCGGTCTGTACTATTCTATCCTTAAGACTCGAAATTAAACCATTCAGACATTATTGAACGACGTTTTGGTAAGGTAGACGCAGCTTTATAAAAACCAATTACAACTACTTTCAATCCTGTTTGTAAAATCTTTGATATTTTTTGGTACTCTTTCGATAAAATAAATGGCCACCAGTAATTTATTTACTAATTTGTCCCTTATGTAATACATGTATAGGTATTAGGTGAGTTTAGTTATTAGCTGAAGCAACTAATTGATATTAGTTAGTTATTCTTAGACAAGGTTGTTTCAGAAGCGCGAATTAATCAATTATGCTTTCAAAACTTAATCAATTCAAGTTACGTTCGAGATTCAATTCAGTGTGTGCTGGGGTAACAAAGAAACTAATTACCCTAATGAATAATACACGCCGTCAAATTAGCTTTATTATTTTCTACGACAAGTGAAAGGTGTTGATTTTATAAAAAGAACAATAGACTCCACGTAATTACATTCAAGTCTAAATTTAAAAATCCGGGTTTTTGAAAATGTTTTCCCCAATAGGATGTTCGTTTAATCTGGTCCATGTACACATATTCGCACGCCTGGGGATTATGGATTAATGGAGGCTTGTTTGAATAACCCAGAGTCAAATGGTTATTTATGAGAGCGACAATTAATTAGGATTATGTTAGTTATTCATGGGAATGAGGGGTTTTCTTGAACGGGAAAATTTTAAGAACGACCTCGCGTGCAACACGCAAACGTTTTCCCAAGGAACGGACGATGGAACCTTATGTGTAAATATTATGTTGTTTCTTACGTGAAGGATTTTCTGTTATCGTGGAAACTTTTGTTGGATTATAAACAGAACCACAGTGGACGTTGTCACCAATCGTCTTAACGTCTGTATGTCCACGACAATCTTGTTTCCTAATACGAACTGATATTTCGATAAACGATAAGAATCAAAATAGATCCATTTTTAAAAACCCAAAAAAAAAAACAGAATCACTGAAAGGATATTGTCATAGAGAAGTAACGTTTAAAGACTATCTTTTAAGGATTTTTCTCATAAAGAAATTCTTACAATATTCTGTTTTGGAACTGTTACATGTGATAGTAAACGTTCGATAGAAAATAAATCAGCTGAGATCGTATGTCTGTGCTGGAGTCTGTGAAGTATCCTTTTTGGTGACATGGGTAGAGAGAGTTTTGCGCCGTGGGTCCTTTAAAATATGACCACAGGGATAAACGTTCCCTATTCAGATCTTGACGAGGGTGCAGTTAGCGTCAGCGATGTTTCAGCTCCTGAAGATACCGAAGACATTAATGGAGAAGAACCTTCTCTTTCGTTGCCTATTGAAGAAAATCTAAGACAAAAAAATTATTATTTTATTAACCCTTCGCATCAGGTGTTTCAAAATATTGTTTGTTTCCATTTCTTCTTTGCATAATGGAGGCAATATAGATAGGTAAGTTACATAGGTATACATTAAAACATTTCCTGTGTTTAAACTTTACATGTAACAGCTCATACACCCGGGGGTTGTTTTTATTCAATACTCTGTTACCGAAAATTTGAGTTGAATTTTCGATTTGTTGCCTAAAGACATCAAACAACTTGTCTTTTCCATCTACCTTCGTTGATAAAATAGAGGATGTCTTCCGTTTTCAGCATTTTGTTTATTCGAATATATAAACTGAATAGAGGATTATCAGGGGAATAAGTTTATTTGTTTGGCCTGATTAGCTGAACCTTCCCAGGGGTTCGCTATGTTTATCCCGAAAAAATAAAATAGCGCGTGAACAAGATTCTACTACAACACTGCATTGCCGTAGCGGGGCTATAATTTTAGAAAAACAAAAACAAGAGTATTTATTGTACATTTATCAAATTTTTTCTTTGAGGAGAAGTGAGGAGATTAATAGAGTTTTTTTTAATTAATGTTGATACATTTTTAAATATTTTTGCTACCCTAAAATAAAAATTTCCATGCCCACCCTTGAGCTGTGTACGTCTAACTTGTTGGAAAACTTTCTAGACCGTGTAAAAAGGGAGTTTTTATGCTTTGACAAGCTTGTGAAAAGCAACAAATAGAATAAACACACACCTGTTACGATTTCTTAACTTGTTGTTTTTTCGAACGTTGAAAACACACGGCAGGTCAGCCGGAAAAAAGAAAACCTATTACAATACAATACTACCTCAAGTTTTCTCCTATAAAAATCATTTGAATTATTTTCCAAAACTCTGGATAAATAAATAAAATAAATATTGAGAAAACAGAAATTGAGTCTATATCTCACGGCGCATGATTCGGCGAGTCCGGCGGGTAACGTTCCAAGTTATTCGTCTTGGGAAACTCAGCTATGATCGATACTTCGAAGCGCTGGCTCGAATCGTGACGGTTTTCCCAGGCTGCGCGCCAAAGATCGACTCGCTGAGCCGACAGGCTCGCCATAGTACGTTCAGTGGAAAACCAGCTTTCAAATTATTAATTTAGTCTTGAGCTTTACAAAATCACATGAAAACCTAAAATTTTACGTTACGTAAAGAAAGTTTATTTCATGTTTTTAATACCATGTACCTACCTATGGTTTGCTTCTTTGTATGTACATGATTAGGTTTGGGAATTCACCAAAAGTAGATGTAGTGAAATTTTCTGGATATAGAGAAGAAACTTTGAAAATCTAAAAGTGTAATAAGTACCTAAACGATATACGTGTATATCCAAGGGAAAAGTTTAATAAACTAACAGAAAGTGCCGTCAAATCGGAATGCATCGGTAAACTAGATTCGATCCGGCTTTTTACTCTTCGAGGAGTTTTCCAAATTGGAAAAGTCCGCCCTTTCGGACCAATACTATGGAAAATGTAAACATCAATAGTAGTTGCAAAAATAGCAGCATTCGAGTTCATGATTTAATTCCAATTCAGACAAAGTTTCTTCATTTTTATATAAGACACAGGGTGTTTGCTAAGTACGTACCAATATTTACAGAACTTATTATTTGGGTCAAAATAAAAAAAACATATCAAAAGCTCTTCGGTTTTTTTTCGGAGAAAATAAATTCATTTGGAAGTATCGACGTATTTTTTTTTATTTACTTATACCAGTCAGGTCTGTGCTTTAATTTAAAAAAACTTTAGCTTTATGTTGTACAAGTGTGGAATATTTTAAAATAAGTACCAACTTCATTATTTTATTCGACGATTCTTTTAAGTTTACGCTCTTGTTTTGCAGACGGGGCAATTTTGGCCTGAATCCGGAAAGGAAAAGCGCGGATTATGGGAAAGCGGAAAGTAAGAGGTAAGACGAAGCATATCTAATTTTATACGCACCCCTCTAAATTGATTTTGAACGAAAGCTTTCAACTTGCCTGAATGTAAACGTTCGCCCCCTGCCATGGCAATAATAACAATAATGTACCTACTACCTTCTTATAATAAACTAAATTTGCTTTTAACGATAGTGCAGCTCCGTACTAAGCTGTTTTGTTCTTTTACCAACTAAGGGTAGCAGACAGATAATCTGGGCTGCGGCTGTTCTAAAGCTCTGCATTAGGGCGAACGTCAATTCCAATCATCCCTCTAATCAACACACCTATCAGATTTTTATTTATTTCTTATCATTACCATAATATTTTGGTAATAAAACTTGTAGTCTTACTACAGCATCAAGAGTATACTTAGAGCCGGGATTTAACGGCGCATGGTTTGGCGAGCCTGAATCCACTCGGTTGCAATTGACGACTCGGCGCAGGCTCGGTCTATGGAGTGTGCGCCGTGGGAGTAGCAAAGACTGCCGCTCATTGGTGGAGCCTGCCCTCTCGCCGAATCGACCTGGCGCGCATCCTTAGACGAGCCTTTGTCATTCTCACAGCGCACACTCCACAAACCGAGTCGACACCGAATCGTCAATTCTACGAATGGCTCGACATGCCATGTGCCAGGCTCGGCACCGTGGGAATTCAGCTTTACATGAGAAAAAAGAACTTTCTTTCAAAACTTGGCATAAAAAAAACCATAAGAACGATATGAAAAGGTTAATAGGATTATAGAGACGCACCTGTCCTTATTTCCTGTAAGCCTCTTTTACTTTCAATGGAAGTTCAGTTGAAAAGCTCCTTAGGTAGGTGTACTAACCGGTTAAAAATAAGGCATTCAATTCAAACTTCTTAAAAGTTGTCACGTCAAAGTCGTGTTTTCGTTTTGTTGCCTCTCCGCACATCTTGTACATAAACCTGTGACGCTTTTGACGAATAATTGGCTTGGAATCTTCAATATGCTCACTGTCGCGCAAAGGAACTCGGGTATCAACATCAAAGTGAAAATTTGCTTTGTATTTGATGGTAGTACCTGTATCATCCTGGTGCCTTTCGAATAGATTCGCATTTTTTTTTAAATGTAATGTGCATTTTGACTTCGTTATTGCAATTTAGAAAGCAATTTCACTCCTAATGACAACTTCGTCGATATTGACTTCGACGTTTGCAGTAGTTGTTTAGACAGGATTCTTTATGAGTCGAGCTTTTATTAGACCAAAATTAAAAGCAATTTCGTTCCCCTTTTCACATTTTTGTTTTGGTATTTAATGTAATATGTTGCTGCTATGGTTTATTAGAAGATTTATAAAAGAGTATTTCTTTTTGAGTCTTCAATTTTGATAAAATGAAACAAAATTTAACTGAGTTTGGTTATATGTTTTTTTATATTCCACTAATTTTGTTTATAATATATAATTCTACAAGGTTTCTTGTTTCACTGAGTTTTTTTATGTGACACTGAGATTTTTATAAGTGTTCCTGTGAGGTATTTTATTTTCTACTGAAGTTCTTCAAATTTTGCAAAGGTTTTCGTATCCCACTGATGTTTTTTATATCCCCCTAAGGTTTCTATATGTGCCACTGAGATTTTCTATGTTCTCCTGAAGTTTCTATAAGTCTGCTCATAAGATTATTTATATTCCACTCGGCTTTCATGTTCCACTGGAGTTTTCAATACTACACTGAGGTTTCTACAAGTATTCCCTTGAGGTTCCTTATATTCTACCGAAGTTCTTCAAATTCTATAAAGGTTTTCGTATCCCACTGACGTTTCTTCAAGTGCCACTGAGATTTTTTATGTTCTCATGGGGTATTTATAAATTTCCTACTTAAGTTTTTTATACTTCACTAAGGTTTCTTGTACCACTGAGGTTTTCAATACTCCACTGAGGTTGTTGTAAGTATTCCTCTGGGGTACTTTACATTCTATTGGAGTTCTTCAAATTCTACGAAGGTCTTCGTATCCCACTGACGTTTCTTCAAGTGCCACTGAGATTTTTTATGTTCTCATGGGGTATTTATAAATTTCCTACTTAAGTTTTTTATACTTCACTAAGGTTTCTTGTACCACTGAGGTTTTCAATACTCCACTGAGGTTGTTGTAAGTATTCCTCTGGGGTACTTTACATTCTATTGGAGTTCTTCAAATTCTACGAAGGTCTTCGTATCCCACTGATGTTTTGTTATATTCCACTGAGGAATTTTATGTGCTGCTGAGATTTTTTATGTTCTCCCAGTACAAGACAGGTAGCAATAACAGCTGAAAGTCTCTAGTTTTTTAACAGAACCTAATCTAGTTTTACGTTGGTTTAGTAGTAGTTTCGGAATGGTTGTCGGCAATATACGTATTTGGTCTGTAATTTGAGGTAAACAGCATTCTCTGCCGCTGAACATTCAACTCGTCTGTATATATACGTGGAACGTGTAGTAATTAAAAACTTTACTACTTAAAATCTTTATGCCCTTTTTTGCATTTAGAGTAATTCCTTGTTAGATTGCCCGCCAGTTTTATGACTTCCTTATCAGAGTCAGATGCTTTACTTCTTTCTCGACGACCGGTGTTAAAATTAGGACGGAAGTGTTGTAAATCAAGTAAAGAAAGGAAAGAAAGGCACTAGTTAACTACATTCCTCTCGGGGTACTAAAAAATACATCGTTTGTAACATAATGTGCAGACTTTGTTGTGATTAATTGGCTCGCAAATTGTAGCAAAGATACAAGCTGTAATTAACTTTCGTTTTGAAAATTTTCAGAAATGTGGTGGCAATTAAAACCATAACATTCCAGATTTATTAAAAAAGTAATAGTAATAAACAGTGCAGGGTGAAGGGTTAAAGTGTCCACGTAGGATTTTTTGATTTCTTTAAGTGTTGCAATTATTTAGAACTTTGTGTGTAGTTCTCAATTGGTTTGTTAAAAGTGTAAGAGTGGTGACGTTATTGCATCTATCCTTAAATCTTCCTGAAGGTACATTAAGAGACTAGTTGAATTTCGAGTACATTATCTCTTTTAATTGCATTGGATTTCGTGTCGTCCTTAATTACTTTGCTAACCGTTTCGCGTTTACTTATCGTCGAAAAGTTCGAGAGGACGCTGGGTAAATCCCGCGGGAAACGTTACTCAAGTTGACGGCACCGTTATGTAGAACCGACCTTTCCTTCCTCTGTAAATAACTGACAAAATTCATCCAGTACTAGTAGCAACGTCTTATAGTCGACGATGATGGCTAAATGTGGAGTTTCACGCTCAAAGTCCACGTGACGTTTTAACCAAACTCTTTGAGTACAAAGGCACTTAAATCTTCAAGAATTTTTGAATGTTAGTAAAGAATTTAGTTATTAAATTTTGATATTTTAATTGCCAAAAAGTCAGTAGTGTTCTCGTGTCGTGGCATCAATGAATCGCAGTCCAAGTTCAAAGTTGGGAAACTATTCCATGAAACGTCTTATTCATTTTATCGAATGATGCTCGTTAGTTAATGAAGATTATGTTTTAACTGCTTATTAACTTAGGCGATTTACATAAATAACAAATTAGTGAGTTGGACTTGTGATAACCGGAAGCGGATTCAGTTGAGCAAACCAGCCTTCCGTAGCAACGAGAGATGCGGGCTCGCTGTAATTGACCCAATTCCGGTTTTCGAGTTTCAAACCGACGTCGCGACGACGACGACGACGTCGGAGACGCCGGCATCGAAACTACCTTAGATCGTACAGGAAACGCCGTCGTCGTCTGGATTTATAAACGCTGCTGCACCATGACCGCGTCCCGTACAATTCTGTACGTTTAAACCGTTTATTCCATTTGCTTTTGCTTTTCAAAAAGCGTCAGTCAAGCTTTGCTAGACGCTCTTACCTAATGCCTAACTAGTTTAAAACGAAGCCAATTAAATATACTGTGCAGATGCTTTCAAAATATACACGTAGATCCAACGTAGCTTTAACTGACTAACTTCCACTGAAGTGAAGCTGATCCTACAATAGTCCTGGGCAAAAGTATCGATAATAATAATGGCAACTATCGATAACTTTTTGATATCTAATAACTAAAACCAGTTATAGCCCAAGAATAAAATAATCAGCCTGGGGAAGTGTCTACAACGATTTAGACGTAGCCAAAAATCAAAATGACAGAGTATCCTCACCTTCAGTGAACGATCAAGGGCTTGCAGAGGCCATAAAAACACAAATGAAAACATAATAAGTTTATTAAGATTAAGGTGCAATCTATTCAAGTTTATTAAGAGATGCCAAAGTATTGATAATTACAAAATCTAGGGCTTCACGTAAGACCAAAAGAAAGAACGACTGGAGAAAGAATACTTAAACCGGGTTTCGGATTCCAATCCTTACACCATCCAAACTTGATAATCCAGGATCCTCGGGATACTTAAAGTGTGTTCCTAATGGAGCTTGATCCAAGATTGCTCAACCAATTCCCAAGAAGCTCACACCAGCTACACCCAACTCTGTGGAAAGTGAAGGATCTCTCTGGAATTCTAAACTGAGGGGCTTGTATCAAAAACAAAAAAAATGTGGAATCATCTGGAAAAGTTCTCTAGGTAGTCAAAATTTTAGTTATATTATCTTACATAAATCAAAATAAAAATTAAGAAATTTATCTTTACTCCAACATTGAAAATCTAAAGAAATCCAATAGACACAGAAAAAAACAGCCGCTTTCCGTCAAGCACCAGGCAAAAATGAACGAGTCCAAGGGGCGCAAAGAGACTCTAAGGGTGGATAATCGGAATGCAAAAAGGCCCCAGCGAACCTGTCGTTCAATAGAGAACGCAGGAAGCTACATTTAGGAACGTGCTTAAAACGGTCTTGAAGCCATAGTCTAAACCACCCCCAAATACATTAAAATTATTACATGCAACAAAATACCTGTTATTCCGTAGTATTCAGACGAATTTGATTTTAATTACCCTCTCTGTTAGTGTTAAGGGACATCCTTTATTAGTGCATCCAGTGCAGAACGTTTATTACTATGTCATTGGGGTGGAATACGTCGTCATCAACGCAGTTATATCAGTATTCATCCCTCATAAATACGTGACAACTTTCTGATGGCAAGTTTGGATCAGTTGCAGCATGGGCAATTATAAGTTAATTTTGATCAAAAGGAAAAAGTCAGAAGAGTCAGATTTTCAACCCCTTCGTCATCTTCGTCCATATAGGGGGATTTTTTTTTAGTTTGAACCCAATTAGGGAACAGAATTCTATTTTTCAGTGTCGGAAAAATTAAATGCAGTAGATATCCTTTGTTTTTGAATTTTTTTCCCACTTTGGTGGTACTTTCGGTGTACCCAAATTCAGTTCGTGTATTTTTTCTTTTAAAGTCACCTAAATCTTCGAAAACAGATAGTACAGTTCTCTATCTTCCGTTAAATTAAAATGTTACCAAAGCAATTGGAAAACTCAAAAGGATTCTGCGTCCCGAGCTTTTATCCGAACTGTTTTTCCGTTCATTCTCGAAACCGAAAAAGTTTCCGAAGATTAATATCAGTAAATTTCGGGGGTTATGAATTTAATTTAAACTTTCTCGGAATAAATTGATACGATTGAATCGGATCGGCAATAGTGCTGCGGTGGCTGCAAAGCGACAGCACCCCCGTTTGCAGCCGACTGCCCTGGAGAGTGGGGTAGGAATTACGGTGAATAAATAAATTAAAACTGTAAATAACCCCAAGATTTATACAGCAAAAGTTGGTGTTGGCTCAGTAAGAGGAAGCAAGCAAAGAACAGATGACGCTGTGGCACATGGCACCGTGGAAGAAACGAAGACCAAATCTGCAATGATAATAAAACCAATTTAAGTTGAGCAGCGGCTGCAGCAGCAGCAGCAGTAGCGTCCCGACGCAGGGCGTCGCGTCCGTCGCGGCCGCTTCCGTCACGCCTCTACAATACAAACGAGATTTTCAGGAAAGCAAAGACGCCAGTGTCTGCAAATATCCCATCCTCTCCCCCAACCGTTCTCCCTGCTTTGGTACGGTCTTGTTCATTTACATTAACTAGAATTTGCATTGCTTTGTAAAAAGTCGCTCCGAAGAACAAAGGCTCACCCCCTACACGGCACGTTCTAAGTGCATGTGCCCTCTCTTTTCAGCCCTTTCTTTTAATTTGCGTCCTTTTTCTACGTGTTTAGCCCATGAAAAGCAGCCAGCAAAGAAATTAATTAAATTCCAGCGAAAGTACGACACAGTACGTCGTCAAAGGGATTTGGAAAAATTATTATTTGGGAAAATCGTCCAAGTGTGTGACCTTTATTTCGGAGCCCTTTTCAGAGGGCTGACTGGAACATTCTTGATTTGTTTACCAAAGACAAATTGTCCTTATGTGTTGTACCACAGGGGTTGTAAGGAAATAAACTCGTTCTTCCTGTAGTGCATTAAATGTCACACAGAGCTTAACCTAAAATTACAGTATTTTCCCCAAAAACTTCTCTATTAAATCTCTGATCATCATCTTCACAAAAAAAACCCAAAGGGTCGATATTAATTATAGGAATTGAAAATGTATTTTTTGTGACTGTTTGCTAATCCCTTACGTTTGCAAAAAAAAATAGAATAAACGTCACCAGACAGTTGGTTTTTAGAAGACAAGAAAGCGTTGTTATTTCCCCACTTTACTTCAGCGGTTTCCATAAATCATGTAACCGGACGATCTCCCGTCTAAAGGGACGCGTTGAAGCGTTTTATTATTAAAATAAGAAATCGACAGACACGAGCCTGCTGTCTTCGAAGGGACCTGATGGGGTTGGGCTTAGGGAATGTCTCTTCTTTTTGCTTTTCATTTACATTAATATGCCAGAGCTATTTGCATGGTTTCGTTGAAAAAGTTACTGAATACGACACGACCGATGGCGACGTCGACGGCGTCGACGCCCTGGTGGGAGAGCTATCGCATTTCGACATGCGAGGCCGAAAGGGCCCGATGGGGAAATGGGCGCAATAACCGAGTTCCTGCATTCCCGACGCTTCCTGTATACAGAGCTGATAATCGCTCCGTTTGAAATCTCTACCGTCCGCATGAACGCTTTAGACTATCATTAAATATTTGTGGGCGGTTTTGGTGTACGTATGGAGGTAAACCAAACCACCACCACATTTACCAACTTCTAAACGCTTACTTACCTACACCACCAACGGATATGAAAATGTTTTATAAAAGAAAATCCGTAATTATTCTACTAAGAATTCTTTTCTTGAAGTAACGAAGAGAAGGCTCAAATGGTAATGGGATTTGATGCCCATGAAGTCAGTGACATAGAAATTGTAAACCATTGGGGCTTCTTATAAACTTTGCGTGATTCTCGATCAGGAATTAATTCAGTTACTACCTACTGATATAATGTTATAATCAATCCCTTATAGAAGTTGCACATTAACTACCTGCATATACACAGACCGATACACAGAAAGGATTTCTCAAAAGGGCGAAAACGACGTTTAAATCATGATGTACAAATCAGAAGACGCAGCCCAAACTGATGAGTCAAGAAGATTGAAATTTTGTATAAATGTTCCTTATTTACAGTTGTATCAGACACTATAAAGTTATTTTTAAGATCTACGCACTTAAGGGATGAAATAGAAGAGTCAAAGCTAATACGGTCAAGTAGCGGACGAATGTGGGGTGAGGTGAACTCGAGCAGGGGTCTCTACTGCGCGCACTGTTAGTAGTCTCACGTTTGTTCTCTTCGCTTCGCAAATAAGAACCACTTAAACAGAAAACATTTTTGGATATTTAATCTTGAAATGGACGAACTAGGTTTCCAAATTTGGAACATCAGCATCAGTTACTAGTCTTCATTTTGCAAGTATCCTTTTGACGACCTGAGTATAACTTCTTCTTGTATTAACAATGACCGCGAAAGCCTAATTTAATTTGTCATTCTTTAAAGATTTTAACGATTGTGTCGCCAATGTGTTTGTTGTTTTCTTCAAGTAATTAACCGCGAACATAAGCGAGACTGTTTAATTTGCTGGCACCCCAAGGAATGAGGAGGTGGAGGAGGACGTGAACTGAACGGAGCACGTTCAAACAAAGCATGTTGTACCGTTCTGTCGACGCTGCTCCGTCTGGTTCACGAAGGATTCCCCGGAGGGTCCTTCCAACCGGTTCCCCGAAGAAAATAAGGGACTTCCCGCGAGGGAGTCATCGAATAATTATTGAATAGGGTTGGAGATTGTCCTCGCCTGCCTCGCTCATCCTCCTCCAGGCGAGGGTCGTCCTTAGTTGACTCTAAACAAGGACGCGTTGTTCAAAAGCGAACTTTGGGACTCAGATTATCGCGAATTATGACCGCAAATGTTACGTTTAAGACGAGATAAAAAAGGAAAAAGATTCAGTTTGAAAGAACCGGGATCATAACAGGGTTTATCGGGAAAAACTATATTTTTTTATTTGTTTTTGAGATAAAGAGGGTGCTGATATTTTAACAGATAAAAAATAGAATAATTATATTTCACGAAACGTTCCAAGTGGAATTTTTTAGTTGTTGATAAAAATAGGGTATTATGATTAGTTATGAGTAAGGACTTGCATGTGTCTTCTTCGTGAATAAAATTATAACATTCAATGCCAAAACAATTTTCATACCACTCAGAATTGAGACATTGTATGAAAATTAAGCGGTGTTTGTTTTTGCTTTTTCCTGGACAGAGCCTAGCCTCCAATTCAACGCGCCCTTCCTGTTACTGCCGTTCTTGAATAAAACGGGGAGGTAAAACGCGTAAAACATGAACGAATTAATTATAAACGACTGCTCATATCGCAAACAAACGGTGCTATTCTCCGAAATTCAGTCCCGACTGAAAGGCGATTTGCATAGAGCTGACAAGGGACCAGTGATGAAGTGGCGTGCATAAGCTGACGGACAAATACACTTCCCCACGCACCGTTTTTGAGGAGTTTCTGCCACGTTGGCATTCACCTCTACAGTATACTCGAAAGCATTTACACCAAACAGTTTTTTTTTTTTTTATAAAAGTGGTCGTACTAATCGATAAAGACCATCAACTTACAAAAATATGATCTCATGCAACGCTGTAAAGACTTAAATGCATTGTGGGCCACTAGTAGGGACGACTAGTGGTCGGTACTAGTGGCTTAGTTGCTCTTTGAGACGTTAAAAGTCAGACGCGACCATCAGCCGCGTCCACTTTACTGAGGACGTAATTGATTACAGCATGCAACAAGAGTTTGCAACCGGTGGCACCATCTAATAGATCAGCGAAGCCTCCAGTCGACTAGTGGTCGCCATCCTCAGTAAAGTGGATGCGAATGGTGGACGTGTTTGCGATTGATGTCCACGACTAGCAGGTCGATGCGTCACTACTAGTAGCGATGACTAGTGGTCGCTACTAGTGGCTCAGCTGCGTTACCAGATGTGGTCACCAGTCGCAAATACTAGAAGTTATACGCGGCCATCAGCGGCGTCCACATTACAGAAGACTGAAAAGTGGACGAGACTTGTGACAGCGTGGCTAACTAAAGTTTGCGACTAGAGGCATGATCTAATAGCTCAGGGACGCCTAGTGGTCGAAGCAGGTGACTCAGCTAAGCCACCAGTCGCATACGCAAAAACCAGTCTCGTCAACTGCTATGTGTATGTATACTCTCAAGAAATGGGCGTGACTGATGGTTGTGTCTAGCTACTAGTGGCTGCCACTGGTATTCGTCTGACTCACTAGTAGTTTGTCTGAGTCTCTAGTAGTGACCACTAGTCGACGCCACTACTGACTTATTGTCCTATTAGGTACTGACACATACCGGGCCACCAGTACGGAACGAGTACTAGCTCAGTTGTGTTACTAGCCTCGGCCACTAGTCGTAAATGATAATTACCTTACATGGTCACCAGTCACGTCTACCTTTCTTCCATTTGTCTTTAATATAGTAGAAGCGAATGTGTCTGACTTCTACTGGTGGCCACGTCAAGTAACTCAACTGAGCCACTAGTAGCAACCACTAGTCGTTCATACTAAAGACTCAACCAGGTGCTAGACGCCAACATCAATTGCAAACACCGGAAATTATACGCGGCCATTAGCGCCATTCACTTTATCGAGGAGGGAAAAGTGGACATGACTGGCGGCAGTATGGGCAACTACAGTTTGCGACTAGTGGCATGATCTCATAGTCCAGGGACGACTAGTGGTCGAAGCTGGTGTCTAATATGAGCTACTAGATGTAGCTACCAGTCGCAAACTCTAGTAGCCGAACGCAGACACCAGTCTCTTCCACTGCTATGCGTATTTACTCGCGTCTTGCTACTAGTGTTTGCGACTGGTGGCTGAATGTGGTATTCGTCTGACTCACTAGTAGTTTGTCTGAGTTTTTAGTAGTGACCACTAGTCGTCGTCACTACTGTTTAATTGTCCTATTAGGTACTGACACTTACTGGGCCACCAGTACGGAACGAGTACTAGCTCAGTTGTGTTACTTGCCTCGGCCACTAGTCGTAAATGATAATTACCTTACATGGTCACCAGTCACGTCTACCTTTCGTCCATTTGTCTTTAATGTAGTAGAAGCGAATGTGTCTGACTTCTACTGGTGGCCACGTCAAGTAACTCAACTGAGCCACTAGTAGCAACCACTAGTCGTTCATACTAAAGACTCAACCAGGTGCTAGACGCCAACATCAATTGCAAACACCGGAAATTATACGCGGCCATTAGCGCCATTCACTTTATCGAGGAGGGAAAAGTGGACATGACTGGCGGCAGTGTGGGCAACTAGAGTTTGCGACTAGTGGCATGATCTCATAGTCCAGGGACGACTAGTGGTCGAAGCTGGTGTCTAATATGAGCTACTAGATGTAGCTACCAGTCGCAAACCCAGACACCAGTCCCTTCCACTGCTATGCGTATTTACTCGCGTCTTGCTACCAGTGTTTGCGACTGGTGGCTGAATGTGGTATTCGTCTGACTCACTAGTAGTTTGTCTGAGTTTTTAGTAGTGACCACTAGTCGTCGTCACTACTGTTTAATTGTCCTATTAGGTACCGACACATACTGGGCCACCAGTACGGAACGAGTGCTGGCTCAGCTGAGTTACTAGCTTCGGCCACTAGTCGTAAATGATATTTGCTAGACGCAGCCACTTGTCGCGTCTACTTATCCTTCTATTTATTCTCAGACTGGAGGCGAATGATGGACGTGTCTGGCTTCTAGTGTTTGCGACTGATGTCCACGTCTAGCAGCTCGTTCGAGTCACTAGTAGCGATGACTAGTGGTCGCTACTAGTGGCGCTAGCACTAATATCGAAACATTAAAGAGAAAATTTCACCATTTTAAGTGTGTAAACCACATTGTTATTTCTTTTCCGGTTACTATTTCAGCAGTATATTATTTATTTGTCAATTAACTTATTTTTTAGTTTCACAAACTATCGAAATTGTTTCTTTGAAAACTTTTTAACGAAAATGCTATCAATTCTACACGTGGCTGTATAGATACATGTATAGAAGTGCGTGTGTAGATTCTTTGTGCGATTTGCGATCAAATAGGGAACAGTCTTGTTACTGACACATGAATAATGAAAATTCTTAACCATATTGGGTTCGAAAGTTTACAGCTTACAACTAACTACACAAATATCCCGCGGTATTACTAGAATTCACTGATAAAATCGACAGGTGTCGTAAAAGTAACGCGAGTCGTCTTTGTAATTGAATGTTGGCGACAGTGGGCAATAAATGTGTGTAATTACATAACTTCAACACCCTCACAGAATTTTATGTCCACATCATTATTATTTAACGAAATTACACTTTGAGTAGTAGGTATTCAAAAAAGAACTCTTCCTCCCTGTGGTCACTGGGTTTTCGGGTTGTTTATCCTGAAAAATAATTTTCTTGTCACGAAATGAATGTTTGGTGGTTTTTGAATTAATTGTATTTCTTTTCTTTTGCTTCGTGTTAAAAAGAAGGGTTGCCATAATTCACTGTTTCCTTTCTTGGTTCATCCCCGAGTTTTCTTTAAAATTACGAGCCGTGTTTCGACAGCGGATTCGTTCATGAAAGGACTCTATACAATATATTATGTACCTAAGTAAAAAGCAAGGTACGTTTTAATGTTTGGCGAAGTAAAAGTTTTTTAGCCGGCGCGCACAATAGACGATAAGATGAGGATCAAGTTATCTAGTTAGCAATGGGAAGCGAGGAAGTTTTCCATTGTTGTAGGTAGTCATTTGTCACCGAGGCACGTTCCAAAAGCAGTTTCCTTTCACGCCAAGGCCGGGACTTTCCCGCCCGAGGACCATTCACATTGTGCGGCGGTTCTCTTTTCAATTCACAAGATAAAGGAAGTTCATATTCTTGAAGCATTTCTTTCTGCTAAAACGTTGAACTCATGAAAGATAAGGGGAGAGAGTGAGGAGAAATGTGTGTGAGAAACAAATAGAGAGCGAGGGTCATCATCAAGAAATTCAGTTCAAAAAATTGATGTCAGTAAAGTCACCAAAGGTGTCCATTCGTTTAGGTGTTCTTTAATACAATTTTTTATTGTTCTGCTGATTTGCCTCATGTAATCTATTAATTCTTAAGTCATTCTGTAGTCCTTCAAAAAATTTAAGCTTTTAATCTTCCTCTATATGAATGGGTTTCAATTGAAATTAAATTCAATTTTCAAATTATAATTCGTTTAACTTTTTTACGTTTTCAAAAGCGTCCTAAGTACATTTTGATGATTTTTTCGGATTTTTTTTAACACTGTACGATAACGTAAATAACTTCTTCAGACTTGAGGGTTATTTTCGCATTAATTCCAAGAAAATATGTCGCAGTTGGCGGAATGCTGTATAATGATGCCGTCCGTCAGTGGGAAGCAGAAAAACCGACGCGATAAGACTTACTTTCCAAATGAGACCTGTCAAGCCTTACGAAAAAAAAAGTAATTTTTTAATTTTGTCGCCCCCAACACTCGCCTTCTTGCCTCAGTCGCTTTCACAATCTTTGCTTGTTAGCAATTTTAATGACTTTGGTAACTCTCCTACCACCAGAGACTCTCCTCGAAGTCTTTTCCAACTTATGAAGGCATTGTATTCATAAAACTTGTAATATCTTTTTCAAAGTCTACACATAATTTTATTGAAGCTAGAGACGAATTACAGTTATTATGCTTCAAACTAATTGTAAGTACATACAAAAATATTCTGCCATCTAATACAAATTCTTCGTAAAGTTCTTCAGGTAGAGAAGTGGTTCACGTCGAACAAATCAAATAGAAATTCTGAAGACGTAGTGAGCCACTAGCTGAAGCCACCAGTCGCAAACACAAGTAGCTTGAGATCACCATCAGTCGTGTCCACTTTGTTATCTATTGACCCCTAGTGAAGTGAACGAGACGGTGGCTACATATGGCTACTAGTGTTTACGACTTGTGGCTGCGTCTAGTAGCTTGACTGAGCCACTAGTAGTGACCACTTGTTCTTCTCACCAACGTCTTAATGTCCAATTTAGTACTGTCCCATACCGAACCACTAGTGCTGGCGACCAGTGGCACAGCCAAGCTACTATACGCGGTAACCAGTGGTAAATACTAGTGTCCTGATGGCTTAATAGCCAATTACTGTCAGTTAAGTGAACTCGACTGGTTGCTACATATGGCTACTAGTATTTGCGACAGACGGCTACGTCTAGTAGCTCGACCAAGTCACTGGTAATGACCACTAATCTTCCTCAAAAGTAAACTAATGTCCCTTACCGAGTTAGCAATCTTGGCGACTAGTGGCACAGTCAGGCTACTAGACGCGGTAACTAGTGGCAAATACTAGTGTCCTGATGGCGTCCACTTTATCGCCAATTACTGTCAGTAAAGTGGACGCGACTGGTGGCTGTACATACCTACTAACATGTGCGACTGCTGGATACGTCCTCGCTAGTGGTCTAATGTCCAACTTAGTGCTGTCCCACTGGTGGCTCGGTCAGACTGCTAGACGTAACCACTAGTGGCAAATACTACTATGAGAATTCCGCTAATAGTCGCATCTACTTTACCGTCAGTTGAAAGTTGACGCAACTGGTGGGCGCACGTAGTATCTTAGCTGCGCCTCTAGTAGCGACAACTAGTCGTCACCACCAGGTGTACAATTAAATGCAGTCGCATACCGAGTTACCAGTCAGGCTACTATACGCGATTACCAGTGGCAAATACTAGTGTCCGGACACCGCCACAAGTCGATCCCACTTTATCCACAATTTACTTTATCAGTAAAGTTGACGCGACTGGTAGCTGCGTCTAGTAGGTCGGATTGGCCACTAGCAGAGACACTTGTCGACACAAGTGGGTATGTAGATTTATTGCTGGTACATAAATGCTGTCGTAAATCGTGTTTTTAATGGCGTAGATAAAATAAATTTCGGTTTTGTCTTTACAATTTTTAAATCAATTGGCAATAAACCTATGAAGCAGTTGGTTGATTTATCTTGGCACAAGAGTCGATCCGTAAACGAACGAAATAAAAATTCTGAAGACGTAGCGGAAGTCATCACGATGTTGATTAATAAAAAGAGCGAAGCTGAAGGAAAACAATAATTTTTTGACTTCCGACGTTCATTTCCCCGTTTGTTTGCCTAACTTCGTTCTACATCGGTTTTTGCACAATATTTTATATGCTCGCGGCCACTGCAGAACAAGGAGAAACACAAGAATCGCACAGAGAGCTTTCGCAAATATTATTCCGGATCAGAAATGCTTGCTTGATGAAAAACACAATTCCGTCTGACGAAACAGAAACACAAATACGAATTAAACACTGGAGAATGAACGAGAGCTAAAATCATTTCATCATCCATTTTTTTTATTTTATGATACAAATTCTAATTGGGAAGCGAATAATTATCATCCCCCGTAACACAAAGGGGATTTTTAAATGGTAAAGGAACAAAAACTACGTTCGTTTGCGTTTCAAAGAAAGATAAGCAGATGCACTGCTTGTTAATGTTATATTATACAATATCTTCTTTAGAAATGTTTACTTATCTACCCTTTGCGTTTTCGAAAACGAGAAAGCTTTAATTAAAAGACGTTCAACAGCGTATTTTTTTCTATTCGATTTCGACATTGTTTAGTTGCCAATCTAGAATTCGATAACGCAGAACAATAACTGCGATATACCATTAACAATGTATTTCCAATGTTATCTCGAACTATAGGGTTCGGCGAGGCGCGACGAACGGGCGCGCGTCGGGGGTGAAGTCAATGCAAGGACTTATCTCGGTGTATTGTTGTACCACATCCCGTGCTTGTATCGTTACTAGGATCTTAATATAGAATTAGGATTAATTTCGGCTGCCGATGACAAGGGCGCGATAAATTGCTGCGGGTTTCCATTGTTCCTTGCTAAATTAAAAAGTCGAATACTACGTATCGTTCGAAAAACAAAATAACTAATGTAACAGGTGGTTGCTGAAATCTCAAAAAACAACCACTAAAATCCCTCGCAGGACTTTCCAAAACTAAGCTCCTAAAGGGGTAAAAAAGGACGAAACTCCCGAGCTTTAAATCGCACCCTTAAGGGAATGTTTGATTTTTAAGGGGTGAAATGGTGTTTTCAAATTTGGAATATCAATACACAACCGAATTGTTTTTAACATGATCCCATCAAGTTTAAACATCCCCTAGGCTTATTTTGTTCGTTTCTGGTCACTATTCATGTTAAAGCGCCAGGGGTTGTTATCAAGCTTTATCGAAATCGTTTCGATTCTGCAGTAACAAGTAGCAGAAATGTTCAGAGCTTTTTGGTTGTAACATCTGCGGGTTGGTAAAGGCGTTTGATGTGCCCGCGTTTCGATATCGTTTGCTATTACCATCCCTGGATGAAAGTCAGTCAGGGATTTCGTCGCATTTATCTGCCTACTCATTAGACTCAAAGAATGAGGGTAGTAATAATTAAATATTTAATTTAATATACAATTTCTTTATTCTGTGAAAAGATACATTTTTTTAATTCATTTGTATTTTTTATTACTTCATTAAAGTTGATAAACGTTTTGTGAAAGTACAAAAAATTATTATGTACATTTGGAATAATGCAAGGGACTCTTTGTAATTTTTTTATACGCGATTTATTAATTCAAATATCGTTTTGATGAAAAATTCTTTATTTGACTGAATCCAGCCCAGTTTTATTAAATGCCTCAGTAATAATTTATGCGAAATTAAAATATTATTCAGTTTACAATTTAACTTAATACATAAATTAATAAAACGTTTCCTTTTGTCTCGATGTTATTGTAGAGAATCGTGACCTTTGGGCGATCTTCAAAGCAAAAAATTATATCAGTAGATTATTATTATTAACAGTTCGAGTTACAAAAATTTTGCTTTCATTCTCGTTCAGTCCTTTGTTTGCTCGTGTCGTACGTACCTAGTAAACTTTGCTGTTACTACAAATAAAATTTTGGAATTAATGGGGTAGTTGAGGTTTAAGTGGTGGTAATGAAACAATAATTGGTTTATTACTGCAACAAGGGTTGATTTGGTCACAATTTCTTTTAATGGAAATTTCCAACATGGAAGGTAGGTGTTTCCTAGTGTTTTTTTAAGGAATGTTAAATAGTTAATTTAAGAAATTATTAAACTTAAACTCCAAATATTACTGATTTCGAGTTTTATTATTATTTTTTTTAAGTTTCTATAAAGCAATTTAGGTACAATTATTTAACAAAAAACCTAGGGAAGGCAGGGGGTTCGTGAGTTTGGCCAATGTCCAACTTTCTTGTCTTTTTAGTATATAAATTGAATAAAATTTATCGTTTCATTCTATTATTTTTTCTTAGGTGTACCCACAGGGTAAAGGATTCCTTTTTAGATTTTATTGATAGAACTAGAAATTTTCTAAGGGTGGTGCATTGATAAGAAAACTACCCTTTCCAATTATTTTAACATATATATATTTAAAAGAGAAACATTGAATAAACGAAACATATCACATAGGATAATTTAAACTCTTACAAATTATAATTTCAATAGAAGCTAATCTTACAAATAACCAACGACTGTGTTAATGAATAATTAATAGATTTCGACTGTCAATTTCGGTCATCGTCAGGCTATTATTGGTTATTGACAAGATTAGCTATTGTTGATCATACAATATGTTATTCATACCAACAAAATTAAATTCATATAATTGAAAATTTTACGAATTATATTGACAGGTCTAAAAACTTTGATTTCTGATTTGCATCGATTATAATTTTTTTTTTCAGACATTCCTTTGAACATGGTTTAATTTGGTCTGGTGAATAACTTGGATCTGGATTCCATTCAATGGTTTCTTTATTTTAAATTGGTTCTTCCTTTCTTTCAACTCCATATCGTGATCTCCATCTCAAGGTAGGGACTGATCATAAAATACGTTCGCAAATAAAAAAATGTTTATAGGGGGAAGGGGTTAGCTATTGTGACATAATATTTGCTAGGGGCGTTGCCAGAAGAGCACAAGAATTACGAGAAACTTAAAAAACTTAAAAATCGACTTTTTGGCGTATAATATCGCTTCAGTGCGTACTAATTCGACACTTGCGGCTCTTTTGGTATCCTATACGATCGATTCTACCCAAATTCAGCGCGATTTTGCAGAAAAAATTTAAATTTTTTTCAAAATTTTGTGAGAAGGGGGGGGTATTTGGTCGATTTTCTTATAAATTTTGAAAATTTTTCGTACGACAGCGCTTTAATTCGTACTAATTCGTCTTTATTGTATCAATTAGTGTTGCTTGTGACTAATTTTGGCTAAATAGGGCGCGGAAATAACGAGAAACTTTGTGCTTTTCGATAGAAGTAGGTTTTGTTAAAAATCGACTTTTTGGCGTATAATATCGCTTCAGTGCGTACTAATTCGACACTTGCGGCTCTTTTGGTATCCTATACGATCGATTCTACCCAAATTCAGCGCGATTTTGCAGAAAAAATTTAAATTTTTTTCAAAATTTTGTGAGAAGGGGGGGGTATTTGGTCGATTTTCTTATAAATTTTGAAAATTTTTCGTACGACAGCGCTTTAATTCGTACTAATTCGTCTTTATTGTATCAATTAGTGTTGCTTGTGACTAATTTTGGCTAAATAGGGCGCGGAAATAACGAGAAACTTTGTTCTTTTCGATAGAAGTAGGTTTTGTTAAAAATCGACTTTTTGGCGTATAATATCGCTTCAGTGCGTACTAATTCGACACTTGCGGCTCTTTTGGTATCCTATACGATCGATTCTACCCAAATTCAGCGCGATTTTGCAGAAAAAATTTAAATTTTTTTCAAAATTTTGTGAGAAGGGGGGGGTATTTGGTCGATTTTCTTATAAATTTTGAAAATTTTTCGTACGACAGCGCTTTAATTCGTACTAATTCGTCTTTATTGTATCAATTAGTGTTGCTTGTGACTAATTTTGGCTAAATAGGGCGCGGAAATAACGAGAAACTTTGTGCTTTTCGATAGAAGTAGGTTTTGTTAAAAATCGACTTTTTGGCGTATAATATCGCTTCAGTGCGTACTAATTCGACACTTGCGGCTCTTTTGGTATCCTATACGATCGATTCTACCCAAATTCAGCGCGATTTTGCAGAAAAAATTTAAATTTTTTTCAAAATTTTGTGAGAAGGGGGGGGTATTTGGTCGATTTTCTTATAAATTTTGAAAATTTTTCGTACGACAGCGCTTTAATTCGTACTAATTCGTCTTTATTGTATCAATTAGTGTTGCTTGTGACTAATTTTGGCTAAATAGGGCGCGGAAATAACGAGAAACTTTGTGCTTTTCGATAGAAGTAGGTTTTGTTAAAAATCGACTTTTTGGCGTATAATATCGCTTCAGTGCGTACTAATTCGACACTTGCGGCTCTTTTGGTATCCTATACGATCGATTCTACCCAAATTCAGCGCGATTTTGCAGAAAAAATTTAAATTTTTTTCAAAATTTTGTGAGAAGGGGGGGGTATTTGGTCGATTTTCTTATAAATTTTGAAAATTTTTCGTACGACAGCGCTTTAATTCGTACTAATTCGTCTTTATTGTATCAATTAGTGTTGCTTGTGACTAATTTTGGCTAAATAGGGCGCGGAAATAACGAGAAACTTTGTGCTTTTCGATAGAAGTAGGTTTTGTTAAAAATCGACTTTTTGGCGTATAATATCGCTTCAGTGCGTACTAATTCGACACTTGCGGCTCTTTTGGTATCCTATACGATCGATTCTACCCAAATTCAGCGCGATTTTGCAGAAAAAATTTAAATTTTTTTCAAAATTTTGTGAGAAGGGGGGGGTATTTGGTCGATTTTCTTATAAATTTTGAAAATTTTTCGTACGACAGCGCTTTAATTCGTACTAATTCGTCTTTATTGTATCAATTAGTGTTGCTTGTGACTAATTTTGGCTAAATAGGGCGCGGAAATAACGAGAAACTTTGTGCTTTTCGATAGAAGTAGGTTTTGTTAAAAATCGACTTTTTGGCGTATAATATCGCTTCAGTGCGTACTAATTCGACACTTGCGGCTCTTTTGGTATCCTATACGATCGATTCTACCCAAATTCAGCGCGATTTTGCAGAAAAAATTTAAATTTTTTTCAAAATTTTGTGAGAAGGGGGGGGCTATTTGGTCGATTTTCTTATAAATTTTGAAAATTTTTCGTACGACAGCGCTTTAATTCGTACTAATTCGTCTTTATTGTATCAATTAGTGTTGCTTGTGACTAATTTTGGCTAAATAGGGCGCGGAAATAACGAGAAACTTTGTGCTTTTCGATAGAAGTAGGTTTTGTTAAAAATCGACTTTTTGGCGTATAATATCGCTTCAGTGCGTACTAATTCGACACTTGCGGCTCTTTTGGTATCCTATACGATCGATTCTACCCAAATTCAGCGCGATTTTGCAGAAAAAATTTAAATTTTTTTCAAAATTTTGTGAGAAGGGGGGGTATTTGGTCGATTTTCTTATAAATTTTGAAAATTTTTCGTACGACAGCGCTTTAATTCGTACTAACTCGTCTTTATTGTATCAATTAGTGTTGCTTGTGACTAATTTTGGCTAAATAGGGCGCGGAAATAACGAGAAACTTTGTGCTTTTCGATAGAAGTAGGTTTTGTTAAAAATCGACTTTTTGGCGTATAATATCGCTTCAGTGCGTACTAATTCGACACTTGCGGCTCTTTTGGTATCCTATACGATCGATTCTACCCAAATTCAGCGCGATTTTGCAGAAAAAATTTAAATTTTTTTCAAAATTTTGTGAGAAGGGGGGGGTATTTGGTCGATTTTCTTATAAATTTTGAAAATTTTTCGTACGACAGCGCTTTAATTCGTACTAATTCGTCTTTATTGTATCAATTAGTGTTGCTTGTGACTAATTTTGGCTAAATAGGGCGCGGAAATAACGAGAAACTTTGTGCTTTTCGATAGAAGTAGGTTTTGTTAAAAATCGACTTTTTGGCGTATAATATCGCTTCAGTGCGTACTAATTCGACACTTGCGGCTCTTTTGGTATCCTATACGATCGATTCTACCCAAATTCAGCGCGATTTTGCAGAAAAAATTTAAATTTTTTTCAAAATTTTGTGAGAAGGGGGGGGTATTTGGTCGATTTTCTTATAAATTTTGAAAATTTTTCGTACGACAGCGCTTTAATTCGTACTAATTCGTCTTTATTGTATCAATTAGTGTTGCTTGTGACTAATTTTGGCTAAATAGGGCGCGGAAATAACGAGAAACTTTGTGCTTTTCGATAGAAGTAGGTTTTGTTAAAAATCGACTTTTTGGCGTATAATATCGCTTCAGTGCGTACTAATTCGACACTTGCGGCTCTTTTGGTATCCTATACGATCGATTCTACCCAAATTCAGCGCGATTTTGCAGAAAAAATTTAAATTTTTTTCAAAATTTTGTGAGAAGGGGGGGTATTTGGTCGATTTTCTTATAAATTTTGAAAATTTTTCGTACGACAGCGCTTTAATTCGTACTAATTCGTCTTTATTGTATCAATTAGTGTTGCTTGTGACTAATTTTGGCTAAATAGGGCGCGGAAATAACGAGAAACTTTGTGCTTTTCGATAGAAGTAGGTTTTGTTAAAAATCGACTTTTTGGCGTATAATATCGCTTCAGTGCGTACTAATTCGACACTTGCGGCTCTTTTGGTATCCTATACGATCGATTCTACCCAAATTCAGCGCGATTTTGCAGAAAAAATTTAAATTTTTTTCAAAATTTTGTGAGAAGGGGGGGGTATTTGGTCGATTTTCTTATAAATTTTGAAAATTTTTCGTACGACAGCGCTTTAATTCGTACTAATTCGTCTTTATTGTATCAATTAGTGTTGCTTGTGACTAATTTTGGCTAAATAGGGCGCGGAAATAACGAGAAACTTTGTGCTTTTCGATAGAAGTAGGTTTTGTTAAAAATCGACTTTTTGGCGTATAATATCGCTTCAGTGCGTACTAATTCGACACTTGCGGCTCTTTTGGTATCCTATACGATCGATTCTACCCAAATTCAGCGCGATTTTGCAGAAAAAATTTAAATTTTTTTCAAAATTTTGTGAGAAGGGGGGGGTATTTGGTCGATTTTCTTATAAATTTTGAAAATTTTTCGTACGACAGCGCTTTAATTCGTACTAATTCGTCTTTATTGTATCAATTAGTGTTGCTTGTGACTAATTTTGGCTAAATAGGGCGCGGAAATAACGAGAAACTTTGTGCTTTTCGATAGAAGTAGGTTTTGTTAAAAATCGACTTTTTGGCGTATAATATCGCTTCAGTGCGTACTAATTCGACACTTGCGGCTCTTTTGGTATCCTATACGATCGATTCTACCCAAATTCAGCGCGATTTTGCAGAAAAAATTTAAATTTTTTTCAAAATTTTGTGAGAAGGGGGGGGGTATTTGGTCGATTTTCTTATAAATTTTGAAAATTTTTCGTACGACAGCGCTTTAATTCGTACTAATTCGTCTTTATTGTATCAATTAGTGTTGCTTGTGACTAATTTTGGCTAAATAGGGCGCGGAAATAACGAGAAACTTTGTGCTTTTCGATAGAAGTAGGTTTTGTTAAAAATCGACTTTTTGGCGTATAATATCGCTTCAGTGCGTACTAATTCGACACTTGCGGCTCTTTTGGTATCCTATACGATCGATTCTACCCAAATTCAGCGCGATTTTGCAGAAAAAATTTAAATTTTTTTCAAAATTTTGTGAGAAGGGGGGGGTATTTGGTCGATTTTCTTATAAATTTTGAAAATTTTTCGTACGACAGCGCTTTAATTCGTACTAATTCGTCTTTATTGTATCAATTAGTGTTGCTTGTGACTAATTTTGGCTAAATAGGGCGCGGAAATAACGAGAAACTTTGTGCTTTTCGATAGAAGTAGGTTTTGTTAAAAATCGACTTTTTGGCGTATAATATCGCTTCAGTGCGTACTAATTCGACACTTGCGGCTCTTTTGGTATCCTATACGATCGATTCTACCCAAATTCAGCGCGATTTTGCAGAAAAAATTTAAATTTTTTTCAAAATTTTGTGAGAAGGGGGGGGTATTTGGTCGATTTTCTTATAAATTTTGAAAATTTTTCGTACGACAGCGCTTTAATTCGTACTAATTCGTCTTTATTGTATCAATTAGTGTTGCTTGTGACTAATTTTGGCTAAATAGGGCGCGGAAATAACGAGAAACTTTGTGCTTTTCGATAGAAGTAGGTTTTGTTAAAAATCGACTTTTTGGCGTATAATATCGCTTCAGTGCGTACTAATTCGACACTTGCGGCTCTTTTGGTATCCTATACGATCGATTCTACCCAAATTCAGCGCGATTTTGCAGAAAAAATTTAAATTTTTTTCAAAATTTTGTGAGAAGGGGGGGGTATTTGGTCGATTTTCTTATAAATTTTGAAAATTTTTCGTACGACAGCGCTTTAATTCGTACTAATTCGTCTTTATTGTATCAATTAGTGTTGCTTGTGACTAATTTTGGCTAAATAGGGCGCGGAAATAACGAGAAACTTTGTGCTTTTCGATAGAAGTAGGTTTTGTTAAAAATCGACTTTTTGGCGTATAATATCGCTTCAGTGCGTACTAATTCGACACTTGCGGCTCTTTTGGTATCCTATACGATCGATTCTACCCAAATTCAGCGCGATTTTGCAGAAAAAATTTAAATTTTTTTCAAAATTTTGTGAGAAGGGGGGGGTATTTGGTCGATTTTCTTATAAATTTTGAAAATTTTTCGTACGACAGCGCTTTAATTCGTACTAATTCGTCTTTATTGTATCAATTAGTGTTGCTTGTGACTAATTTTGGCTAAATAGGGCGCGGAAATAACGAGAAACTTTGTGCTTTTCGATAGAAGTAGGTTTTGTTAAAAATCGACTTTTTGGCGTATAATATCGCTTCAGTGCGTACTAATTCGACACTTGCGGCTCTTTTGGTATCCTATACGATCGATTCTACCCAAATTCAGCGCGATTTTGCAGAAAAAATTTAAATTTTTTTCAAAATTTTGTGAGAAGGGGGGGGTATTTGGTCGATTTTCTTATAAATTTTGAAAATTTTTCGTACGACAGCGCTTTAATTCGTACTAATTCGTCTTTATTGTATCAATTAGTGTTGCTTGTGACTAATTTTGGCTAAATAGGGCGCGGAAATAACGAGAAACTTTGTGCTTTTCGATAGAAGTAGGTTTTGTTAAAAATCGACTTTTTGGCGTATAATATCGCTTCAGTGCGTACTAATTCGACACTTGCGGCTCTTTTGGTATCCTATACGATCGATTCTACCCAAATTCAGCGCGATTTTGCAGAAAAAATTTAAATTTTTTTCAAAATTTTGTGAGAAGGGGGGGGGTATTTGGTCGATTTTCTTATAAATTTTGAAAATTTTTCGTACGACAGCGCTTTAATTCGTACTAATTCGTCTTTATTGTATCAATTAGTGTTGCTTGTGACTAATTTTGGCTAAATAGGGCGCGGAAATAACGAGAAACTTTGTGCTTTTCGATAGAAGTAGGTTTTGTTAAAAATCGACTTTTTGGCGTATAATATCGCTTCAGTGCGTACTAATTCGACACTTGCGGCTCTTTTGGTATCCTATACGATCGATTCTACCCAAATTCAGCGCGATTTTGCAGAAAAAATTTAAATTTTTTTCAAAATTTTGTGAGAAGGGGGGGGTATTTGGTCGATTTTCTTATAAATTTTGAAAATTTTTCGTACGACAGCGCTTTAATTCGTACTAATTCGTCTTTATTGTATCAATTAGTGTTGCTTGTGACTAATTTTGGCTAAATAGGGCGCGGAAATAACGAGAAACTTTGTGCTTTTCGATAGAAGTAGGTTTTGTTAAAAATCGACTTTTTGGCGTATAATATCGCTTCAGTGCGTACTAATTCGACACTTGCGGCTCTTTTGGTATCCTATACGATCGATTCTACCCAAATTTAGCGCGATTTAGCAGAAAAATGTTGAGGGAATGGGGGTATTTGGTCAATTATTATAGGATGGGTGGCAGCGTGACGAGGGGGGAGGGAGGATTCTAAAAGGGTGTAAATTATTTGTGACGTATTTTATGGACGGTCCCGTAGGAGAATGGACAATTATACTGAGGGTTCATTGGTTTCTTTTTTTATCTTATTAATTATGTAACTTAAATGTGCAGTAGATTTATTGAAAAAAATTTGATTAGTGGGTGGAATTTCATTAATTTACTTGCAACTTTTAACCAGTTTCTTCTTTAGAGTAATCACATTCATATTCAAATTAATTTTTTTTTTAATTCTGCTTATTGATTACCGTCATTATCAGTTTTTACAAAATTCATTTAAACAATTTAAAATAAAAACTTTGATCATTAGGCGTTACATTCTGCAAAATTTGTTCATTATTTTGATTAAATAATTGAAATTATTGCATTTAGATTTTGTTAACAAGTTTTAAAACTACAAATTTTGATTATTTCTTTATTTAAGCTTACAGTATAATTAATTGACACCGAGAATTATACATTGTAATAAAATGAATGAGGCTAATAATTAAAATCGTTGATTAACATTTATTTATTCTAAATTATTAAAAGATGTAAAATGTGATTAATTTATTTTTAATTGTCACTTACCTTTAATGTTTATCTTCATTATTTTTCTTCAAAATTTATTTTAATTATTTATTAATTTTTGTAAGTTTAACTCAAGTAGAGTTAACCATTACTCAGTAATATATTCCAAACAGAGACGAAGATTTATACACCCCGTATATAAAAATATGTTAGAAATTTATATATTTATTTTTATTAATATTTAATAAAACATTAAGTAAAATTGACATCAATAAATCTGCTTTTAGCAAATAAATAAATTGTGATAAATAATTTAGAAATAATTTAATGTAGTACGTATTTTATAAACACCATGACGCAAATAATAATTTATTTTTGATGTACATTTTAGGTATTTTACATTGAATTTGTATTAATGATATCTAATGAATTTTTAGGAGATAGTTTAATGAAACTATTTTAGATAGATAGTGATTTTATTGAAATGTATTTAATTATCAAACATTTAGGATTATTTTATAATGTTATCTTTTAAGATAGAATTTACCTTATCACATATTTAACGTATGCATATACTTACCATATTTATTTTCATGATATTGTAAACTTCATTCATTGTAACGATAATAAAAAGGGGAAAATGGGGGATATTATTGTGGGGTGAGAATTACAGTGGCAATTGTAGAGAAATGATTGTGAGAACTTGAATGATTTAATGAGACTTTGTGAGAGACTTTAGGGGTGAAAATGACTTTGTGAGGGTAAACATGAAAATGAATGAAGAATAAAAGGGAGAGACTGTAAGTGGAAGTGGGTGGTGAGAGGATGGAAACCTGGCGTAAGGGTGAAACGTATGAGAAACCGAATGAAGAAGTGAGTGGGGGTATAAATGAGACATGTAATAGGGTGAAAGAATGTAACTGTTAGTATGTATGAAAGGGTGGGAGTGTGTACTGTGGGTGAGTGACTGACAGAATGAGAATGCATGAGGGTGTTATGCTTCTATTCACCCTTATGCATTCCCATTCTGTCTCACTGCAAGCGAGAGTATGAAAGAGGGTGTGAAAGTAGAGGGGTGAGAATGTAGAAGAGAGTGAGAGTGGGGGTGTGAAAGTATGAGAGAGTGAGAGTGGGGGTATGAAAGAGGGGCAAATGGGGGTGTGAATGTGGGAGAGAGAGAGAGAATGAGGGTATGAAAGAGTGTGCGAGAGAGTGAGTGTGTGAATGCGGGGGTGCCCCACCCCCCCGGGGGGGGGGCAGGGGGGATGGGGGGCGAGGGGCAGGAGAGAGAGTAAATAAAAGACATAAAACCATTATATTTGTTTTATTTAAAGGGACAAAAATGAATTTTTCACGCCTATCAGGTGTAGCGCAAAATATTTTGTAATTCGAAGACCGACCGGGACTTGGCCGACGACTGGATCGGCCAAATTCGAACTTCGAAGTCTCCAACACCTGGAATCTCCTCGGAATTTTCGGGGTCCTGAGTCTTGGAAACTCCAAAATACGAATCCCAAAATCTCCAAAACTAATTCTTTGGAGATCTTAAGATTCGAATTCTGAAGTTTCCAAGACTCAGAACCCCGAAAATTCCGAGGTTCCAGGTGTTGGAGACTTCGAAGTCCGAATCTGGACGATCCAGAACACTCCCGCACTACACTCCCGACGAAGTTCCATAATTCCCTGGTGGATGACGAACAGGTACGTATCCATGCAGCAGTTCCTGATGATGGTGATCCTGTAATAAAGACAAAAAAGTATTGCTAACTATTCTCAATTACCTATTGGCTACAATTATCGAAAATTAGAAAGTTATTGATCAATAATATTAAAATGTAGCTCATTATTGTTTAATGTTTTCAATTATCATATAATATTTTTAATTATTGAATAATTTCAGTAAATAATTAGCCAATAATTGAAAATATTAAGCGATAATTGGAGACATTAATTAATTATGAACGAATTTTTAAAATTATCAATTTATAATTAACCAATAGTTGCAAATATTTGATGATAGTTGAGAACGATATGTAATAATGAGGTAATTTGTAAATGTATTAGTTATAAGTTGCCAAAATTAGTTTATTATTTACCAAAACTGTTTTATATTGACAATTTATTTAAAAGGTACCTTATTATTGCATATTATTCAACAAATATTTCCAAACATTGGTTAATTAATAATTGACAATATTAAAAATTCGTTCATAATTGATTAATTTCTCTAATTATCGTTTAATATTTTCAATTATTTACTTAAATTATTCAGTTATTAAAAATATTATTGCATATGTTCTAAATAATCCTATAATAATTTTGATTGACAATTAATTAATAATTAACCAACAATTGATAAAATTATTAATCGATAAGTTGCCAGTTGTGGATAATTTCAGTCAATAATTAGCCAATTATTGTAAAAATAAAAAATAAAATCATTAAACAATTATCCACTAATAAGCAGCTTTGAAAAATTATTAATTAGTTGTATTATAATAAATAGTTACTGACTAAATTTATCAAATCTGACAAATTATCTATTAATAATTTAAAAAACCAACTTGATGTTGTCAATATTTATCTATTTTCAATTACTGACTAATTATTTACTAATATTATCAACCATTGGCAACTTATCGACTAATAATTCTAAAAAGTAGCTTGTTATTGCTTATGTTATTAATTATCCTCTAGTATTTTTGATTACAGGATAATTTTAGTTACTAATTAACCAACAATTGAAAATATTAGACGATAATTGGAAACATTAATAAATAGTGAACAAATTTATAAGTTGCTAATTGTGAGTAATTTCAATCAATAATTAGCCAATTATTGCAAAAATTAAATGACTATTAAAAAAACATTCAATAATGGGCAACATTTTAAAATTATCAAGCAATAAAAACCGATAAAAAATAAAATATAGGTTATTAAGTAAATAATAAACTTACCCCCGGTGGATTCCAATTACTGCATTGCTCCTCTCCAATCTCTGCTCCATACGCCCTCTTCATAAATAGAAACCAAAAAGAGCTGAAACAACAAAAAATTTTGTAAATAATAAGCCAATAATTAACAATATTCAAATCTTTTTTTATGCTCACTGACACGTTCTTGAAATTTTCGTCTAATCTGAATTTTGTATGCATAACAACAGTTGCCCTTAAGTTATGTTTGTGAAGTGCCTAATTTATCTTAATTATTTACAATTGTTAATTAAAAAATTAAAATAAACTTTGAACCTTGAAAGTCGAAATTTAAAATTATTATTGAAAAATAAAAATACGCACTAAGATTAATTTTAAATTAAACGTCTACGAATGTAAACATAAACTACTCTAATAAAATCATATTTAAAAAGCAAGAAAAACATTAATTAAATCAGTTAAAAATGTAATGCAAATAACTGAAAAACTCACCCCTGTAAAGCCCCAGCTGGATCATCGAGATCCTTCCAGTGGAGGCGTTTCACCGAATATTCCACATGAAGTGAGATGGCTGCAACAAAATCAGGCATTAATTATAAAAGCTATTACACTCATTTGTGTATAGAAATTCTACAAGTTTTCGAATTTTTAATTGAAAATCTACTGCATTGATAATAATATAAATTGATCTTTTAAATACTGCCAGCAAAATAATTAATCAAATTAAAAATGAAACAGTAGAAACTAATTAAAGCTTACATGCATTAATTAATAAAATCGTTCGGTCAAAAATTAAGACTAATTAAATTAAAAAAATATTAATTAATTAGAAACATGTTAAAGTATTAAATTTGAAAAAACGTATTTCAAAAATTTAAAACAAATGCAATAAAGGATATTAAATGAATAATTATAAAAGCTCACCCACAATGGGCTCCAATTACTCGTTGCTTCTCTGCAAACACGCCAATATTGATGAACCTTTTCATTAATGAAAGCCAAAGGGAATAACTGAAACAAAAAAAAATATATTTAGATCTAATGAATTATCAATCAGTTTGTTCTCAGAAATGATAGAGTAGGTGTGTAGGTGTAAAAAATAATAGTCGAAAGTAAATTAAGAAGAAAATAAAAATAAGAAACTCGAATCATAATAAACATAAAATATTTTCTTAATATTTATATATTTTAAAAATGTGTATAATAATTGTTAACAAACAATCCTATAATGAAATTAAATGAAATAGTGAATATAAGCAAGCCAATTGAAAAATATAAAAATTATAAACAAAATGTACAACTACGAGTTATTTAAAAAATAATTAGATTATTTATATTTTGTGATAAAAGGTACAATATCAATATTGAATTTTTGTGTTTTACGTATAAATTGTATTCTTGAAAATAACATTTGGACGCAATGCTGTAAAAATAATTAAAAAACAAAAGACCCACGGTTAAGCCTCCGTGCCACCAGCCAGTTAAACGCCGAAATCCTGGTCTTGATGCTACGACATGCCGAAGAAGCATATCCTAGAATCAACCCAGAAACTCGACGCGTTAACTGAGAAGGAAGAACGAAGTATTAAACGCAGGCTAGTAATATGGGCCGACCTCCGGTAGTTTATCAAACTGCCTCCTGCCGCTTTGCACAGTTAAGGCGCCCTCCGTGTGCAGCGGCAGTACTACAGACAGAATCTAACGTACCGTATTACTACTTGCCGTTCTCATGTTTGAACGAGCTATATATACTAACTCGAACGATCCCAACAGCGGTGAGCGGTTAGAAATAAAAACCTATTTTTTACCAAAAATGTTAGTAGCACAACAATTTCACTTTAACACAAAGCATTTAGAGATGTGATAAAGAGATTTGTAGAGCAGAATTTGTTTAGGATAACAATGAAAGCTGATAACACGAATTTTTACTAAAATTACACAAAAACATTTAAAAATCTGAAAATTCTTATTGCTATTATTCTAATACGATTAATGAATAGGTAGAAAATACAAAGAAGGCCTCTTTATTAATTAGACGAATAATAATTAATAAAAAAACTCACCGAATTGAATTCTAAGGATACAAGACACATCGCAGTATGTATCCAAATGGTACACTTTTGTATAGTTTTGATTGAATTATGGGCACTTATTAAGTTTTCAGAACAATACAACACAAAATTGTTTAGTTTTCACGAAAATGATTTTATTTGCTCGCGCAACGTACTCTTTAGTATCTACTGAGAAACTGACGTGTTGCTGTGGACTAGAAAAGTCGTCTGACGCAGACAAAGAGCAAGACATATGGAAAAAAAGACGAAAGACAGAGACAACAATTATTTGGAATAATAATAATTTTCTTCACATCAGAAATATTAAGTACATAGATACCAAAAAATTTTTTTGGGCTATGGTTATTGAAAAAATGCAGTCCAGGACAAAACAAAAAAAAATGTGATTTTTGGCAAAATAATTTAAGATTTATTAATTTATGAGAGCGTTTATATGACACACATACACGTAGATATTTCTCGAGCCGAATACGTCAGATGACCTTTATAATCTGAGTATAAAAAAAGGCATTAAGACAAAGACGAACAGGCAGATTACTCTCATAACATATGTTCTAGAATTGAGAGAAATTAATTTTATTTTATCAAAACGAAGAATTAAGTCGAAAATTTATGGGGAAAAGAATGTTGCACATCAAAAAATTTCTCAAATATAAAAAGTATTTTGTCACAGTTATTCTACCATGTTATGGGGGATGGTCAATATCCACTATTTTTTTATAGCTTTAAAATTGTTTATTTTAAAATTTTCCCAAATTTTCCAATTTGTTTTTCCTTTAATTTTTAACCTATATTTATTTCCTACTGCATTCATTTCCAATCGCCTTAGAAATCAACGAAATTACTGAAAATGTCCACATCCAGCACATTGTGAATCTTATAAAACTCAATAAGGGATGCAATGACTACAAAGTTCTTAAAAGGCGAAACTTTTTAAACTTGATTTTCCTTTTTTCTTCCTTGATCTCTTTTTCTCTTCTTATCACTTTCTCTCTTTACGAATCCAATTCAGTTCTCCGAATCATTTCGATCACGAATGCCGTAGGTACCTACCCTTATAATCATCCCCGTACGTACCTTCCTCATCCCCCCAAGTCCTTGCTTCATCCGGTTCGAATGAGAAAGATGTCGCAACTTCTTTCAAACTTTCGCTGTCAGGTAAATGAACGGTATGAAAATTTCACGTTTTACTGGACTCCCAATGACTTGACGACAACACAACAGCAGCAAATAACTGAGTTGCGATGTGCTCGAAGAATTTCCACAGTAATTTCGTCTTTGTTATTGAATTATCTGGCAACTTTTCATCGCCACGTTTCCCTCTTTATCTTCGCTTTCCACTTCAGTTGGTCCGCAGCTTTCACGTCTGTATCCGAATGCCTTTCTCCCGCCAGCCCTCTCGCTCTCTCCACAGCGTCCTTCTCTAAGTCTCCGTCTCATTTCCTCACCCCTATCCCGATTCTCATCCCGGAAACGCTGATGATAACACATACACACATACAATCTACATAGATTTCCCGCAGGTAAAACCGAAATTACCTAACCACCATGCAACGTGCATATTAACATGTCGACACTTGTAATATCGAGCTATTAACAAGCGTTCGATAACCCTCAATTACCCACTACAACAGCATCTAAAAATTAATGCTGTAGGGGCACGTGCCTAAAACTTTGTGGAGATCAAATTTTTTTATTTAAATATGGGGGTGAAAATTGAGGCAGCTAATGGTGCTTTTGACCATGAAGAACAAAAATAAGACCTTTAACCTTTTCTACTTAGTGAGCTTTTAAAATCGATTTGTTTAAGTGGGAACCTTTTGTATACAATATGTAATCAGCTAACTTCAAGTATAGAGAAAGAACTTTTATGACTGCAACGAACTCATAATAATTAATGCCAGTTTAATGGCTCGCTTAAATTTTAATGGTTCATTTCGATTTTATTTAAAGAGATTTTAACTATATGTAGTTAATGGAAACCAGTACGTACGCGGCAACAGTTACTTTATGTCGTATTCGATCATAAATGCCACCGCCAATATTTCAGACGCTATTCTTTAATGTGTTCTTTAGAAAATTGCTTTGTTAAACTACAATTGTATTCATGGGAACATAAGGGATGGAAGAAAATATAGTCTGCAATTTGGGAAGTCAATAAAGGAAAAAATCGTTGGCCTTTTTCAAATAAAATGAAACTTGTATTTACAACTAGAGACCATTAATTTGTTATAAATAAAAAATAAACTTTAGTGTTATTGTAGAGAATCAAATTTCTAACAAAATGAGTCCTGGATCGACTCGATTGGATCATTATTAACAGAAATATAACGAAAAAAAAAAAACTGTTAATTTCTCTGCTTTGGTGTGATTATTTTTTTGCATTATCGTCGAAAATAACATAAATTTGCGTATTATGCTGTACATGTATACATATATGATCCAAATTTTTTTATATCTTGTTAATAATTCTGCGCTGGTTGTTTTATGTAATTGGAATCGTTTACGAAACTGTTGGGGAAGATTTTACCCCTAATACTTGCAGCAGCATAAGTTAGGGGCAATATGTCTCGGAAAACAGTAAAGTTTTCGTGAGAACGGCGTTTTAGGCGCTGAAAGCTGACTCATTCGCGGCATCATAATATAATAAAGAGTACCGCGGGAAAAAGACATAACACGCAGCTTTTCAGTGTGCATTCATTATTCCCAGACGCCACATTTTCCGGTTAACTAGATAAAATCCACCTGTTCTGCTAGTTTTTCGTTATAACGCGATCAAGGCTTTAAATTTTATTCCCCCAGGATGCATATATGAGCGTGGCGGTGGAAGATTGCAACGTGTGAGCGGCAATAAACCTGATTTATCATCGAAACTGAAAACCTGCTTCCGTTTTTCCCTAGTTCAATGATAACTAACCATATACAGACAAACGATTAACTTAAAAAGTTGTAAAACAACATGATGGTATGTACTAGACGCATTAGGAATCACAGTACATTGATTTTAGTTACAATAAGTGCTTTTATTAAACTTTATACCCCCGTATTTATACTTTAGAGATGGAATTTCAAAAAAATCTTACCCAAATGCTTACATACAATGTATAAGGGACCTCTGTGCAAAATTACTAGTTTCTAGATTCAGGTTTTATCCTCTGAATCGTACATCGACGATTCGGGTTCGTGGCCTAACCCGCTGTTGGTATCTCCGCAGTTTTTTTAAAAATAAAGAAAAACATAAACATTCCACACTTTTATTCTTCGAACAAAAGTCGTTCTATGATCCATAATCTATGAACTCAAACGGGTTTTGAAACTTTTTGGCAACTAACTAACTTAAAAAGTTAGAAAACACTAATTTAGCACCCCAATATTGCCAACAAATCTCAAAATAATCTACAACATAACATATTGTTTTTTTTTTTTGTATAAAGTTATGAAAGATAATATCAGTTGCTTTTAGACTTCTGACCAATTGTTGTTCGATATTCGGAGATTGCGTCTGACAGTAGGCGCCGCGGCGCACGGGACGTCGCCGACGCCCGCGTCTCTCGCATGTGAAAATGCATTCCGATTGTAAACTTAACGGAATGTTATTGGATTTGGCGGGGATTTCTCAAGCATTTCGCTTCTCTTGTTGTTTACCTAAATTCACGCGAGAACGTGTTTGCTTTTGAAATGGCGAATGGGTTACAACTCAAGAGAGAATATTGACGAATGGAGCGCTACTACTCCTGTCGATCACTCGAAACGTTGTTTATTAACCATTCCAACATCTTAGACAGTTATGGATAGGTGAAAATTCCGACTGACGTTTCCAGTCTTTTATTCTTTTGGTTCAGGGAAGATCCATAAGAATAAGCTCATACATAAATATAATGTGGTATCCCAAGTTTGAAAACCTTGTTTCACCCCCTTAAAGGTCGTTTTTTCAACAACCCTTTCTGTGTCATCTAATGATAGTATGTATTAGGGGAATCACAGCGACAAATTTTAAGATTCTAAATTGGCCTCAGTTACTATGAGTGTTTTTATTAATCTTTTAACCCCCGTTTCACCCCTTTAGAGGTGGAATTGCAATTTTTTTTACCTAAGTGCATGCATACAGTGTATAAGGGACTTCTGTGCAAAATTACTAGTTCCTAGATTCAGGTTTTATCATTTAAATCGTGTATTAACGATTCGGGTTGGTCGTCTAACCCAGTGTTGGTATCTCCGAAGTTTTATCAGAATAACGGAAAATCTAAACATTCCAAAAAAATTCTCTCCTAACAAAAGTCATTCTATGATTCATAGGCTATCTAACGATGCGAGCGGCATATCTTCATCCTGTATATTAGATGACCTATGACTCCAAAATCATATCAGTAATAAAATTTATGGCATGCATGGGAGTTTATAATCATCCCTCACCTAAATCCCCCTGTTTAGGGTGATTCTTCCTACAACATAAGCTGCCTAAGGCTCAATAAGATGGCTCATTACATTGCAGTCAATTATAAACCTAGATTTTACCCTTTTTTATTAAGATTCGTTTATTTCGGAATTTTCTTTGAACTTAAATTTTCGTCCTGTTTTTGTATTTTTAAACTGCAGTGGAATTATTAATGTGTAACTTTTTTAAATTATCACATAAATGGGACAATTACAAACAATTTAAGAATTGTAGTTTCTCATATTAAGGAGGAATGATTAGTCAAAAGCGTACATTAAAAGGCGTCAGGAAATGTAAGCTTTCTTGTTCTTCTTGGGTAGCGTGAAACTTAAGGCACCCTTAATGAAAATTACTACCGCACTCTGTCTCTCAGTCCTTAACCTAATTTGGTCCAGGAGCTGGAGATAGAGATTGTCTCTAAACGAAGACAATGCAACCAAGGCTACAACGCTTATTGCCACAATTCGATTATTCAACATGAGACGCTTTAGTTGCAATGTGTTAAATTTTTTAGTAGGTTACATAATAAAACCTAACAACCCAAAATCTAGCTACAGGAATGGGCTAAATTTAAAATGCTTAAACAACTCTATAATTCTTAAGTGAATCTTAATTTGGTCCTGTATGAAATTTTGTTCGTTTTATAAATAGAATAATGACAAATACATTACCCTATTCTCCTTTTTTATGGCCAAATATGTTTAAATTACCCTAACAGTTTCAAAAAGAGAATATACTAATTAGGATTTACAACTCCAATTAGTAAAGATAAAGAGCAATTTTAAATGGGCGAGGGAGAAAAGGTCTGTTAACTTAATTAATACTTTACAGAAAGAATAGTAGACGTGTTCGGTTTTTATTTTTATTTTTGTGTTGTTAACTCAATTTTATATTTTGTTACTGACATGATTTTATTGTCAAAATGTTGTAAAAACCGTTTTCGAGGTCAAAGGTTATCTAATGTGCATCATTGGATATCCCTTGGATCATGGAATGACTTTTACTGAAAGAAATATTTGGTAAAACGCTTAGATTTTTTTATATTAAAAAAAAAACTGTGGAGATACCAACAGTGAGTATGGTGACGAACCTGAATCGTTGACATACGATTCAAAGGATAACACCCAATCCCCTGCATCTAGAATCTTGAAATTTTGCACAGAGGTTCTTTATACATCCTAGGCACGCACTAATGATGAATTTTTAAAAATTCTACTTCTCACGGGGTGAAACTGGGGTTAAAAATTTAATTATAAGCGCCTATTCTAACAAGAACCAGTCTAGAATCATAAAATTTTTCAAGGTCTTAAAACAGCCTAAATAATTTGTGACGATAAATACTATGATTTTGGGCTTTTGCGCTTATTTTTCTTCTTTTCGTAGTTGTTCCTGTAAGTTTTAGTCTTTTTTATATACGTTATGTTAAACAGTAACGTTAGGTGCACATTTTTTATAAAAAGCTGCACCCGCTAGGGTGGATGCTCTAAAATTCCATTCGAAAATCTTTTTGATTCCTTTGTGAGACAAGCGCTAGGCTAGCGCATTTTTAACTACTTTACGTACACTAACACATGCACCCTTTGAATGCTTCCCATTTAAATAGCTTTCAGCAATGTCGTGTTGTCGTTGTTTCTTTTCTAGCTGCAGACGTAAGAACACTAGGGGCACACAATACTCTCTTCCTTTATGGGAATCTTGATACGGATACGCTACATATTATACGTATTTCTTTCTGTCTCCTTTCTTCGCTCCCGCCTTTCCCACTCGCACTAGGAAATCTCGAATAAGAACGCTACACCTACTTCGAAAGCTTATCTGCGATGTTTCAACACAATCGCTACTTGTGTATAGAATGTAGACTAAAATAAATGGCACTTTTGCTCGATAAACGACAAAAGCGACGTACAGACAAAACTTGACAAGCGACAACGTTGACAATAACGATTTACCAGATTTTTCTTTCCATTCTCAATCATTAACGCTTTTAATTTTATACTCGTAATTCAAAACAATTATTTGTCTTTAAGTCTACACATGAAAAACTATATAATCTTTTAATCAATCTCTAAATTTATAGTTAAACTTTTAACCCTGTTTCACCCCTTTAGAGGACGAATTCCTTAGAATCCCCCCCGTGCATTGTGCCTACGATGCATAAGTAACCTCTGTACAAAATTACCAGTTTCTAAGTCGAAGGGTGTGGGCGTTATCCTTTAAAACGTATGTCAACGATTCGGGTTCGTCGTCTGACTCACTGTTGGTATCTCCGCAGTTTTCTTTAAATAACGAACAATCTAAACATTTCATAAAATTTTTCTTCGAATAAAAGTCATTCTCTGATCCAAGAGATATCTAAGGATGCAAGCGACTAACCTACATCTTGCATGTTAGATGATCTTTGACCCCAAAAACTATGAACTCAAACCATTTTTAAAACGTTTTGGTAACAAAATCTTATCAGTAACAAATTTTATGGCATGAAAGGGAGTTTATAGTCATTCCTGACCCTGACTCTACTTGATGTGACTCTACACACAATATAAATCACCTAAGTACGTTATTCCTCAACACGATAATATATACCTACTTATTAAAAAAATATGTTTAATACTCAAGACCAGAACTTAATTTCACCTAAAAATTAAAAAAAAAAAATTATCCTCCACCTTTATAATCACAGCGTTATGACTAAAAGGATTGTTTGTAAAATACACGTTTCACGACTTATAATATCTTATAAAAGCTACTGCAATTACGGCCCCTTCGAACTACTTAATTGATTCTCGAAATCAAATTAACAGGGAGTTGGTAACTTAATTTCTCTGTTACGCTATTTCGCTTAAATGAATTAGACGTAGAACTCCATTTAACTAATAATTAACGCTCGATGGATGAAACAATTGATTTAAAGGGCGGAAAACAATTTCGAAACTCTTACAAGAACTGTTTTCGAAATACATTCTTAAACAATTAACAGGGGAAGAAATATTTCTGTTAGACCACTTGTGGTTTGTTCTTCATTCCGAATTAATTGAGTTGCATACATAATGTTCTAGAATGTTCGAGAATGATCTGGAACAATCCAAAATGACCTGGGATTCTCAGGAACGATCTAAATTATTTTAGAGTTTTTCGAAAAAGATTTAGAATGTTCGAGAATGATCCAAAATGTTCCAAATGATTGCAGAATGTTCTGCAACATTATATGCTACTCTATGATGTTTCAAAATGATGAAGCTTTATAGTAATATGATAAAAGGGTTAGAAACCCTCAGTGCTACTCGAATTTGGCAACGGATTTTCGTTTCGCTTTGGAAATATTCATTTCTCAATTAACAAAATTTAATTTTGGTTGTTCAAACGTGGAGTTTGACGAAGTTTATTGGTATTCTGGATCCGTTTTACATTTAAAACGATAGTATAGTGAGTGAACCGGAAAGATAGTGGGTATTTGTATTCAACGTTATACAGCATTTACAATTTCGAAAGTAATTACCCTCTAAACTTGTGTATGCTGCAATCAACCGATCACCTACGGTGTTTGGATTTTGTTGCATCGTCGTCGTAGCTCTATGGAATATCGTTCGTCCTCTCTCTCTTTGTGTCGACGATTCGATTTGAATCGAACACAAAGCAGAACGATTTTGATTTGCGAAACGGCTTCATTAGTCGCGTAGTTCGGTTTTCATTACACACGTTTTACCAACAATTTTCTCCAATGGTTGGATTTCATGATGGACGTTCCATGTTTCAATTCGCATCGTTGCTAATTCATCTTTTCAGTGCTTTACGCCTACTAAATGTTACTATTTTGTAATCTTAATTCCAATTTAAATTAACATTTGGTTATATCTATCTATGTTTACAAATTTTAAGATTCCAGATTGGTCTTAATTTGAATAGGCGTTTGTAGTAAAATTTTAACACCAGTTTTACCCCTATAGGAGTATAATTTTGAGAAATCCCTTATTAGTGCATGCCTACGATATATAAAGAACCTCTGTGCAAAATTTCAAGTTTCTAGGTCTACTGGTTTCGGCGTTATCCTTTGAGTCGTACGTCAACGATTCGAGTTCGTCGTCTTACTCACTGTTGGTATCTCCGTGGTTTTTTTTTAATAACGAAAAATCTAAACGTTCTACAAAATTTTTCTTCGAACAAAAGTCAATCTATGATCCATGGGCTATCCAACGAAGCCAGCGGCAAATCTCTATCTTGCATATTTGGTGACTTTTGACCTTAAAAACTATGAACTGTATAACGTCGAGAACAACAAGTAGCCCGAAAACCAACCACGACATATGAACTATGAAATTTAACCTACATGAATAACACGAAAAGTAACATTTTTTTTTTCTCTGTGTCTTCTGAAAGGAGTTAAATAGAAATAGTGCATGGGAAAATCGTTTCTATGGTTACTACTCTCTACGTCTAGCACATGTAGCTTTGTAATTTCGTTTTTTTTTTTTAATTTCTTTTTAATCCAAATTGATAAACTTTGTGTCGACTTTTTCGAGGAAGCAGTATATCGCGCAATTTCGAAAATATTTGACGCTGTTGTCGAAAAGTTCTCGCCACGGCTGACTGCAACAACCCAAATGGCATCGCACAAATAACCGGGACAAAAAAAAAATAAGAGCGGAAGGAAAAAAAAATATATCTGGTCTTTTTTCATTTTTCGAACGTGCACCTACGTATGTACATTCAGCGCTCATTGTCGATTATGAAACACAAAAATCAGTGAACCGAAAAGTGAATTTTATTTGTTATCAATTGCACACTCTGCCAGTATTAACAGTGCACTAGGTGCAATTTTTTATCGCTTGTAAACTGTGTTGCTATTCAACAAATGCAGATTAACAGAGCAACATTGCATACCTGAACATGAACAGTACGTGAATTATTTGGAGTACTTTAAACAAAATTTAAAAAAAAGGTAGTTTGAATTGGATTCATGTTGATAAATGTCTAAAATTTGAAGCTGGTAGTAGCCTCTCCTACCTGAGAAAATGTTTAGATTTTGGAAATTTATTTTTTTTATTTAAGTTATTTATTTATTCTGTCTTGGGATCTCTAAGGATTAACTTGTTTGCTATTTAGGTCAAGTAGTAACCCTTTAATTTTAACTTCAGTTACGAAACAGAACGTTTAAAACTTTAGAAAGTATTGAATTACAAACAATTTAAACCACCGGAAGATTTAAGCAAATTTAAGATCACTTTATGGCCCATATTTTACTTCGAGCGGTCTTTAAAGTTAATGGTTTCACAATTTTTTATTCTAGGGTGTAAAAATAGAAAGAATTCATTTTCTCGTATCTAGTTTGGTCGTTCCAAAAATAGACAGTATCTTTTTTTTTTAAATATTTGCCCTTTACTGAAATTGTTGGGGATGATGTTAATATAATTGCTGTAGGATTCACTACCACATAAAAAAGCCGCATAAAAAACGATAATAAAAATGAAATTACAAATAATATGAATGATGCCAAATTTGGATTTATACCCACAGATAATACAAAAGCCGGCTTAATTAAATCCTTTACTAAATAAATTTCACAAAATTATTGTCAATTAAAATATATTTCTATAGTTGTACGCTATTTTTTTGTAATATTATGTACATACACAATACACAGTTGTTTATAAAATAGTTTTTAATTGTTTATTGATTTATCCTCTAAAAAGTATATTTTTCGTTGCAATAAAAAATTCTCACAGTACGAGAACTGATAGAAAATATTTTTTAATTTGTTTTTCTCTCAAGTAGTATACGTTGCGGGATACTGAAACACTTCGGAGTGAGTGGAAACGGAATACGTTGCTTATGATCGCACGCCGCGTATCATTCGTCTTTACATCTCTCAATTCGATTAATTGAATTTGTTATTCTTATTTTCGAATTTAATTTTATTGGTATGTCGGTACACAATGTATGCGGCCTATTGTCAAAAGCTGCAACATTTTCGCGTTTTTATCAGTTTACAGTGTATTGTACATATACAAATAGACATATAGAAAACCACGGGTGGTAGGTGAGGATTCTAAAAGCTCCCATTGCCTGTTTCTGATCTCAAACAAATTATACAAAGCGCTCTTTAATGTGATCATGTCTGCGTCGAACATGCCGGAGTATGGCAAAAGGAATGCTGTCAGAGAATCCCTTTTCTCTCCGATAATCGGTACTTGATGATGCTGTGCATCTGATGAGGCGCTGGTTACATTTGTTAAAATAACATGCCTGATTGATTGCTACGATTAATTCTATTCAACATTAACACAATGTGTAAATTTTAACGTATCTGGATGACACTGTGAGGTATGACAAAGTTAAAATTTTAGTAGATAAGTATATAAAAAAATTGGAATGTCATAATGTTTTCAAATCTATTATTTAACCCCTGTTTCATTCATTCATAGTTTTATATAAAATGATAAGGACCCCTGTGCAAATCTTTGCTATGTCTAGTACTTTTTTAAAACAAATTTCTGTGAAATCGAAAATTAAATTTTCTTCCCTCAAATTCCTGGTATCCTGCCAATAAAGAACAAATAATGTACACGAACATCTGTTGTCCGATTTTCCATTTAACATCTGAACAATGTGTATATAAAGCTTACTCAGCTAAAGTTTCAAAGACGCGGCAGAAATTGAATTTATAAGAAAAAAAATTAAAAGTTGTCACCACACTGTAGGTACTTCATACATTTTATAAAAGTATGAAACGGTGGCAATGTTATGAGTTGAGGGTAAATTGTGTTTAAGTTTATCAATTTTATTAATTATTCGTTTAGTTTGGAAAATTTTGGTGAGCACTCCAGGTATAATTATATAATTTTCTAAAGTTAAACAGAGTTAAGAAAGAAATAATGAATTTCAAATTCGTTTTGTGTAGCTTTTCCTGATCGAACTTGGCGTCTACGTTTTATTTTAGTTAATTCTGAAGGCTTAAGTATTTTAATTAGAACGATGTCGTTTGCAGTGGCCACCGGTTGCTGGCTGCATGCAATATATTTGGCAATTCATTGAAGGCTTTAAGCAAACTTTATCGTCATTTCCCTAAGTTTAATCGGTTCCACACAACCCTTTATCCATTCGATTATGATAATAATACTAGGCAAGCGGTTCTGGTTGTTACAAACTTTGAAATAAATTACAAAATATTATATTAATACCAGTACAACCAACAGTTTTAAACGAAATCGCTACTGGATCTCTTCAGAGGTGGGATCAATAAACTGCCACAAACGAGCAGATAAACGCCATCTATGTTGATCCACCATTAGTTTTATGTTTAAGAATCTTTTTTCTAAAGAAAAACTATTTTAATTCTTTTATTTTTTAGAAAAAGAGGAACATAAAATCTCTCTTTTAGCAGCATCTGTTAAAATAATGCTTCCGATGATAACAAAATCGATTTGACCGCGTCCTAATCAACGTTTTGGTAAACTGCCAAAATTCTCTCAAGTAGATGATGCCACATGGAAAGGTGAAGATGTTACAGCATGCAAAACAGCTGTCGTGTCCACACTAATTATTACTCTCTAATAGCGTTTATTGCTTTTAATTATCGTTATGAGGACATATTTCAACAAATGCGAGATTTAGATAAAAGTAGTAAGAACGGATTGCCAAAATATTCTTACATCACGACCATAAAAAGAAACGAACAGATTTCACGAACTGTGAAATTCAGGAAATTTAAATTGCGGAAACAACGAAAATGCCACGAGAAGCCTTTTTTTTTATTTATTCCTCGCGGTGATATGTGAGAAGACTAAATAAGTACACGAAAAGCTATTTCTTTTATTATTCGAAATTTTTAGAGATTGCAATATGTAAGCATAGTGGGAGACACTTAATAATAATCGTTCTTTAAAATTTATTTTGAAATGTTCTATAATAATCTTAAAACTTTTGGAATATTTTTGATACTTTGAATATTTTTTCCGAAAAATCTTGATGGTTTTTAAAAACCCCAGGCCATTTTTATATGTTGTGAAAACTTCTTCAAAGTTCTGGAACATTTTAGAAAATTCTATAAGATTCTAAACCATTTTCAAAAAAATCTAAAATAATATAGATCATTTAAAAAAAAAAACCCAGCCCGTCATGAAAGATTGTAAGACATTGTCTAAACTTTTGGAACTTTCTAGACCACTCTAACATTCTAAATCCCTTTCAAAAATTTTGGAAAAATCTATACCATTTCTGAGGGTCTTATGTAATCTAATAACGTTGTGGAACATTCTTTGTACTTTTGGAATATTATTTAATTATTCGAAATCATTTTTTAAAAATCTGGAATAATCTAGATCATTCTTGAAAACCCTAGATTATTTTGGAATGTTGTAGAATATTCTCTAAACCTGTGGAAAATATTAGGTCACTGTAACATTCTACACCCCCTTCGACAAATTTGGAAAGATCTGGTAATCTCAGGTCATCCAGGACTATTATGGAACATTCTCCAAACTTTTGAAATATTTCAAATAATTCTCTAACATTAAAAATCATTTTTAAAAAAATCTGGAATAATACACATCATTGTTAATAACCTCAGATTATCTTGGGATGTTGTAGAACATTGTCTAAATATTTGGAAGTTTTTAGACCACTCTAACATTCTAAATCCTTTTCAAAAATCTTTGAAAAATCTAGATCATTCCTGAGGATGTCATGTTATCTAGTAATGTTGTGGAACATTCTTTGTACTTTTGGAATATCTTTGATAATTCTCTTACATTCGAAACAATTTTTGGAAAAACTGGAATAATTCTAGATCATTTCTAAAAACCCTGAATTATTTTGGAAGGTTGTAGAACATTCTTTAAACTTCTGGAACATTTTAGGTCACTGTAACATTCTAAATCCCTATCGACAAATTTGGAAAGATGTAGATCATTTTTGGGAATCCCAGATCATCCAGGAACATTGTGAAAGATTCTCCTACTTTAGAAATTATTTTAAATAATTCTCTAACATTAGAAATGATTTTCAAAAAAAATCTGGAATAATATAGATCATTCTTAATAACCTCAGATAATCTTGGAAAGTTGTAGAACATTCTCTGACATTTTCAATACTTTGAAACACTGTAAATCCTTCTTTAGCACAAATTAACAATAACCAGCTTTATTTTTGATGTTTCGTAGGGCACCACTTCCCTTCTCTCCTTTTAAATAAAGCTACAAGTGAACGTTGGCATTGTCCATAATTTTTACGTAGTTTGCAGGAGTAGGTACAAGAGTTTTGACCGAATTTTACGATTTTCTTGTAGCGTGCGCGTCGCAGTCCCAAAAAGTCCCAATTTTTGGCACATTGCCCATTGGAGCACATAGTATTTTCTCCGCGCGTATTCCATTGTCTTCAGGTGTTCGTACGTGGTCGGTTTCGATTCGGAAAGCTTCGAAAGCTCGATTTTCTACCCTTGAGCGACGGAAAGTTGCGGACCAGTAAAGCTACGAATCCGGTGGGGGCCAGAAGCCGTTCCTTCTGCGCGGACGCAACTCTCGAAACCGAAAGCTCTACAAACATCTGACGCAAAACTTTTCTCATTTGAATTTTCCACTAATGTTAATTTTTCTTTCGATCGACGCCGCGATAATGTTCATCAGTACCGAAATCAGTTACGAATTTTTAAAGTGATCAATCGTTTTTTTTTTTTTCTAAACGAAATATGTGGTGTCCTATCAAGTGCTATATCTTGATGATGTACGTTGTGGTATTCTCTTATACAAAAGTGATTTCTGCTTTCGAAATAATCAAAGAAGATGAAGATACAGGTAATTATTTATTAATTAAACGCCCCTAATTAACAAGACAATTTTCGTTCAATTAAATCGAATTTCCACCGTACCAATTTGTAAATATTTTACTTATCTAAGAAATTTGTTTTATCGTACTTTTGTCTCTACTGCTAATTTTTCTGTACGCCCTTTTAATTGGAAAATTACAACCCTATTTGCCGAGTGAAGACTTAAAGTTGGTATACCTGTCATCGTAGTTATAATAACAGAGTTTTGTTCGCGTGTCACGAAATAATGTCTCCTTCTGAGTTTGTTCTGAGAACATTCGACTCACTGATTGTAAAGTAGGGGTGAGTGGAGCGGTTAAATTGGAAGAGGTGCAAAAACTGGACCATCACGCGAACTCTCGACGTTGTTTTGCATGAAATGTGACAGCTGAACGTGAAGTTAAACGTGTTCTTTAGGGTGGAACAGGCAATTAAAATGTTGAACAAATTACTGCATTAATAACTGTAACTATGGAAGAACTACCCCAATGTGAGGGTACGTTTTTCTTTCACTAAATCTTACCTTAAACAGGTAAATGTTTGAAAGATCTTTAAAAGATTCTTTGGGTGAAGATTTTGAAGATCTCCCTCATTGGAGAGGCTTTTTAATGAAGATTTTCAATATCACATAGAATTTAAAAAAAATGACGCTAACTTGCCTAGCCTGGATTATTTTGGAATTTTGTAGAATATTCTTTAAACCACTGTAACATTCTAAATCCCTATCGACAAATTTGAAAAGATCTAGATCATTTTGGGAATTCCAGGTCATCCAGGAATATTGTGGAACATTCTCCTAACTTTTGAAATATTTTAAATAATTCTTTAACATTAAAAATCATTTTCAAAAAAATCTGGAATAATCTAGATCATTCTTGAAAACCCCAGATTATTTTGGAATGTTGTGAAATATTCTCTAAACTTTTACGTGTTTGGTCCGACTTTACCATGGGGGTAGTTAGAAGGGTTAGGGAAAGGTCCAGTCCATCCTAGAAGAATTGACAGTATGTTTTCATACGTCATTAAAAAAATTACCAAAATCGAAACTTTGAGCTGGATGAACCACCCTTAGAAAGCACCCCAGCTACGCCTGTGGATATAAGTAACGTCTACCTCCGTTTATTTTATGTCCTCCCAAACTATATATTACATACGTTAGGCTTCCCTCAAAAACTGACATAATCCGGGTGATTAATCCTGGAGTTTTAAAGACCTCTGGATATTCGCGATCCAATGGCAAAAAAGCACACTCATATTAATGTCCACATATAAAACTTTGGCGTTATTTTCTCGGAACAATTTTTTTTTTGGGACTCGGATACGTTGAGTAGCCTGACATAAATGCTCTGCGTACATTGGGCAAAACAAATGGCGGGACTTTTTGTCGGAAGATAATTGTACTAGAAGATCAGACTTGGTGAGAGTTTTTGTCGCGTAACCACACACCGGCCGTTTTTCTTTCGAAAGGCCGCTGTTTTTGGCGTTTTAAATAGCATCCACGCCAACCGACACTTAATCAGTTTCAGGATTAATTCAAACGGTATTTACTATTGCGAAAACGGGGATGAACTGCTCGTTGCCACTGCAAACGTAGGGGCAGCAGGCGACATTGTTGTTCTTTTTTATTCTCGTTTCTTTTTTTAAAATTCAATATCAAATTGATTTGGGGTGACAGTGAACAAATGAACAGCTTAGGGGTGGCAGATTTTTGACCAACTATAAACGAAAACACATTTAAAATCAAATGTACCTGAATGCAGCGGCCAGAACATGAGGAAGGTGCTCTAAGACCCCTGCTGCTACAACCGCTCGTTCGATAGTAACTGCGTATTCTTTTTAACGACTATTCTATCGTTCTAATTAACACGATATTGTTACTGGGGGGTGGTTTTAGACCAAGACACCCATACCGTAATATATTTCTGGCACAACCCTCCAGAAAACATTATATCTAAACTGAGTAGGATCAAATAATCCCCTGTGATATGTCTCCTCGTTGTCAACATCTTAATAAAGTTCAGACATTTGTATGAAGTTTGTTGTCTAACTCCAGGGTTGTTCTGATTAAATTAACCAAAAAAGGGGACGTACTCTAATTACCACATTAAACTTTACGTTTCAGACACATGTTCACCCACTTCTATGATTAGTTTCAACGTGAGACAGTGGGCGAAACACGTGTAATGAATATGATTAATAAAATGCTCCGGAACCCTGCGCAATACAGAACCTAACCAAGGGACTCTACAACCCTTCTACCCCTACTACTTGTGCCTCGATTTTAAGGAAGAAAGTAAAGAAAGTGCGTGTCTAATCAGATTTCTTACTGACGAGTCCTCTGATGATGAATCACTTCCTCATTTACGATGTTCTCAGGATAATATTGTTATTGGGGGGGTGGATTTCGACTGACATCCCCGTTTTTAAGCATAGTTCTACTATGAACTAGTAGTAGTAGGAGAACCCAAGTATTAATCAGCCTTGTATCCTTCTTATGTCATAATGTGTAGGCATTTGTGTGAAGTTTATTTGTTATCAATAGGGCGAGTCCATCTTTGGTTCCCCTAACCTAACTTTTGATTCATGGACTTCGTTTTCTTTTTCGCTGTTAAAATTTTAAATGAGTACCAATCGAAATTCTTCTTGTCATAAAAAAATAACAATCAGAGCTTTTTTGTCATTTTGCAAATGAAGTTCAACATACATTCAATCACAAACTACGTCAGGAAGGCCAAAGAGGGTAAATATTCACCTTTCGTGCAAATATATTAACCTAACCTGTCCCATTGCTAGTAATTACATTGTACAGGAAATGACCATTAATTACTTTTAATAATACACGTTGTGCAACGTGCACTTTATGTAGCAGAATTCGTGCAGGATATTAAAGCTTAGCAATGACGTTTTACAAATTCTTTCATCCACCCATCCATTAGGGAAATCCGTTTCCACTGCCATCAAAAAAAAAAATCAAAAAGTAATTTAGGTTTAGTTCCCATCATCAAAATACATATGATTTAGCCTTTATTTTTGACAAAATTTTTAAAAAATATAATAAATTCAAATTCAACCTCTGAGTCACAAAACTCTATTTAAAATTGAACATCCAGAACCCTTCCTTTATTTTTTAGATGTACAGAGAATATGATTTAACAGTATTTAAACAGGGGTTGACACCCTAAATTATTCAGTGTTCGGAACCCGCATGATAATAGACAGTGACAGACGAGTAGAACCCTTTGCTTCGGTTGTGGAGTACAATATTAATATTGTAGTATATGTCAGCTCATGATCGAAATGACCGAGACAATGAAACTCGCCTGAGGGTGGTTTTCTGTATTACAGTGTTAAATGGATATTGCTAGGGAGCTTTGTGTGCCGGTGTACATTCCTATGTTGTTACGGAAGTCGCGGAACTTTTAAGCAAAGTTAAACTAAATTGGAGTTGGACGCAATTTAACCAATTCCTAATTGGTTTCTACGGCAGGAAAACACATAGATACGTAGGTATTGGTTGTAAAACAAACCAAAGGGCAATCAATACAATAGAGGTTTACCTAAATATATTTGATAATAGGATACGGAAGTTAAATATTTTAAGTGGAACATTAAAACATCAACAATGTTCTCCAACGATTTATTGAAGTATCATCCGTTTAAAGATCGTTCAGGAAGTTTTGTCACGAGCGAAACGGAAAATTAGGGCCGAATGTAATGAATCTCTTTATGTCCTAAATAGGCTGCCTAATGGACGTTGGGAGGGAAATTTATAATCCGAGACGTCTGATATTATTATAGACGGAATACTCTGTAGTATTATGGAATGAATCGGATCAATTAGTTAGTCTAATGAATTTTAAGATTAAAACCACCACTTTTCGGAAGAATTACAAAGAGGACATTTCTTGTGAAACAAAGTTTTCCCAGCAATGGATGAAGTTTTAACTTTAAATCAAAGAGAAATTAATTCTACATCTTATAATAAAATTAGGGAATTAGGTTATTATACTAAATAGAAGATTTTCTACCTTTTAGAAAACATAAAATATGCTAAAAATGCTCCTGAATCCAGCGCGAAAATGATCAATTGGATTCGGCTGGGTTCGGGAACCTTCTTAACAAACTTCCCCTTTTGAGAAAGTTCCGTACCTTCACCAAATTGCTGAAGCTGCTACAACTCTCCCACAAGGAAGGTATGTTAAAAATGCTCCCGAAAATTTACAAGTCAATTGCGTACAGAATTGCTCCCTTTTTGTAAAGATTCGGACGCGAGGTGATCCATAATGAGCTGGGGTTTCAAGTCAATTTTTAAGATACTTCCCTTTTGAGAGAGTGATCGTATAAGACCACAGAAATGCTGCCCGAATATTGAACGTGAACCGAATGAACTCTCACGATCGTAGAACTAAATTAATGGACTCAAATTCCCTCATTGCTGCCTCTTCGTAGGATTCTGGACACGAGTTGATTCAGGATGAGCTGGGTTTTCAGGAGAATCTTTTACAGACTTCCCTTTTGGGAGGATGATTCTGACTTTAGCAGCAAGTATGTTTGAAGCAATTAATTACAAACACATCGATATCTGATTGTCCCAAATATATTTTCTGCTGAAGCCACGACAACTCTCCCCAAAGTATAAAACCCAAGAAATGCTCCCCAATATTGAGCCTGATCCAAATCAACTCTAACGGTCATAGAACTAAATGATATGACTCTAATCCTCTCATTGATGCCATTCCATAGGATTTCGGACACGAGTTGATTCAGGATGAGTTGGGTTTTCAGGAGAATTTTTTACAGACTTCCCTTTTGGGAGGATGATTCTGACTTTAGCAGCAAGTATGTTTGAAGCAATTAATTACAAACACATCGATATCTGATTGTCCCAAATATATTTTCTGCTGAAGCCACGACAACTCTCCCCAAAGTATAAAACCCAAGAAATGCTCCCCAATATTGAGCCTGATCCAAATCAACTCTAACGATCATAGAACTAAATGATATGACTCTAATCCTCTCATTGATGCCATTCCATAGGATTTCGGACACGAGTTGATTCAGGATGAGCTGGGTTTTCAGGAGAATTTTTAGCATACTTCTATTTAGGGTGAATTGTCATGGCTTGTCTTGGCAGGAAGTGCATTTAAGACAATTAGGTACTAACTTGCTTCAAAGCATTCTTCCAGCAGAAGCCATGACAAGGGAAGTATGACCAAGATGCTCCCGAAAACTCAGCCTACAGCTCACGAAGTGGTGATGGTGAGAAGTTAAAAACAATCATTCGATTTCTATCATGAGAGTTGATTCGTTTTGGAGCATTTTTGACATGCCTCCTTTTTAATGGAGTTGTCGTCACTTTATCGGGAAATGTATTAGGGGTAATTAAGTGTGAATGTCTGTTTAATAATAAATGCTCATGTTTTTTAATTTCCCAAGAAAATAATAGACTACAACTGCCCTTTTTTCAATTTTTGTTGATTCACCTTTTAGTTTATGGAACATCCCAAGGAGCTTCATTTAATGTACTTATGGTAGTTGTAGTTACAAAATTAGATTAAATTATGAATTTTGAAATCTGTCATAATCTTATTATTTGTCTCATAAACAACAACGATGGTAATCTTGCTTCATAAGCAACGTAAGTGCCTTAGTTTTAATTAATATTAACAGTCTAATTAGTCGCTTTCATCAACTTTATTAATTCACTCCTTCAACGCCTTTGATATTGTAAAAAGGCACTCATGTCTTGTTTGCGTTTTCTTCAATTTTTCAAGTTTATCCCGAGTATTTTGTCTCGTAAAAAAACCTATATCAAATACGTCTCTATCTTCTCAGTTTTATGAAGCTAAATAACAGCCCGGGAGTAGTAAGATTGCTTGAGAGGGCTCGTTTTTATCATCATATATTTAGGTGATTGTGTAAGGGAGCAAAGGGAGTCCACGGATTCACTTAATACAATATTTATGAAGGGCAAATCTTAGACGGTAGGGTGAGGTAGGTAGAGTGAGAGAAATGAAAAGAGAGTTCGTTGTCGTCGACGAGGATCTTTTGCCCTGAATCGAAATTAAGAGCTTTTTGATTAATGATGCGAGTATCAAAAAAGGGCCGCAGCAACCACTTCTCCAAGATCGTATTCGATTCAAGTGAAAGAGCTTCCCGGCTCATTTAAATATTCATAAGTTTAATTATAGGCATTGTTAACTAAATAATCGATAATTTCACGCTCGAGAGCTTTTCTAAACTCGACTGCGGAAAGGTGATTTTTTCCAGTCATTTTCCGCTCAACACCTCTTAGCTTTTAAGCTCAAAAATTTTGAGTACTTTAACATGGACCACGTTTGGAATGCTCAACTTCTAACACTAAATAAACAACAGCAAGGGATGATTATTGGGGTTAATGTAACCAATATATACAGGCCCATTGTGCAATTTTCTAAAAGGCCAAAATCTGCAAATTCAATTAAGAGGGTAGTATTGTATTGTAGCCTAACATAATTTAGTTGAGTGAATGGAAGGCCGTTGCCGAAGGTAAAAGGGAAGAAAAGAAAGTCTGGCCTAGCCCATTTATTGCCCCTTATAATATTGAGTGAGTGAGGAGTATAAATTATTTTCGCGGCACAATATTAACTAAACGACACCGTTGGCCGGGGCGGACGACGCCGGGGACGCCGACGTCGCCGTCGAACCTACCCTCCGCGGTACGGCTATGGCGAAACGGGCGCCTTTGCTCGCCGTCATCAATATTTCACCGAGTATGAATTATAGCGCACTTTCTTCCACCAGAACGGCGTAATCAAAGAAAGTCCTCGCTCCTCCTTTTGGTGATAAATGATATTTTCCGGAGAGGAAAATTGAAAATTTATCTCGAACCAATTACACCCCTCAATTAATTCCTGTTCGGATAAAGAGCGTCTCTAAATTCAAAAGACGAACTTTCATTTAACTTTTCATTTTTTTTTATCGTTTTTAATAGATTGAAGGGGGATGTTCGAATTGGAATCTTAATTTTTTTAGCACGTGCGCTCAATATTAAAGATTAAGTACGATCACAAAATAATTTGTGGAAAATTTGACATAAAACGTACCCATACAAAAAATTATTTTCATGATAATTAATCTGCGTTTTATTACTTTTCGATGGTTCGTTCATTTCCCCAATCTTTCCCCTATTTGTTGTGCACAATACATTAAAAGATTATGTTGAGTCTGGGTAGATTTTTCAATCATCAAAAACCATAAAAAATAATATGTCAAGTAATTAAAAATTTTAGGAAAAGTTGTTAGGGTAAATTATAATCAATAATATGAACCTTCAGACGATCCCCGAACGAAACCCTCATCGTAAGTAGTTTTTTTCCATATTATTTAGGGCATTATTTTATTTCTGTTACCGTATGAACAAAGCTAATCCAATTTTAATTTTGCAAACGGCTCCTGAAAGTAGAGATGATAGACTACAATTCTTCTATGTCAGTTTTTTTAAATAGAACTGTTGTACTAGCGGCCGGAACCGAACGATACGGCTGCAACCCCTAACGATTGTTGCTTCATCCGATTTCGGCTGCCAATGGACCCGCAGATTTTAGGAGCATTTTTAGAACGCTTCGAAGCTCTATTTAAAAAAATTGACATAGAGGAATTGTAGTCAATAATCTCTACTTTCAGGAACCATTTGCAAAATTAATTTTGGATTACGTCTATTAATACTGTGAGACAAAAAAAATAGTTCCCTAAATTTTTAATATTACAAATTATGCAAAAACTACTGATGCTAGAGGGTTCCTTCGGGGCTTATTTGAAAGTGCATATTATTAGCTATAAGTTGCCGCAATATGTTTGGCTAATATTGTAAATTACCCAAAATATGAGTTATTAAAAAATAGTCCAATTGAATTTGCAATTTATTTATATTATTCGTTTAAAGTTCATTTTTGTTTGAACAAAACTGAGACGTTTAAGGTTTTATATTTGCATTGAGTTTGTTATATTATTTTTTTCTTTTTTGGACATGTCAATGTGTTAGACAGCTACCTAACATATCGAAAATAAACGCGTGTTTTGACATCTCTTTTATTTTCTATTTATTCATCGTAACGCTGAGGAGAGCCATATCCTTTTGGAATTTCGTGATTGATGCATTCCCTTAACGTTCCCGTTCGACGTTTGTGTTTGTATATTATGTATGAGACAGGCAAAGCGTGGGAAAGAGAGAAAGAGGGAAAGGACGAGAGGGTTTGTGTTTTCTCTTGCGGCGGCATGCTGATGACATTCTCATTTTATGGAAGATTACAATCGAATTGAAATAACAAACAAGATTGGTAAAGAAAAATGGGGAAAAGATCGCATCTATCTTACGGAAGGGAAAAACATGCAGAACATTAGTCCAAGGGGCTATAAAATAAATCGAACGAATACGTTTACCGCAATCACGACCACCTGGTGCCTCGGATATATATTTTTGGTAGTTATTTTGATGGCACTGTTACACAAGGAAAAAAAGACCCCATACCAAGCCCTGTTTCCCTGATCATAAAAATTTACTGGACCGATAAACGAAATCAATAAATCCAACACACGGTGCTCTACAGAATTTTCTAACAATTCGTACAACTAGAAATTGTGCAGTTATTGACAAATGCAAAGATTTTGATTACATGTAATATTTTTTAGAAGAAATTAAAAAAAATCTCTCGAGTAGTATCACTTGCGGGATACTGGAACACTAACGGTATACGCGGCTTATGATCACACGCCAGGTATCGGTTTTAAGGTGTTTTTAAAATGTTTTTAGCAAAAAAACAAAATGGGTCATGATTGAAAAGACACAAAACGAAAATATGTTAATCAATAAAGTGCCTCCTTCTGTTGCCATATCAACTGTTGAGTGATTGACATTATTCCACGAAACCCCATCAAAGTGGATTTTAGTTTTAATTAAAGTCTGCTGAAATTTCATCAGTCTAATTTCGTTAAATACTCCAAAAAAAATACGTAAAACGAAAAAAGCAATCGTTTTTAAAACCCCTATTTTAAAATGCACTTTTGCTTTCCGCCACCGAAACGTTTTTGGATATTAAACAACATTCGGACCGGATCAAAAAAATGTCCTGTTTCACGCTCGCCACCACAGGCTTCTAATGAATGTCCTCAATTAAAATAATTAATTACCATTGCCGTTTTCGTTCCGCCACTTGTTTATAAAACGAGTACCTGGCTACTGATTTCAGCACGGAACTGGGTCAAAGGTGGTTTTGTTTGTACATATATTCTGCCTACCTATGGTGTATAACAAACAACACACAAAACGTTGTACATAAGTTAAACACACCCACAACTATGTTTGTACGTTCGTTGCTCGCAGAAAGAAAAAAACTTAATTACTTTAACATACCACGTTGTATTCGCGTGCCCGAAACCATTTACCTACTCGTGCTTTAGACTTTGGCTTATTAATAGGACATTGCAGCGACAGAGTCTGCTCAATCATCCTCCAGATATTGATAAAAAAAAAAATAATATACTCCCTTTTTGTCTGTATTAATTTGAATATCTAATGCGGAGGAGCTTACAGTAAGAAAACTGGACAAGAAGCAATTTATTAATGGTCTAAAAAGTTGTATAAAGTTCCAGAATGTTGTAGAAGGTTCTAAAATGTTACAGAATGTTGTCTAACAATGTTTTAAAGAATTATTTTTGATGTTCAAGAAATATTTAATAATCTGGCATTTTCAAGAATTTTCTAGAATGTTCCAGATTTTTCGAGAATGATTTGACATGTTTAGGAATTAAATTAAATGCAACCCTCTGGTGTATGTATTTCTCTAAGGGTCTATAAGTCCAGTGGTATGTTGCTATCAATACTATTTATGAACACACTAACACACACAGACAATGTATATCTATAGATACATGATGTAAAGTGGAGAATCTCAACATGTTCTCGTGTGGAATGCAATCGGAATTCCTAGACGACGTTTCTACGCTTTTGTAACCTTAACCTCTTGTTAATATTGCCAATTGCTATTGTTATTGAATTCCGAAGATACTTCAACAAATTTGTGTTCATGTATGTACATATGTTGTCTATTTAATAGGGTAATTTAAAAAAAGATGCTCAAATGAGATCAAAGGAAAAGTTTTTTTTTTTTATTGGATTAATAAAATATTTGTCTAGGACAACATATTTGCAACATAAAATAAATTTCATTAAACTGATACTCTAAAAATAAATTTTCGTTTAACGAATGCCTTTTGTGCATATACAAAATTATTGAATATCGTGTTTGTGATTATATTCACGGTTTAGTTATTTGCCGACCACTCTCGCATGTATTTATTGGTAATTAGTAATGGTAACTTCGACAAATATCTACCCTTCGAAATGTAATCGATCACCCCATCAATCGTTAGCAAGGGTATAAATATCCAATTTACCAAATTAAAAAGAAACCAATTTTTACAACATAATAATATTGGTAGATTTAATGATATTAGTATTATACGAGGAACGTTCTTTCGCTTCACTTTTAGGAGAATTAGCTATGGCTGAATGGCTCTATTCGAGAACAACGACCTGCGCTTCAAAGATGCGCAATAATTTAAATGCCCATCAAGATGTATAAGTTAAGAAGGTGTTTTTTTTTTTGAATTTTAGTACGTCCTGGGTCATTTTTATCCGAGTTCTGAGTTCGCTTTGGCACACGAAAAGAAATTAGATCAAATGTAAAAACCATGTCAATATAAAAGTGTATGAATGGTGTCAGGAAAAGTAACGGACCAACATCACAATGCACTAATGTCAATAAATAATCGATGACTGTCAAAAGCACAAAACGTCAAGAGACCCGTTTTAAACATAATGAGTGATTGAGAACGGCGTGCGCTTTAATTTCCTGATGATAGAAAGAGAAAAACACCGAGAAAAGAAAAAAGAAATTTTCTTCCCTTGAGTTATTAAAATTAAATAAGTAACGAATAGATTACAAAAGAATGGAAGCGTCACGACGCGCCGCGTGGGTAAATTTTCCTGCCTGGTACCTTTATTTACGTAGTAGCATTCTTCATTAATAAATTACCCCTACGAATAAGGAACGTCGCGTCGTATAGAGAATGGAGAGAATCCTTATTTTCGTCGTCGTCGTCGTCGTCGTCGTCGTCTCCTGTTTTGAGTGAGGTGGGATGGAACAGGATTGTTCATCACCGTCAGGGACTAGTACGGGTTTAAATTTAAACTGTGAAGTAACAGCTGTTGTAACGGTTGCTTAATCGACGACAACGTTATAGCGTACGTTTTACACAGCCGCACCTTTTACATTTTAAATAATCGCTCGCTTTACTGACAACAGCTTACTAATTTTAACAGGATAATTCATCCATCACCATCCGCGATGTTACGAGGTGGAGAATGGTAACTTGTCATTCTCCAAGTTTGCGGCTTACTTCACGTCAATAAAACCCTTTAGATCACACCAGAACGCGTGCCATATACATTGGCGTAGCTGGGGGGTTTCTTTGGGGACTTCTTCCTCATAACTACGCCCATGTTTTTTTAAACTAATTTCTATAAATCTCCTCATGGACCTCCATAAGAACCAAAGCATAATGCAGTCTAGTTACAAGCTTCATAATTTTGTCAATGCAACTTTCGAAATGGGTCCTAAAACCGTCTTCTCTACAATAAAATATTTTTATGTGCCTCTACTCGTTTACGTACATGAAGCTAATGAAATTTCATTGAAGATAATGTTCTCTCGTCTCTCTAGTTCTGAGAATATTTAATACTGAGTTTATATCTATTTAGTACAGCATTACCTACCCCCGAAATTCTCATGAACAATGAGAGGAAAAGAGATGAGAGAAAGAGGGAGAAGTGTTGAGGAAAGCATTTCTTAGAAAATTAAATATAACGATGTGTCTCGTTGAACTGAGACTGGAACCAGGAGATGAAGAATGGAATTCGCTGGTTAAGATGGAAATTGAATTTTGAGGTAAAGGAATAAAGGGGCCCCCAAACACTTGGGATATTAGGACTGACATTGTTATCCTCCCCACGCTCAGGTACGGTATCGTGATTTTATAGGTAATAAGGTTTATAAAAATAGACGCCCTCAAAAATTTTTTGGACAGGATATATTCTAAATATGGAGTGACTGGAAAGGACGAGAAATTTTGCGATAAAGGATTAAAATATAATTTGTTAAGACATAAAGTTGCTATCGAAAATAAAAGTTTTTGATCTTTTAAAGCTTTAAAGAATATTCTAAAATGTTATACAATGTTCTAGAGTAGATGGAAACGTTTCAGAATTTTCGAGAATTATTTACAATGTTCGAGAAAAATTTAGAATATTCAAAAAATGTTAGAAAATATTCTACAACATTATAGAATAAACTGGAATTTTCGAGAATGATTTAGTATTTTTAAGAATAGTCCAGAACGTTTCAAATTGTTCCCAAATTTTCTAGAATGGATTGGGTATATTTAAGAATAATCAACGATGTTTAACATTTTTCTAGCATGATTTAATATAATTAAGAATGATCTCAAATGTTCTAGATCCTTCGAGAATGATGTCTAGAATGTTCCAAAACGTTCCAGACTGTTCAAGAATATTTTGGCATGTTTAGGAATGATCTACAATACTCCTAAATGTTTATTAATGATATAGAATGTTCCAAAAGGTTCCAAATCTTTCGACAGTGACTTAGTGTGGTTAGGAATGATCTAGTATGTACCAAAAGGGTTCCAGTCTTTACGAGAATGATTTGGAATGTTCAGTATTAATCTAGAATGTTCCAGGTCGTTCAGGAATGATTTTATATGTTTAGGAATAATTTAGAATGTTTCGCAATGTTCCATCTTTTCCTAGAACGTTTTGGAACGTTTAGGAAACATTTAGAATGTTCCAAAGAATATTTTGGCATGTTTAGGAGTAATCTAGAGTACTCCATAATGTTTATTGATGATCTAGAATCTTTCAGATCTTTCGACAATGATTTGGTGTGTTTAGGAATGATCTAGTATGTACCAGAATGTTCTAGATTTTTCGAGAATGGTTTGGTATGTTTAGGAATGATTCCAGAATGTTCCTCATCTTTTTGGAATGTTCTAGAATGTTCCAAAAAGTTGGTTCCAGAATTCTATTAAAGCTACTGGACTTTTTTCATTGCACTTTCTTATTGTACTTATAATTTCCTCATGCTTGTTACGATCTAGTTCACAATTAGGTTCACTTCGTGTTCATTTCTCCCCGAAACTTTCGCAAAAGGAACAGCAAGCAAGGCAAAAGCTCAGGACGTTCATTTCAACTCCGGTTGCCAGCTCGCGCCCTTCCAATATCTACCTCGTTCATCGTTATATCCGCCACCCACACAGCTAGCGCCTTTGCAGCCCTTCTGGATTCTTAAAGTCCCCCCGACTGAGAACGGCGTCGCACAGCGTCGCGACGGTCGCCTGCGCTCGTTCACTCGCTCGCCGACTGCTTACCGGTAGGTACTTGAGCCGTGCCAGATGTTACCAGTAATAACGCGCGGTTTCCTGCTTTTTAGATTTTAATACGCAACTGGCACGCTAAAGTATTGAGCCATACATTTTGTTTTACGGGGTGCACGGATTTCACGACCGTTTCCCCTTTTCTCCATCACTGTTACATGTTATCCGGCCGTCATAAGTCACAAAGGAACAAGCTGAAATTGACGAAACGAAAAGTAACATTCAACTGATATTGTCGATTCCGTGTTCGATTGCTGCAACAGAAGGGCAACGACGGTTGCAAAACGAAATTGCAACCCCTTTAAATCGAACTTTTGACTTACGACCAACCACTCTCACACACGTTTTCTAAAGTTGTAGAAGTTATAACGCCATGGGTGTAGTTTGGATAGGACAGGAGTGATCATTTATTGTGAAAAAAAATTGACACCCCAGCTACGCTCATGGACACCACGCAACATTTATAAAAATTTTTTGATGTACATACATTTCGACATTTCTTGTCACTTTTTGTCAACTTAAAGAAGACGTGGTGGTATAATGCCTTTTAGGGATATAAATAGCACATTTCTAAATAAAACGGCTTGTTACGTAGGTACGTTTCCTTTCCCGGTGTGTAGGAGCTCGCGATTGATGAGATTAGGCTTTGTGTGAAAAATATTTCCTGCGAGCGTGAGAACTCACCCTCTAAAATATAGAAGGCCCATAATGATAAGGAAATGACGCGGCTTTAGCTGCGAGTAAAAGCGGCCAACGAACATGAGGGATGAGGGGTGAATAACGGGGGTAGCGTAGGGTAACTGGAGGACGACCGGGCGGATTTCATATTATTTCAGGAAATGAACAGTTATACGTTATAGAATCCCTAATGCGTCACGAACAATGCGGTTGTTGCGAATTTGCGAATAATCATTCAATTCACCGTCTGAATAAGTCACTTTTGACCAAAAATATTTCTTTAAAAATCCTGGCTGCTTTACTAAATAGAATGCTCATAAACGAACCTCAATTATTATATGTAATATATCACGTTTTTAATTAAAATAAAATTTATAAAGAAAAACTTTTTGGTCTAGAATCCCGGTGGCTATACTACTGAAACATTAAAATTTCCACATTGGAGTCTTACAGCAAACTACAAGTTACACACCCATCAAACTCTACATCATTGTAATTGTTTAAGACGTAAAAATATACAGGGTGTTCCGCTAAAAAAAAAAGAAAAACCAATGACGTCATATTTTAGAAACATAACATTAAGTCAGGTAGTAGATGAATACAACTATTAGTTTAAAATGTTTTATATTAAACTCATCCAAAATGACGATGTTCCAAAACTTTTGCCCAAACCTGTACATTTTTTTGTTCTACTTCCTTCTGGAGGATCTCCGAAAAACACACAACATTATTTATGGTTTGCAATTTACAATCCTTATGCAAATAACTGGGCAATGTTGTTTACTAACCGCATATAAACAGCAATAAAACGCCTCTGGCGTTTATAACTTTAAGAAAACCACGTTCTCTCCCAAAAACAATAATAGAAACCGATTTCAACGAAAGATTAATTGCATGCAAACAAAGTATAAAGCTGCATAAGCAGCAGGAAACTCATTCGTTTCATTTTTTTTTTGTTCTACGTAAGTAATTATTCGTAACCCACATATTTGGGTTAAAGATCGTAAAATTTAAACACCAGATACATAAAAAAATATCGAATAATTTTTATAGGGAACACGTTTTAAAAATAAATTTATGAAAGTGAAGTTAAATTTCTTTCTTCAAATATAAACAGACGTACAGAACTCTAATTTTTTTTTGTAAATATAGATAGATGGATTAATTCAGGATAAAAAGGCTTCGCTTCAACAAGATCTGACTTGGGATCGTAAGCGACCTCTTTACAATCCCGATTACGCCCCAAAAGACAGAAAACAATTTCGGAGAACATTATTTCTCCTTTTGAGAGTCAACTTCATACATCTTTTCTAATAAAACAGAGATGCTCATAAATATCAATAATCGAGACACTTTAAGACTCTCAGGACTTCCGTCTAACAAGAGAGCTTTTGATGTCCTTTTACCGATGGCATACTCCTTTTTGAAATTGCTCTCGTTGCCATGCGAATGAAAGTTTTTTTTTATGTACAAACTCGAATGTAATTTTTTATACATAGAGAAAAATAAGTCAAAAAAGAATAACTACATTAAAAATAATAACACTTACATATTAAGATTGATACTATCAGTGAAGTTGAATAGGTATGTACACCACTCCATGTTGCATGCTGCTTACGTTTCATTTTTGATGATAGACTTCTTCAGGAATTCTTGGATGTTAATTGGTATCTGAAACAGAGGACAGGAATTTATAGCTAAATTATTTAGTTTTCAAATTCAATTATAATCACCCCTAAATGTTTAGGGATGAGACTCTTTGAATTATTTACTCTATTATAGCCTCCTTCATATTTTTCAATCTATGGTTAATTTACTAATACCCTAAGTAAATAATTCGAGGAAAATGTCAAATGTAATTTTGTTTAATTACGTTGTGAAGTTTCTACCCTTTAATGTGTATAAGCACGTACATATGTTACAGCTGTTATTTTACGAAATTAATTTAATTTTGACTAAAACTTTTGTTGGCCGATACATAAACGCTTATAATTATTGTTTGCTAATATTAATATAACACAAAATGTTAACTATTCAGACTATATGAAATACATAATTCGTTCTGAAATTACATACAAACTTCAACGAGAAAGAGCAATTACAAAGAACTTGAAACATAATTACACATTATTATTTATTTAATTTTATAGTAGGTTTCGCTGTATAATTATATTCCAAATTAGGAAACCCAATTTCATCCCATTAATATTAATTTTGTTACTGCAAAAAACAATGAGATTCTAGAAACGTCTAAAAATATAATATTGATGGATCATACCCTTTAATACAACTTTTTTTTTTTTTTGTTTAATAAGATTAGGACGTTGTGATCATGTTCGTGCATGACACACGATACGACCTGGCAATTAACACGTATACTTGCACCTTACATTTAAAAGGTTTCTTAATGCAACTGCTTCTACTGAAAATCTAATTAATACTTTTTTTACATCGATAGATTGGTATTGGAAACGTAGGAAAAGGGTGCTATCGTAAACTCGTCCTCGTAAAATTTTTACGACCCTCTGCAACTAAAGATTCCATACGGAATCCCAGGAAACAAACCCTCGTAAATTGCAATCAGAAATACATTACAACGTTTTTGATTATTTATATTGAACGACTCGTCCGAGAATACTTGTTAACGGCAAGTTAATGATTTGTAATCAAATCAGTGAAGCTTTTAGTTCTTGTATATAACTACAAAATATTTCACCACAATAGGGTTCTTTTTAACTATTCCTCCATCTGAAGAAATGATGATTAAGGGTTTGCAGAGCATAGTTTACACAACGGTTAGAGAATGATCTTGTAGATCATTATCTAACCTAGTGGAACATGATAGATAATTCTCGGACATGTTTTTAAAAATATCTGGAATTTTCTGGAACATTTTAAATCATACTGGAAAATTCCAGATCATTTTGCAATGTTGCGGAATATTTCTAGCAATTTTATGTACTTTGTAACATCTTAGATAATTTTCAAATATTTTTGAATCATTTCTGAAACTTCCTTGTAAATTCTAGAACTTTCTGGAACTTCATAATACATCTCTACTTTCATATACATTATCATAGTTTACACAACAATCCTAAATTTCTTTGGAACGCTGTAGATCATTCTCTAACCTAGCGGAACATTCTAGACCATTCTCGAACTTTTCAAGAAATTTTTAAAAAAATCTGGAATGTTCTGGAACATTTTAAATCATACTGGAAAATTCCAAATCATTTTGCAATGTTGCGGAATATTTCTAGCAATTTTATGTACTTTGGAACATCTTAGATAATTTTCAAATATTTTTGAATCATTTCTGAAACTTCCTTGCAAATTCTAGAACTTTCTGGAACTTCATAATACATCTCTACTTTCATATACATTATCATAGTTTACACAACAATCCTAAATTTCTTTGGAACGCTGTAGATCATTCTCTAACCTAGCGGAACATTCTAGACCATTCTCGAACTTTTCAAGAAATTTTTAAAAAAATCTGGAATGTTCTGGAACATTTTAAATCATTCTGAGAAATTCCAGTTCATTTCGGAATGTTTCGGAACACTTCTAACAGTTTGAAGTACTTTGGAACATCCCAGACCATTTTCAAAAATTATAAATCATTTTTCAACGTTCTTGCAAAGTATTCTGGAATATGCTTGCATATTCTAGAATTTTCTGGAACTTGAAAATACATCTCTACTCTCAAATACATTAAGCATCGTTTATACAATAATTCTAGCTATTATTTTATGGATTCCAAGCTTCTATATGATTGAAATGTCATTTCTATAAACCACCCTGTAGGCCAATTATAAAAAAGGATATAAATACTACATTCGTTCTCAATTACCTACCGCCATTAAACCCTCGCATTCTGTGAAATTTAATTATTTTTTTTTAATACCTCAGGGATTTCGATACAATGTAGATTTGTTATTTGTTTGGCCATTTGTGAATGATACGTAGGTATGTATTCCATCGTGCCGAACCCTTAATAAATGAATACCCCTGTGCATGAAACGATTTCCTGTTTTACTTAATATTCGAGGAATTCAATATTGCTCCATGGCTCTGAAATCCCACATTGTTAAAATTAAATCCGACAAAATGCCTTTGCTTTCATACATACCTAATAGGATTGAAGAGGGCAACAGGAAGAAGTAGAAGAAGAAGAAGAAGAAGAGGCAAAAAGCAGAGTAGGGTATGCCGACAAATAGGGTTGTTAACGCTGTCGAAGTATTTACACTTCACATCATAACGTCTAATATATACGAAGAATGGAGTTGGTTTGGATGTGTAGGTACGGTTTTTATGACGGTTATTGTGGAAAGGGGTGAGATCTGGTGAAATCCAAAGGGTCCAAAATGGGGATTCAATTCAAAAGAACCAATCGGTATAAAAACGTATTCGTATTTTCTTTGGCCAGAGGAAAAAAGGTTCACACGTTCAATCGTAAAACTTTCCATCGTTCGCGACATTACAAAAGCTTACACATTTTGACTGACATATTCTATCCATAAACAATTTTAATATTCAATAAAGGACATTCGGACATCAACAAGGACTCAAAATCGTTCCTACTTTCTATTAATTGCAAATACGTCAAAAAGTGTCTAAAGTCACTGACAAACTCATATCTTTTTGAGGACTAGGATTGTGAATCTTGATCCTTTTCAGAGGTTAAGGACCAAATCCTGTACTATTTTTTGTATGGGATTCGAATTCGTTTTCAAAATCTTTGTGTCATTTCTGGTTCATGAGATAGATATACTCAAGCCCAAAAATAGCTATCAGTCCTTTCTTGTGCCATCTGAAGCTGCAGCTTAATCCTTTCACCCTATATATTTAATTTATCTCATCAATGCTAATAATCCTGGAAAATGTTTGAGTCGTCTAGTCCGGGTTAAGTGGGAAACGGTTCTTCTCGTCTCTTGCTGTTTCCATTCTTTTCTCTGGTGGCCCTCTCACACTCATCGAGACTTAAAAGTAATTACCCCCAACTCGGATATCAATCGCTTAATCTTTCTGTAAGGACGGCGTGGAGAAAACAAGAAAGCTGCAAATGCGAATCCGATAAGTGGAAAACTGATCTCTAATCTGGTCTAATTGCCTTCCTGTTCCGCAACAACGCCGTCGTTGGCTTGACTGGCTGACTGGCTGATACGTTGGTCGGTTGGAGAGCTGTCGACAACTGGCGAAAGCAAACCCTTCTTCGCTATCTATCTACACCCACGTCGCCCTCGTCGTTTCCATTTATACAAAATGCATCCCTTAATATCCAAAAGCTTACGTAAAGGAAAAGAAAATTCTAAAGACAATCCTGAAATTTTCTACAAGTACTTGAAGTGTTCGAGAAAAATCTAGTTTGTTCCAAAAAGGTTAGAGAATTTTCTACAACGTTCTAGGAAGATTTATTGATGCATTAAAAATTTCTAGTTTGTAAGGATGTTCTAGAAAGGGTCGAAAATGATTTAAAATGTTCCAAAATAATCTAAAATTTTCCAGAATTATCTAGAATGTTTCACTAGATTATAGAATGATCTACAGCATTCTAGAGAGATTTGGAATTGTTGAGAACAAGTCTTAGTGTTTCGAAACGTTCCAAAATGGTCTGAAAAGTTCCAAAAAGTTTTAGGATTTGCAAGGATGTTCCAGAATACTATGCAAGAATGTTTGAAAATGATTCGAAATGTTTGAAAATGGTCTAGGATGTTCCAAAGTACGTAAAACTGCTGGGAATGCTCCGCAACATTCCAAAATGGTCTGGAATTTTCCAGAATGATCTAAAATGTTCCAGATTTTTTGAAAATTACTTAAAATGTTCGAGAATTATCTAGAATGTTCTACTAGATTAGAGAATGATTAACAGCGTTCCAAGGAGGTTTAGAATTATTGAGTAAACTATGCTTAATGTAATTGAGAGTAGAGATCTATTATAACGTTCCAGAAAGTTCTAGAATTAGCAAGGGTGTTCCTGAATACTCTAAAATTATCTGGAATTTTTCAGAATGTTTTTAAATATTCCAGCTAGCTAGACTAAGAAGGTTTTCATACTAACCTCACTGTAACTCTAGTGAAGCTTGTTTCATTCTATGATGAAACGAGTCTTCAGGGACCTTAAACTGTATGTAGGTCCACATTTTCTATTAGAAAATTGAAACCTCCACCGTTTTTAGGTCTCAATTGTTTCTAAATTCAAAAAGGTGAATTAAGGGTTCATTTTTAGCGTCCTTCGTTGTCGAGAGGCATATTGAGGAGCTTTCAATTGTTAACAAATTCCTGCTGTTTTTTCCCTCTCTCGCTTCTCCTTTAGGACGCGATGGGGTGGAAAATCGCTTAGAAGATTGAGTGTTTTAAGAGCTACGAACGTCCATTTCGATCTTGTCGAATAAAAGGATTTTTGCTAAGTTTCCACCTCTGAAACTTGTTTACGGGAACCATAAGCAATAAAGGAACACTTAATGTTGTTGCTTTTACACGTCGGCGTTCTCAACGTTACGTCAGTGGGAAGATGGAAACTACTACATTAGTCGATAAAGTTGTTTGTCTCGAACAGGAAAAGATGCATGTAATGTCGAAAACATTGTGGAAAATGTCCGTCCATTCGGCTTAGTATCTACAAACACTTTTCTCACTTTTCCATTTTTTTTTTATTTCATTTTCCTTGGGAAAAGAGAATGACTACATATTTATGCTCTATTTTACAAAGAAATGAAAGGATCGTCGTCAGGTTTATTATATCCGGAAAAAAAAACCCATCGTCTTTCTTTTTATCTAAAGGATCAATATCCATATGCTGGAACTTACGAAAAAGTTTTTTCAGCAAAGCAAATCGACCACTTGTAAGAATTATCTATGACCATTTTAATTTAAAGATCAGCTCCTATTAAAGCAATTAGCTATTTGTTAATCGTGAATATTTAGTTTGGGCTTTTGGTCTCTAGAGTTCCTCTCGCACTTCATCAGTTTCAAGATTGACGGAAGGTTTTCGGCCGCTTCAGATGGTGAAACGATGCGTGGTAACCTCGTTCCTGCCTTTAACGGCACGTTTGCTGCCTAATGAACGGTTCATTTCAGGAGGCTTTCTGGTTACCTGCTCCACTCCCGTGGCATAAAGAATTAACGATTCTAAACCTACAGCTGACATGACCAGCTCATTACGGTCCAAAAGTTCAAAGCCAGCACAATAACTTAGGAATTCAATTTACAAAAACTGCCTACTCCTGATTTTTATTATGAAGGGACAAGGGTTGATTGGCAGTATTTTTTGGCCATGGATACTGCTAGTAATATGAACCCAAATCGTCTACCCAAAAAAAAAACAAATGGGGACTTTCAGGAGATTTTTTTGTAAGAAAAAGGAACTTTAAAGAGTTCTTCGAGTTCGAGTTGTCAGTGAATTGCAGAAATGCAGTTTGAACAAAACCAATGACACATATGGACTCTCCACGAAGCAATAAAAGTCAAACGAGAAGTTGCAAACAGTTCGAAATACAAAAGGCAAGCACAACAAGAAAGTAAGGAAGAAACGAGGTTTTGTTGTTAAACAAATGAAATTTTTCAGTAAGCATATCAAGAAAATTAAAAAAGTTTTTTACAAAAAGGCACTATTTATGCCCTTTCTTGTGGATAAATAATCGCTGAGTGGAGCAGATGGACAAACTAAAAATATAGGTCGTCTCTATTAATAGTTTTTGATTAATTTGCATTTAATATTAATAATGTAGCGTATGAACTAACATGTACATATATGCTGCGTGTAGAGGTAGTGGTTCTGAGAAGAACCAGTTGGAGATGCGGATGCTTATTTCGGCATCCGTAGTGATCATCGGTGGTGAACGATGAATACCTCTTCGGTATCAGTGGAGAAGGAAAAACGAGTCAGAGTTAGACTAATTTATTCAATTACTTACAGCATATTTATACTGATATTGTTTGCATGGGCCTTATGGCAAATGTACGGTCAGCAGCTTACACTGGTGTGTGTGTTTGTTGCTAAAAACTGCAGTTGTTTTATGTAAGCAGAATTATATTTCGCAGTACAGACTGTATTAATTTTTGGCGTTTGATGAGCACCGCGTGTTCCCACAATAATAATTAATATTAGAAATGCCCACCGTCTACCTCATCAATTTTCACATTTACACTACGAAAACTTTCTCAATTATTGAGAAATTTCAAAAAACTTTGAATGCCCTGTATCTCCGAAACTAGCGACATTTGTATAAGGCATGTTGAGTTCAATCGTAATGTTTTGATGCCTAGTATCTCTCTCTACACCCATTATTTATAGTCCAACTTTTTCCTTACTTGTGTTCTAGAACCGTCATAGCTATACTACTCACCCTGTCAAATCTTATTTATTTGAATATTTCATTCGTAGTGAATGCATATGCCAAAGCTTTTTAACTACGACCAACAATAATTTTATTCTAAAACAACATTTGCAAATCTAATTACGAATAAATTTCGGCGCTTGGCTTATTTATGGGCCTTAAAATATTCTAATTAAGACATTGCAGCATCCATACATACCTGGTGCACGGCGTTTTCGGTCTGATTTTTGTTAATGTATTGCCTGTTAAAGAGCATTTAAAACGCTTATAAATCTGCAGGTAGATGCATATGTATGTATGTGTGTATGTATATTTGTGTGTGTAAACGGTACCCTATATGTACATGTGTGTCGTACCCGAACCCATCGCTTTTTAAAGCAAAACTAAATTTAGTGCAAATTTGCTTTGAATATGTATGTTCTATTCGTCAGTTGCGAAAACGCCTTCATTCATTTACATGTAAAATTTCAACGCAACTAACCAACGAACAAACGAACGTGAAAATTCCAGTCGACGTTATGTTGCGTCGCGACGCCGCGCCGTGTAATATTTACGTACAAGAAAAAGGCCTCTTGAAATTTCCCTTTTTTTATTCGCTTCTTTCCCTCGCCCTCTCGTTTCCCTTTTTCCTTCTTTTTGTCGTTGTCTGAAAAACCCGAGTTTCAGTCACCGCAAAAATTAATTCAAACCATAATTAAAGACGCCATGAGTGCATGCAGGTACGCGAAGCCAACATTGACGTGGCGTCAAATAATACTGCTTTCGGAAAATTATTTTCCTTTTTGCAAAAAAAAAGCGTTTCCGTTGGAAAATAAAAGATTTTCCTACGCCATGGCGCAGTTATGGATTTGTCTTCAAAGTACTGAATGGACCAGAACATTCAAATATCTTGAACAATGTTCTACACAATACTTTAAAAACGATCCTAAATTTTTAGATGACATTTAGAATGTTCTAAAACATTATAAAATGATAGAAAATGTTCTACGAAGCTTCAAAACCATGTGAAATTTTCAAAAATGTTCTGGAATATAGAAGAAAGGACTAAAATGATCCATAATGTTTAAAAATATTAGAGGATATTCTAAAATTTCCAAGAAAGATGTAGAATGTTTCAAAATTTTCAAGAAAGGTTCAGAATGTTCGAGGATGATCGAGAATGAGACAAAGAATGTCCTACAACAAATCAGAATTTTGTGAATGTTTCAAGAACGATATGTCCTTTTCACAACCGATCTAGAATGTTCCAGAATTCATTTATGAATGGTCTACAATATTCCAGACTTTTCGAGAGTGATTTGAAATGTTATATATTTGTCCAGAATGATTTCAAGTGTCTCAAAAATTTCTAGGACATTCCAGTAACTTTCTAGGACACTTGAGGATGATCTAGAATATTCAGTATTAATTTAGAATGTTCTAGACAACTAAAACTCTTTCACGATATTCTATAAAATTTCAGAAATATTTGGGATATTCTAAAATAATCTATAGTGTCCCACAACATTTGTAAATACTTCGAAATTTTCCAAAATGGCTACTTTTATCAAATTTTATTTCCTTAAAGCTTTTAGAGTATTTCTATGAATAATTTAATTAACCACAATTTATGGTTAGATACGAACAAAAATTCAAAGACTGTTTAACTTAAATGAAGACAAGGTTTAACATTCTCGCCAGTTGTTGATCCCGATTTATGACTAACGAACTTAACATAAGCCAATAAGCACCTTACTTTTCTTTAGCGCCCTAATTTTGTCCAGAACTGGATTCAAGGGAGACGGATTTACAAATTGGTCCTTCCTATTGTTTTATTTCGGGAAATTTCCCAGGTGTCAGCTGTCAGAGTACACAATGGATAATGAATTTTTAAACAGGAAACTTACTGATTGTGAGTGTGGGTACCAATTGAAAGGTACCTATATCATAAATTCAGTTATCCTGAATAATAAATATCTCCATTATCATTATTGATATGTAGATTATATTTTACTCGGTTGTAGTATTCACTTCTTTGTTTTTAGTTTATAGAGTTTATTATAGTTATAATGATAAGAATCACGATATTTTGGAACACCTCCTGTGTCAAGTTGATTAATATTTAATGGAAAAGAAAATTGCTGAATTTGCGGATCACGAAAATTTATATATTCCTTCTAAAAACCCGGATTCCGGATGAGTAATTTGAAAGGAAGTCATCCGAGTTACTTCCCTGCATCCCGCCTGCTTTAAAAACATTCTCCACTGCACCAGATTATAACGGGCTAAAGATGGATCTTTTAGAATCCTTACAAGATGAAAGTAATGCCATGTTGTGCGAGATTTTTAATTTTCCTGAAACATCTTCGCATTTTTAATTTTCCGATATTGCCTTTTAACAGACACTTGCGTTATCCAGTCTCCAGTCGAGCCAAAACACAAAGAAAAACTTCAGTCACATCAAAATAACGTTAGATACGTTCAGACAACATGTGGAAAACAAACGGACGGTAGGGGGAGTAAGAGCCAACAGTGAACCAAAAATGAGCACAAGGTGGCAAGAAGAGTTAAATTTTTTTTTTGAGAACATAAATACGAGGAAAGACAGAGAAAGAAGTAAGAAGTGATGAGGGGATGAGGGAAAATGAAAAGGGTGGGAAGAGAAGTAGAAAAGTCTGGAAGGTTCAGAACTTTTGAAAGGGGTTGAGAAGAAAGGGGAGAGGAGAAGTAAAGGAGGAAAGCGGAGGACGAAGGAATGATGGGAAGTAATAAAGAAGAAAGAAGAGAGGAGAAGGAGGTAGAGATAGAATGGATGAAGAAAGAAGTGGAGATGAGATAAGAGAGAGAATAGGCGGCGAAGAGGCGATGAGGGTGATGAAGAAAGAGGGTTTAGGGGGGGGGGAGGAGAAAGAGACGAACGAACAAAAGTAGAAGGGAAGGAACAGGAAGTGGAAGAATTACGGGGAAGGGAAGAAAGAAAGAGGGGTAAGAAGGAAGGAAGAAGAGAGGAGGACGTAGAGTGAATCAATGAAGAAAGAAGTGGGGATGAGAAAAGAGAGAGAAGAGGCGCCTAGGAAGCGATGGGGGCGAAGAAGAAAGAGGGCTTAGGAGGAGTGGGAGGAAAAAGAGTGGTGGAGTAAACGGGCGGAGCAGAGAAGGAGGAAAGAGGAAGGACTGCGTGTACCCCATGTGCAACAGAAACCATGGTAACGAGTAGTAGTTTTATCTATATTTACCCTCATCTTTAACTATTGAGGTCGTGTAAGGGTTAAAATTTAATAGAACCACACCGAACCGGAAACAAATGGTCAACGTTAGTTAAAAGTATCGTTTTACGGTAAGTAGCCGACCGTTCCATGAACGATACCGTCCAGAGAGCGCCGTTAGGAATTGATGCTTTTGCTAGGTGGAAATATTTCATTAAGGTCGCAAGTTCACCTAACTGCTCCTGGCGAACGGTGATCATTCAGCCCGGAGGAAATCGTTTATCAACGCCGCTGTTTATCTGCTTTTTTTTCCCCCGAGAGAAACGGCCCCGGGATGGGACACCACAACTGGTGCTCTCTCTTACGTGAAACTAATTATCCCGGAGAGAAGAAAGACGACTTGGAAACAATATCACTAATGGTTTCCCGAAATAAAGGCCAGCATAAAGGCACAGATAATAATACAGCTTTCCACCCTCTACAAGAGGGAGCATTCCGCTTCCACCCTCTGGCCGACCAGACAGCCACCAATCTTTTACGACGATTCTGGTGTTGCTACAAATGATTAAATAACTACCCAGCAACACCGTCTATTCAAAGATTGAACAGGAAGTGGCAATAAAGGCTTTCATCAAGATAATTTCTCTTCCTTATTTATTAAAAAATAATAATAATAATAATATAATAAAGCAAATGTTCTGTATAGATTACGAATAACGCAATTGATGGTTCTCGAAGAGAGACGTTTTTGGAAACAGTCAAAAAGCTTCAATGGATTAAATCCGATACGAGCGTGGGTTTGTCTGTAATCCCTATTTTTTGTGTACTGTCTTTTCAAGAAGCAGTCCAACAATGTCAACTGTCCTGTGTGTTTACCCGATCACTCACTAAATCATTCGATGCCGGAAAGAGCAATGTAACACTTTTTGTAAGTCTTTGTACAACTAACAACTGATCGTGAGGGTGGATTACTGAAAGATTTTAACAAACGATTGAGCTCCTGGTTATTTTGAAAAAATCTTGATCTAACGATAAGTAAAATTCATTTCGATATAATAAATTTAGTATTTTTTTGTAACATTCTATTTAAATAAAGATCTATTTGACGACGAGGACTTTTCAACAGGCAATTTTGCTTCGTAACCGTATCATATAAAAGTCGTAGAGACGGTATAAGATTCTTATTTTATTAGGTTGATTTATGAAAGGACCAAGTTCATAAAGTTAAAATGGAAATCTTGTTCTTTTGCTGCCACGCGGCAGAATAAATATTTTATCATTAACCGAGGCGTACGTTCGTACCAAAGGCACTTTTCTTTTCTTTTACTTTCTTTTCTTTTTCTTCGAATTCCACCCTCATTTGAAAAGGACAACGTGACGACGAACTGCCAACTCAATACTCAACTTTTTTCCAAGGTATCTACTGACGGTCATGTTTAAAAATCTTTTTTATTCGTTGAACTAGGTAACTAGTAATGAAGTATTCCAAAGTTTCTTTTAGTTCTCGAAAGTACCTATTTTAATGGTCTTCAGCAATATTTCCATGAAGTTTGTCTTATGTCTTCGATCGAAGAGTTCCACAGAAAAGTTATTTTAGATTCAGGAATGGAAATGTATCACATGAAATCCAGTGGATGCTACAGACTCTTGATTGACTAAATTATGTTATTGGTCTTCAATTTGAATCCATTTGTGCTTCACTGATAGCTTTCAAATTCCACGAATTGTCCTTCCATAGTTCTTGCAATTTCTGACACAAATACCGAAAAAGACATCGACGAGCACCATTTTCATTTTTGAATAGCTTTGGTGTTGTTTTTTGGGTTTTGGCTAGCTTTCATTCCTTCCACCATTTGCACGTCCCATCAAACTCATAAACCCAACCCCATCACCAATTATGATGAGTCTATGAATGTGAAATCAGAATTCGCAGGATTCAACTGTTTTTAAAAAGGATTCAGCTCTGTTAGGGTGAGTTGACGACCATTAACGCTTCCTATTCACCAAATTTTCACCAAAATAAGACAAACGGACTCATGAAATTGCTGAGGTCACGTGCTTCTTCTTTTAGACTGACATGAAGATTCGCAAACACAATTGTCTTCACTTTTCCAAAGTTACTGTCTGTCATTTTCATCTTCGAACGTCCTTAACAATATTCCCTACTTTTTGCCCCTTTAATCCCTTCTGGATTTCCATAAATTCAATATTGAGCATTCCTCATATATGATTTTCACTTTAATGATCGTTGGATCATTTGGACGTCACATCAAACTCAGAAACCCATGCTCATGACCGGTTTTGATGAGTTCCACGAATATGGAATCAGAATTCGCAGGATTCAACTGTTTTTAAAAAGGATTCAGCTCTGTTAGGGTGAGTTGACGACCATTAACGCTTCCTATTCACCAAATTTTCACCAAAATAAGACAAACGGACTCATGAGAGATGCTGACGTCACGTGCTTCTTCTTTTAGACTGACATGAAGATTCTCAAACACAATTGTCTTCACTTTTTCAAAGTTACTGTCTGTCATTTTCATCTTCGAACGTCCTTAACAATATTCCCTACTTTTTGCCCCTTTAATCCCTTCTGGATTTCCTTAAATTCAATATTGAGCATTCCTCATATATGATTTCCACTTTAATGATCGTTGGATCATTTGGACGTCACAAAAAACTCAGAAACCCATGCTCATGACCGGTTTTGATGAGTTCCACGAATGTGGAATCAGAATTCGCAGGATTCAACTGTTTTTAAAAAGGATTCAGCTCTGTTAGGGTGAGTTGACGACCATTAACGCTTCCTATTCACCAAATTTTCACCAAAATAAGACAAACGGACTAATGAGAGATGCTGAGGTCACGTGCTTCTTCTTTTAGACTGACATGAAGATTCCCAAACACAATTGTCTTCACTTTTTCAAAGTTACTGTCTGTCATTTTCATCTTCGAACGTCCTTAACAATATTCCCTACTTTTTGCCCCTTTAATCCCTTCTGGATTTCCTTAAATTCAATATTGAACATTCCTCATATATGATTTCCACTTTAATGATCGTTGGATCATTTGGACGTCACATCAAACTCAGAAACCCATGCTCATGACCGGTTTTGATGAGTTCCACGAATATGGAATCAGAATTCGCAGGATTCAACTGTTTTTAAAAAGGATTCAGCTCTGTTAGGGTGAGTTGACGACCATTAACGCTTCCTATTCACCAAATTTTCACCAAAATAAGACAAACGGACTCATGAGAGATGCTGACGTCACGTGCTTCTTCTTTCAGGCTGACATGAAGATTCTCAAACACAATTGTCTTCACTTTTTCAAAGTTACTGTCTGTCATGTTCATTTTCGAACGTCCTTATCAACATTCCCTACTTTTTGCCCCTTTAATCCCTTCTGGATTTCCTTAAATTCAATATTGAACATTCCTCATATATGATTTTCACTTTAATGCTCGTTGGATCATTTGGACGTCACATCAAACTCAGAAACCCATGCTCATGACCGGTTTTGATGAGTTCCACGAATATGGAATCAGAATTCACAGGATTCAACTGTTTTTAAAAAGGATTCAGCTCTCTCAGGGTGAGTTGACGACCATTAACGTTTCCTTTACCCAAATTTTCACCAAAATAAGACAAACGGACTCATGAGAGATGCTGAGGTCACGTGCTTCTTTTTTTAGACTGACGTGAAGATTCCCAAACACAATTGTCTTCACTTTTCCAAAGTTACTGTCTGTCATATTCATCTTCGAACGTCCTTAACAATATTCGCTACTTTTTGCCCCTTTTATCCCTTCTGAATTTCCTTGATTACCACACATTTATAATTATTTTCAGTTTTGTTGGATTCCCAGGTTTGTTTTTCGTTTGGTTACTTCTCTACCTCATCCAGAAGAATGTCTATTTATAAAGGGAGTGGAATGGGGACCAATATATATGGAATTACGATATTTGAACAATTACCCAACAGTTTCATGTTGTTGCAGTTGGCGAAATCCTTCGAAATTGAAAAGTTATACGGCGACGAACTGCTTTATCCTCGCGAAACCCGACAGAAAATTCCATTAGGTTCGCTTCATGTTGCTTAAGACACGTAACGAGAAATTTAGACCGAAACCGAGACCGAGACCGAGACCGAATCGACTCAAAGAAATAAATTCTACGTGTAGGATCCTCAACTAATTTTATATATTTATAGGGAGGATAATCTTCGTTATCATATTTATAGAAACTCTAAATGGCAATTTAGTTTCCAAGGTTTTCTGGGGACAATTAAATACCAACAGCTTTAATGTCGAAACGTGTCCACGTTTTAAGCAATGTTGAAGTAATTCCACTTTACGTCTGATAATTTAAAACAAAAAAATTAATTGAGTGAAACTAATATATTGTTGAATCCCATTTGTACCTTCGATTGGGCCACCAATTAAAATGGTAAAAAGTCTTCGGAAGCAACGTGCATTTGTATATGTGTATATTTACATGTATATATGTGTGCAGCGTGGTGGGATTATTAAATTATCCATGCAAATGAATGCGGAGTCTCGTTAGGCCCATGTTTATTAATTTAATACCTAAATAGTCATTCTCACTTGTGCTCATTATACGCTTGTTATTGCACATGTATTTCACTCTTTCCTATTAACAATAATCCTGCATGCGTCCGTTATTATAATCCATCAGGCTAAAATGGGATATTATAATGATCCCATTAATCGAAGAAAAGGGTAATCCACACACCAAATTTGACCATTTGAAATTTATTTCAAGTTCAAGAACTTTTATTCGTATCTCGACCCACATGATCACCTCGTTTAATATCGGTACGTATTTTGGAAACACCCTGTACATTCTTGTGCCCCCCTGTTACTTTAGGTCAATGTGAAGAGGTGTCTTTTGAAACGCCTTCTTGATAGCAATCATAAAATTCAATTAGTTTCAATCGTTTGGGTATATGCAAAATTAATTAAACAAAATCCTTATTTAAATTTAGGAACAAGAAACTACTTTAAACGTTTTGGAACACATAATTTATATTTTAAATTACCAATCGATTTTGTTCAATGCACAGAGGGATATTGAACAATACGTGTCGGATATTTTTAATTACCTGTCATTCTTGTTATATATATAGGAGACGGTAATTAGAGTTTCAATGATCGGCAGCTGCTCCACGACGTGAAGAATAAGACCGATATGAACGAATTGAAAAATTCAATTGAAAGAAAATGGGTTATTGATGTGCTTTCTTATCTCTTTTCCGCCGTTTTACCATGGGTAGTTTTCGTTACTAAACATTCCACGCGATTCTCCCATCTAAATCGAAAGGGATCAAAACCGAGGGTGCAATTTTACTTGAAGAAAACAAAAACGTAAACTTCGAAACGCAAATCACTTTTATAATATACAGGGTGTCAGGCAGAAATTGTAAATATTAGTATAATTTAAAAAAAAGACCTTTGTCTTTGGATGGACGTAAATATTTAACAAAGGCTTTCATGCGATCCTGAGTTCAAATAGTAAGTTTGGGCAGTTAAATCTAAAACACCCTGTATAAAAAGCGGTTGAGTTATATCATAAAGTCACTAATTGTAACATACAGGGACTAATGATTTAAATTAATCGTTTTAAATTATTTTTTTGTATTTGTCTCAAAAATTCTTCAACAGGATTTTTTTATAAAAAAAAGTTCTGACACAAATTAATCCTGAGGGATGATAAATCAAGTCATGGGACAGCGCGTTTTTACCATCCATTTGCGGTTTGTCAATTAGTCCTTTTGTCCTACGTTTCATTCCAAAAACATACCTTCGCAGGTCCTGCCTGTCACAAGAAGCTTATCCTTCTTGTTGAATGATTACTTTTAATGAAATACAACGTGAAATTCTATAAATATTCCATATAGCTTTTCGTTAAGATAGTGAATAAAAGAGACGCGGTATTTTTCAAGTAGAATTACACGAGAGCTGGTAGTCTAAGCCGATCCTGGACGACGTTACAAAGACTCCTTCAAAAAATATCCTTGTTTGAACGAAAGGATTATCGTGTCTTACACCATGTTACGAAAGCTTATCTTCTCAGACAAATTTGCATATTTAAATACGGAACCCGAAGTTAAACCCGATGCTACATGGTTAGAATATCCTGTAAGCCGTGCTAGCAGAAGACAATGACGAATACACCAGCTCCCAACACTGTCGAGTTTCAACATTGAACGGAAATGCGCTCTTAAACGAAAAGTCACGTTCGAATGATAAAAAAAATTCCGGAAACGATCCAACCGAATGGACAATGGAAAATTCTTTCCACGATATTCCAGCTATCGAAAAACTTCTTTTCACAAATCGAATCCTTAAAATATCCCGGTACGTACGTCACTGGAAATCATGAGTCAATATTTTTCTGTAAAGGGGGAAATTTGAGAATGGGAACCGCCATAAAGTTCCCGGAAACTGAACCATTGTCAATGATTAGTTTTGCGTCCATAGTCAGGCAAATGGAAACTTTGCTAAGTGCCAAAGTTCGATGAATAAGGGCTCGGTATGACACGACGGAATAAGGAAGGGTTGGGGAATTATACGAGCGGGGTGAAGTTGCTAATTGGCGAATTTATAAAGCAGATGAACAACACACCGAAATCGCAGGGGAAACTTTAATTGTACAGCTTATTTGTTACCATACGGGGTTTATTCATCACTAAAATTCCAAGGGAATACAAGGCGTGCTCATAAAATTTTCTTTAATGAAACTTGAACTGGTCCGGTCCTGACTAATTTTTGTTTGGCCGTTTTGATAGCTCAACTAAACTCAACTCAACAAAATCCTCCCTTTTAACATTCCATTTACTACTCAAATATCTGCATATGTGGAATGCATTAGGCATTAGTAAACATTCTTGAATAAATAAATTTTAAAAGAGATGAAATTGTCATTGGTTATAGAAAGATCGATTGGAAATGCCTTGAAGCTTTAATTTTGAAATAAACAATGAAATTGGAGAACAAAATTTCTCTTATTTCTCAATTTTATAAATTGACAAATTGCTTTTTAAGTTTTGTTTGTTAAAGTCCTGGCATGGAAATTAATGTCTTCAAATCTAAAGGATATGGAGAAAAAAATTTTTTCAAACAAAAAAAAATTGGCCTCGAAACAACATTAAAAATCGACGACACCTTCAACTCCAACATCCCTGTTTTAGGTCCGCATAGAAATTTTGACCTGTACAATTTCTTTTTCGCCCTGTATATGTATATTTTTTTATAATTACATCTGAGTAAGAAGGTATTCAATTTAGCCCTTATTTAATATCACAAGGAACGCCCTATGTTCTGCGTATTTCCTTCTAGTCTAATGCTTGCAAATTCCGAACCATGTCAGTCTCTACATTATGTAATAAGAGATGGTATGTAGACATTTGGAATTTATTGCAAAAGGACTTTCATCAATGTCGGAGTTGTGTACGTTAATAAACGAAGAAATATAAGGACATACCCGACCTTTGTCGTAGCGGAAATTCTTTAATGAACAAATTTATTCTTTGTCTTACTTCCTTTTATATCAGATATTACAGTTTTTATTATTCTTTTACTGAGAGCGATACGACAGAAACGAATAAAACGTCTAAATTAACTGTTGACACAGTTTTTGTTTTCAAATTTTCAAATAATGAGCAAAAAAATAAAAAGTTCATGAAATAACATCGCTCTACGTTTTTACTGAATAAATTAGATGAAATTCTCAGAAAAGCATCCAACTGGATAAGTGTGTTGTTCTCTATCGACAATTTGGGGATGATTTTTATGACAAATAAAAATAATTATTTAATAGTAAGGTTAACGCCATCTACGTAATTTAGCTGCAAAGTAGATGCAGCCAAACAGAGGGAGCTACGTGTAAAATTACACAAATCAACACACTGAATTGTTATGCTGATAATTTTTAAAATTATTCTTTAATCTTCAACAGTCGTAAGATTTCTCAAAGGAACCACCCTCAAAGATAGACACTGATGAAGGGATGAAGAGGACCATTTTTGCCCAACCCTGTATAATGAACTGTTTATGATATTAATATCGAATTGGTCTTAAAATAGGGTAGTAGGAAGATCAGAGGTGCGTTTGAATTCGCGAATGAAGCCAATGAAGCAAGCAATTTTCGCTTGGCTGACGGAAATAACGAGATTTTTGGGGTAGAAGAGCCGGAACCGGTTGAGGACTTTGGCGTCCTAACAACGTTAAACTGAACCTGGTTGAACTTTCTTGAAGTATCTTATTTTAGACAACTTACAATTTAACAACTACTTGGATGAAAGGGGATCGTGGACTTGATTAACATAACTTTGCTAGTTGCCTTAACTAAGGCCCATTGAAAACTATTTTCTGAGGCAGGTTGAGAAAGATTTTCGTTCATTCGTATTGCGGAAAGTGAGACCAAAGAAAGGAGAGGAGAGAAGGTAAAGTTTACCAAGTGTGCAAACATTTCCACAATCCTTACGTTTCTTGGTCTGCCGCAAGCTCGCAACATGCTCTTCTTCTTCTTCTTCTTCTTCTTCTTCTAAAGTTCGGTTTTAATTACATGGTGCAGTTATTTGCTGGTTCCGGAGAAACTTCAATATAAAGTTTACACTTTTAACATTTCTAAGTGGCTATTCAATAAAGGGGAGAGGAGGGTTGGATTGAAAAGTTTTCCCAAATAATTACCACTTAAAATTTTGTCAATAAACTTTATCTACGTATTTTCCAAGCAGAACCAATTTACTCAGTCAACTTCAATCAGTGTCTTTATAAAATTAGTTTCCAAAAAGATTAGATGGAGAAATTTGGAAATTTTAATTCAATCACGTTAGGAGTATAGGGGGGTTGTAAATGTAATATTTCAGTGAGGGTTTCTTTTTATTTTTTTGTTATTTAGTAAAATGGTTCAGAAACGATCTATAGATTACAAATACTTCTGCATTCCATACATCAAGGAAGTTCTCCTGAAGAAGGAAATGCATCCACTTTCACGTCGAATAGAAACTTTATTATTTTTTTTATTTGCATACAACTTTAATAAACGAAGACGTGTCTTGCTATTTGCATTTGTATACAAAATACATATTTGCATATACGGTTTAGAAAACTTTCTTGTTGGTTCGTTACCATTACCGTTACGTCAAGGAATGGAGGCCACATGCAAGTAAATGCAGACGTATCTCATGAAATACTAGCTGCTACTAGCAAAGGTAATTTGATACGTAAACCGTCAGCAGGTTCGTTCAAAGTGAGCTAACTGCTTATTTGACGCTAGCTGCTAAACCGTTTCATCTCTTCTACACTTGATCGTACATACATAGATACAAACACTGTATACATACACAAGTACGTTGGTTGATGATGTTGCTACATTAAAGTTATTTCACGACTCACTTATTTTCGTCAGTTTACTTTATTAGTTATACGTTCGATTCGGGTGTATCCGGTTTCAGTAAAATTTCATATGGGGTGGTAAAGGGGCGAGCGAGTCGCTTATAATTTCGCCCCAAAGTTGCTATGCATACTCATAAATTACAACCGAGTATTCGCAACTAATTGCAAGATAGTAAGCTGAACAAACCGAGGGATGATGTTCTCTCTATCCCTCGTGTGTCTGTGCAGTCTGTGTAAAGTAATGAAATTCATTCAATGCTCGTTACTACGTACAATGCTAATAGATACTACCAACGTACAGAGAATAATTTGTTTCTGAATAGTTTTGGATCACACGCTAATAATATATTAAAAACACTAAACGTAACTCAATAAAACTTAAATACAACTAATTTATCGTCGATTATTTATTCATTTAACCTACAATCTTATGAGATAATTTGATCGAAAATCGAATTGGGCTAACCCGAGTTGCGCTAACCCAAACTTACGTTGGTCTGAGTTACGCTAGCCCGAGTTGCACTAACCCAAACTTACATTAGTCTGAGCGTTGATAACTCAAACTTACGCTGGCCTGAGTTACACAAACTCAGACTTACGCTGGCCTAAATTACGTTAACCCAAACTTGCGCTAGTGTAACTTCCTTACGTGAGGCTAGCTAACGCTAATCTAATGTTACACCAGTCTGAGTTACATTTATCCAAAGTCACGCTAGCCTAAGTTACGCTAGGCCGAGTTGTCTTAACCCAAAAACCTCTAGCCCGAGTTACACAAACTCAAACTTACGCTGGCCTGAGTTACACTAACTCAAACTTACGCTAGACGGAGTTATAATAAGCCAAACTTACACTAGCCTGAGTTACGTTAACCCAAACTTGGGCTAGTCTGGCTTACTTACGTAAGGCTGGCCAACGCTAATCTAATGTTACACCAGTCTGAGTTACATTTATTCAAAGTCATGCTAGCCTAAGTTACGCTAGGCCGAGTTGCCTTAACTCAAATTACTCTAGCCCGACTTACACAAACTCAAACTTACGCTGGCCTAAGTTACACAAACTCAGACTTACGCTGGCCTAAGTTACGCTAACCCAAACTTACGCTAGCCTGAGTTATTATAACACAAACTTACACTAGCCTGAGTTACATTAACCCAAACTTACGCTAGTCTGACTTACTTAAGTAATGCTGACTAACGCTAACCTAATGTTACACCAGTCTGAGTTACACTTATCCAAAGTCACGCTAGCCTAAGTTACGCTAGGCCGACTTGCCTTAACCCAAATTACTCATGCCCGAGTTACACAAACTCAAACTTACGCTGGCCTGAGTTACGCTAACCGAAACTTACGTTAGTCTGAGTTACGCTAGTACAAATCACCCTAACTCAAAGTACGCTTACTCCAGTCTTAGTTATGATAACGCAAACTAACGCTAGCCTAAGTTCTTATGACCCAAACTTAAATTCGTCTCAGTTATAAGAACCCAAAGTTACACCAGGCCGAGTCACACTAACCCAAACTTATGCTGGAGTAAGTTATGACAACCCAAATGTACATCAATCTGAGTTACGTTAACCCAAACTTACGCTAGCCCAAATTACGCTAGCTCGAGTTACGACAACTCAAACTTACACCAGCCCAAGTTACTCTAGCTCTAATTGCGGTAACCCAAAGTTACCCCAGCCTCACTTAGGCTAACTTAAATTACTCTAGTTCGTGTAACGTTACCAAACTTTTACTAGCCCGACTTACGCTAACCCGTTTAACGTTAACCCGAGTTACGCTAGGTCGACTTACGACACCCACTTTGTCTATTTCATTAATACAATGAAAACAATTTTTGTTTTGGACTTATTGACACTAAATATGAACTTCAAATTATAGTTCTGCTATTCTTGGCAAAGAATCGACTTTCCACAGTTGTTTCTGACCCATGTTGGGGGTGTTTTTCCATAGAAATACCTCCGATAGGTATTATACCTACCGGAAATTTCTCTTACTTTATTCCAGACCATTTGCGTGCTGGAAATTTCTTAACTGTAGCGCAAGAAAAAGTTTATAAACGTAAAATAATTACTTTAGACCGTGACGTGGTCGCTAATGACGTATTTGCACGCTTAATTATTTTCATGTCGGAAAAGGCTCTCCGTAAATTATTATTGCGATTTAGATCACGTCATATGGGGGGGTAACACCTTCAAAATCTCTCTCTCGGAATCTGCCGCTTAAAAATAATCTACGGGTAGGTAATTAAGACTGTGTAATTTGCTACCCTTATGCGTACAATATTTACCCTAAGGGTGGCATGACTGAATTTTTTTTAAATACATTTTAATGGATTAAACGTCGACGTACGTCACGTAGTTTTGTTTTTCGTTCTGTCTCACTACAAATCAATTGAAACCTAACCTAACCTGCAGTGATTGGGCGTTTGTTGCTAACTTCACTGACAACCTTTTGGATTATGATTATGGTTATTTTTAATATCGCACATGTAATTTTAAAATAATTGCACTTTATTATATTAATTTAATTAACGCAGATAAAAGTTCTTTATACAGAGTGTACATAATGTAAGTTTTTTCTTTTCTGGGCTTTATAGAAAATTACATACTCAATTATTAACGAATAATTTCATGGTGTAATCATGTAACGATCAAGTTCTAGAGGTAAATCATTAAAATTTCATTGTATCCACTGTAATTGAAGTGGAACAAAAACAATGAACCAAAGAATACAATGTCGATGTAGGATTTAAAAATCATGTGAGATAAAACGAACTTAATAATAATTTATTTAAAGCCATTTCGAACAACTGATAGCATCTCGACTCTTTTATTGAACGTAGGTCCTTGATTTCTTCATAAGTACAGAAAACAATTCCTTCTACTTAAATATAGATGAGGATGCATATTTTACGTACTTTTAGTTCACAATATCTACGAATTACACGTTTCGAAATTAATGTGAACTTAACGACAAATGGGACAGGCCAATAATTGTGTTTTAATAGCGTGTGTGACATTCTGCACCCCTAATGCGTTTTTAACAAGTGATTTACAAATAGAGCAGTGACTGTAATTCACTACATTACAAACTGTTTTCTACTTTTGACAAGGTTCATTTCATTTCGAGAACAAATTGTCTAAATGACAGAGTAAAATGAAAGAAAAGGGCAGAATAAATTATACAGCGGGTTAACGACGATTAACTCTAGGGGTTGTCATTTCTTCATTTTCATTCACATTCATATTAATCGTTCAGACTGATTGTAGTTCCAAATTCAGTGGCCTATTAGACGTTTATGGAAAACTAACGGAAGGAAAATTTTGAAAAAAATCGTTTTACACTTAAGAAACATGGTGTATATTTATAAAATATTTTTAATTTTGTAGGGCTTCCGGTTATACCAGAAGTTGATACTAACATTGTTTCACAATCAACTTGTTGGTCTACAATGAACAGTTTTTGAGATACTTTAATTTATATGTAGAAGAAAATTCACTATCGCAATCCAAAGAATAAAAAAATCATAACATTTCCAAAAAGTAACTCAGAGTACAGAAATTTTTACCGGTTGTACAAAGCGTTAAAAGAAAAAAACCAAACTTTAAACACGAATAACTTCGTTCTTTTAAATGACTCCTGAAATATTTTATTTTTTTATTCGATTCCTCTGTTTGTCCACTTTCAATCCATTGAGATGTGTCCTATTACTGTATTTGAAAAATTTTGAGTACTTTTGAATTTTTACTTTAAACAGTTAGTTTCGGTAATTTTGGTGTTATAGAAACGTGCCATGGGCAACTGACAACTAACCCAAAATCAAGCTAAAAACTGTTCTTTAGATTAATTTATTTACAAAAATCACCAAAAACGAAAACTCCAATTAGAGTATTCATCACAAATATTTTTCTCGAAGATCTTTGTAACATAAATTAATCGAAAAAAAGGTTTTTATTATCATTTTGCTTTGATTGTCGTTAGTTGTCAATTGAGAAAATTATCTATTTTAAAAATACAAAATTGCTCAAAATTTAAAAAAAAAACGATAAAAAATACCATAATGGATCAAGAGGAGAAAAAGGGGAATTGAATAAAAAAATAAAATATGGTAGGTTCCATTTAAAAAAAAAAGAATTTATTCGTATTTGAAGTTTTTAAATTTTGGATTTTTTTTATGAACGTCCTGTATAAATTAAGAAGCTCAGTTTTGGCAGGACATTAGTCTTAAACCTCTGCTACAACCGGTAAAAATTTCAATACTGTAAGTCAGTTTTTAGGAAAGATATGATTTTTTATTTTTTTTTGGATTGCGATAGTGAATTTTTTTTCTATAAATTAAATTATCTCAAAAAGTGTTCATTCTAGGCGTACAAGTTGGTTATCAAACGCACCTTAAAATTTTATTCGAATTTATCCTAAAAATATACGCTCCTTTTGAAATAACAAAGTTGGTATCAATTTCCGGTATAACCGGAAATATAGACTATGTGTCAAAAGTACACGATTTTTTGCAAAATTTTCCTACTATTAGTTTACCATAAACGTCTAATAGGCCACTGAATTTGAGTCACCCTGTATATCAAATTTTTAAGTACTAATTACCCCTTTTTTAGACACCTGTTGTGCTCGATATAGTTTAATTAGGTATTATCAAAGATAATTACTACGTAATTAACGTAACAAATGAAAGTCTCATTCCCTTAATGTACTATATCAGTGTAAATATTCATAATATTAATTCTTCTTTGTGTTAAACGAACCGAAACATTTCTGACAAACAACATTCTTAAGCAAACAGATAATAAATTGATAAAGGATTAAAAAAACTTACAGCACCAAGGATGTTACAAGGACGATGAAGCTGAGCAGTCTTCGTAGTCGTACGTCCACTCACTCGCGAGTACGAGACCGAACTAATCCGAACTGTAAAACGTCTTATAGTTTACATAATATTATTAAATAGTTTATATTATATTCCTACGCGTTATTAGTATTAAAAATAAATATCGAACACTTATTTTAACTTTTACGCTAACATTTTTCGAGGTGAATGACAACTGATATCAGACAACAATGGACAACAATACTTTGTTAAATACCAACTGCTTTAGATTATTTAATAATTACTGGTGGTTCGTTTGTTCTTGGTTTGACCCCCACCCCTAAACAGTCACCATTTTGTTCATTAGTGGCCAGTTACTTTAGTGGTTTTTTTCAACAGACGTTGCCAGACTTGAGTGTCATTAATTATTGTATGATGATTTAGTTTACATCTTTTAAGATTAGTTAGTTTTTGTGCATCTTAATTTCAACACAGATAGATTTTGGTACGTATTATTATTATTTCTTAAAAATTATTTAACTTAACATTCATTTATAGTACTTAATACTTTTATTTAATATATTTACCATGTTATACATACACTTTATGTTGTTGATAATAAGTTCACTTACTGAATATTTGTATAAATCCAAAACCAATTTCCAAAACGCCAAATGTTACCATTTTATCATCAGAAACCCAATGATAACGAAAAAATTTAAATTAAACAAGATTTGATCACTAAACAATGGCATTTTCAAAGAAATTTAATAATTAAATTTCGTTTGACGTTTCGCCACTTTATTGTACTTCCTCAGCAAACATAGATACATTTGGCGAATTTTAACTCAAAATTTGGATCTTCATTATTTTATTTTTTTTGAAGAAGCTACAATAAAGTGGCGAAACGTTCAACGAAATTCAAATGTCTTCCTTTGAAATATCTAACATTTACCCCTACCATCCCTTAACTACGCCCTTGCATTAACCGTCTAAAACCACCCCTATGATCTAAAACTTATTTTTCAAATAATCAGCTCATGTTTTGGATTAATTTAATTATATATCTGGTTGGAATAACCAAATAGAGGGTTGACACATAATGCTCATATACTATCAGACTATTAAATGAATACTTAAGGGTTGTTTTCACTTACTATCCGTTAGACATAAAGTCATTTTCAGAATTTAATTTATTAATATGATTCCAATATATTGTAAAAGTAAATGCTGTCAATAACGAAGAACTGTTGATGAAAATAACCCTAAGTGCGCAACGTTTCGTCCGTCCATTTCGGACATTATCAGGTTAACGTTTAATAACATCGTGTTGGTGAAAGGTTTATTTACTTTCAATAAAATAAAATCACTAAAACGTGAATAAAGGCTACGTACGTGTTAGAAACAGAAACAGGAGTAAATAGGAGCAGAAGGAGATTTATTTTAAGTTCTGTCAGATGAGAAAGGACCAACAAAATTAAACCATTTCTTTAAGATTTCTCTTCACCGTGTAAAATTTTTTACGTATCGTGTTTTTTTTTTCGTCTATTTTGATTGGAAACTCTAAAAACGGAGTAAACCTGAATGTTTTGACGGGATTTCCAACATTGTCGTTTCTCCCGTTCCTTTTATGTTTCTAAACAGTGTTCGATTTAGAAAGAATGGATACGAGGTCGATACAAAGGAAGTGACGAAAAGATAGAATAGCAACCATTATCTCTTTGACCCCTTTTATATAGAACGGTCGCTGGCGTGCACCCATAGAAAACTTTTTGTAAAGGCTAACATATGTTCCGGTTTGACAATTAGCTTCTCTTTCACAGAACGTTTATCTTTCGACAATGGACTGATCCCGAAATAATGTACATGTAGTATCCTGATAATATCCCCATTTTCCCTGACTTTTTTCTACATTTGCCACAGTAGTTTTATAGTCATCGTCACTGACGTTAGTAGTATAGCAATGCCGGTTCTGAAACACCGGATGTTTAAAACCTGTTCGTGACTTTTAGAACAGTTCTAAAAAAAAAGACTAGACCTTTATGAGAATCCACGATCAAGGTTTAGAATATGGCTTCAAAAACGTATAGACGTTCTAAATGAATCCCAATTGGCAAAATCTTGATCCACCTACAGGATTAGGATCTAGTGCTTGGTTTTAATTGGTTGGACAGCTGTTTCTTGAGTTTGTGGGCTTAGGAAGGTGTTCGAGATAAATTGTTGTAGCTCGAGGTATATCGACAGAAATACATAGGTACCTATGTATCTGTGTGTTCGGTTAGATGGGACAGACAAATTTTAATTGAAATGTACGGATGCAAGCAAATGAGTAGACAAATCGCAGTGGGCGCAAATGGGCTGAGAATCCAATTTCGATTTCGTTCCGTCGAACACGCTTACGACCTACAAATGTAGGAAACAGACGGGGGTAGCAGCAGCAGGGTGGCGAACGTGAAGGGGTAGAATCGTAGTCGACGGCGGCATTGGCGGCACGCTGGGGCCCGGGAAATGACGAAATAACGTAATCGCAAAGGTAAATCAAACGCGGATCATTAACCAGCAGATTTTTGGAATAAATTTAAACGTTTGAAACGTACGTCCGAAGCCCGTGTGCACGATATTGGTTTTCCGTCGTTTTCGTCAAATGATCGACATGGTTTTAAATTAGTTTTGTGCGATTTACATTTGCGAACCAGGGAGGGAAATTGCTTTTGTTGCCTTTAAAAAAAAAAAGATAACGGCGTCACGATTGAAGAACGATCCCCTCTGCACCCCGCATTCCCAATCGTACCTAAACCCACACCTACAGCAAAAGTTTACATTTCCAAACTGTTGATCGAAATCACGTTGCGAAACGGCTTAACTGATTTAAAAAAAATTCTTATTAAATTCGAAACGATAAACCTGATCTCCGAAATGAACGTTTCCGAAACAATTTTGTTTATTTAACTGTCCCAAGGCGTGAAATTTAATCGTGACGAAAAAGAATTTAGCTACGCTTTAGAATGATTCATTTCGCCAAAATCAATTTTTTTTTCTCGTTGGGAAGATGATTCTTAATACTATTCGTCCAATTTCAGAAGAATCATCCTTGAAGTTCTAATAGATAGTAAAAACTAAGGCGAATCAACAAGTAGTCGCTTAGCACACACCAAGGGATATAAAACTATTCCTACGTTTCAACTGACAAATTTTATTTTATTTTAATTAAAATAAAGCACAACCCACTTGATATTTATTACTGACCCCGAATGTGTACTAAACTTAATAAGAATATGCTGATTTCCTCCCTTTCATGATAGTCTAGCTTTCTATTAGTTGGTTAGAATAGTATTTCTACCAAAATTAATTCTATAGCCATTTCTAAACCTTCCGTCCAAAAGCTCCTAAGGGAATTAACTATTGCCCTGTTCCAATCTGCTTGTGTTTCCCAAATAATGCGTAGAGAATACTCATTTCGAAATTTGGGTCAATTCGTTGAGAATCTTGAGATAATTAAAAATAAATAATTAAAAAAAGATTCATTTAAAATAGGAACAGAAATAGGACAATTATGAGTCAATAATTGAATACCAAAATTTCTTTTGTACGAATAGGAAACAATTCTTTCGCTAGTATTTCAATCAATTTTTTTTTTCCATCCCGAATAATTGTGTTAAGCGGTGTAAAATTGCGTAATTATGGTCTGCATTTAGCATCAGAGAAAACCCGCATCATTCCTGCGTTAACGTACCTGAACAAGGAACAATGCGTAACTGACACCTGTGAACCGAACAAATGAATGGCGTTTCTGCAATTTATAACACGACCGCTAATTTAGATTAATGTTTACAGCAGTTGTAGGCCTGCCCAATTCACTTCCCTTTTCACATCATCTCGTTCAGGCGAAAACTCCATTTTATAAATGTTTATTTCGTACCTACAACTAACGCACAGCACAACCCCCAACCCTTTGAATTTGATTATCAGGACTATTAAGAAGTCTAGATAAGAACATTTAATTAACTAATTAGTCAAATAAAGAATGAGACTTTTCTTGAAAAAAGATTTGCACCGGTTTAGATCATTCTCTAACATTCGAGATTAACTTGTAATGTTGTAGAATATTCTGTAAGCTTCTAGAACATTTTAGATCATTTTCAAACATTCTCAATTAATCTGAAACACTTTAGAACGTTCTAGATCATTTTTGCATTATTTAAGATTATTCTCGAACATTTTGAATCATTCTCGGAAAATCTGGAACACTTTGGAACGTGCTACAACTTAATGAAAAATCTGGATCCTTCTATATTATTATCGAACGTTCCAAATCATCCTCCAAACGTTTTCGAACGTTCCGAATCGTATTGGAAAAATCTAGAGCGTTCTAGATCTTCCAGAAAAATCTGAAGCTTTATGTATTATTTTCTAACATTCCCAGTCATTCCCGTAAAACCCTAGAACATACTAGATGATTCTTAAACTTTTCAAACTATTCTCAAAAATTTTGGGCCATTCTTGAAATTTTCAGATTATTTTCAAACGTTGTAGAACATCTTCCAGCTATTTTAAATATTGTGGAACTTTGCAGATCAATCTATTTTTGAGTTTTCATTACCAAGTGATGATCACTTCCATTCCAACAATTTTTCTGTTTTTAGCAAATTAAGTAAAACCATTTTTTTTTATTTTCAGAAAGAATATCGGTTGGTGCCGTTTTGGGCGAACGAGCCACCCTTCCTTGCGACATTGAACCAGAGATCAAAGATGATCGACCGTACATGGTCTTATGGTACCGCGATCGAGACAACAAACCCATTTACAGGTAAATAAATCTAAACTTATTTAGCTTGAAAGCTATTTATTTTAAAACTATTCGCATTATATTTTTGAAACCCTTACAACAAGTCCTTTCGTTCGATATCTCACACTGTAGGTTCAATTTATAATTTTATAATTTGCCCCCACAGTGACCCCATATTTAATTCCTTTTTTCAGACATCATTGATACCTATCGTTTTGTAACTGTATCCGTACATGTAATTTCCTTGGTATCCATAAACATAGATAATTATGGGGTAACTATCGTTCCCCTTGCATTCGTAATAGATCGTTACAAAGACCACAGATTCACGTGATGTTATGTATTCATTGATGGTCAGCTAAGTAGTAAATACACGGATAAATAGGTAGATATACAGTCATGAATTTCTGTCACTGTATAAATTACATCCCATCGTCGTTTATACATACATACATACATCTGTAGGTACAACTCAATGAGTTCATAAATAATGAAATGACTCTCCTTATCCTGAGTCGTAATAAACCTCCGAAAGCGTACTCCATATCAAAAGACATTTACCTTTTGCTGAAATAATCAAAGTGTAAATATAAGATTAATGTAGCACGTGACTTCATTAATTTCTTTCCGTACTCTGGCACGTGTAATTGTAAAACTCGACGTGGACGAAATATTTCGGGAAAACTATAAACATGATGAAGGTGTTAGCAGTCTATGATAATGGGTATACCCTCGAAGAAATTCTTTTGCAAATCTTTGCAAGTGTTGGCTCGTTATCTGCAGAATTTGTTAAGAATTCTTCAGATTTTATTTGCACCGGAAAGAGCCAGACTTAATGCAACTATTGATTTTTAGAATAAGGCTGAATTCATCGTTTACATTTAAGTACCCTTCGAGAAATGTAAATTTTGCTGAGGAAGGGATAAAAACTGAATAGAGAATCTTACTTTTCTGTTTTCTGAATTGGACAGGTACGAGAGTATACTAAAAAATAATGGACTGATATTGGTAGTAAAACCTGGCGGGACCTGAAATTCTTAATTTTAAAAATTACATATTTAAACACCAATAAAGTCACAATTAAGACTTAAACGTTTCTCTCAACGTCTAACAGTTCAGGACTTTATAGCTGCCTTAACCTCGTCGTTTAAGGTTAATGATTACCTTCATTCAATTTATAGAACCGACGAAGAACTACTACTCTCACATTTGAATTTTTGAATTTAATATTTATCATTTCCTTAACGAAGATTACATTTGTGGAAGAATAACTGACTCAATATTTTCATATAGATACGTATTTACTCAACATTTACAACATATAAACGACATAGGTTCATACATCTGCTTTGTGTTGATTCGAAGCAATTAAATTGAGGAAATGAAGCATTCTTCAATTTACAATATCTACTCCCCACGTACATGTATATTGCATATACATATGTACCTATAGGTCACAGTACATCCGGCCCTATCTCTAACATCCATCAACTAGACTATTCGTACTCAATAGCCACCTCCATGAATTATTATGTTTGGCCTATTGAGATAACCGAAATTTATTGCAGTTAATTAGATAGATCACGGCGTCAAATCATAAAATTCAATTCCGTTCAAATAAAATAGCCCCAGGGGAAATATTCAACGACAAAATGGAATAAATTTTGAAAATGACGACTCTATAAAACAACAGCGATAACTGAACACAGCACGAACTTTTGCAATTCCTTGATCTTACATAAATTATTAAATCAAGATCAAATAACAATAATTTAATGGTGAACTATTTACAAAGGAAGCTTAATGACTGTATATAAATTGTTTAAGTTGTTCCTGATTTTATAATTTTTGTAAAATGCGATGCTCACATTATTACTTAATGTCGTGTACGTAGAATCCTTTGAAATGGTAAAGGAACTTGTGACCAAACATTTAACACCACTTACAAGGTACATAGACACACACACATTTCAAACACACGTATGTAGATCAATCTGTCGTGTTACCCTTCAGACATCGTGCATGTTTATTTTGTAAATGGTCTCACTAACAAGATAACTAACAAAACGAGCGTTAATAAACAGCGACCCGTTTACATTTACTGCCGTTTCTATCGCCGTTTAGATTTAATTAAAACCGTCTCAGTATCTTCGGAGATAGATTGCATAAAATAAATTAATGCTTCTGGCATCCAAAATGCCATCTGAACGTGACGATCTCGACAGGTAGGCTTTCAAGGTGTTCAATTACTCTTCAATCAAATGACAGTAAAGCTACATCACGATTTTTGTTTGCTTTTTCAACCACTATTTAATTTTTGGGCCCTGAAATCCTAAACGACTTAGTCATGAATTTCCACCTGACTTCGACACAGTTCGGTTCGTACTCGTTGCGTTTATTTGTTCAAGGAACAAAATTAATTGTTTGAGAGCCTCGTCGTCCATCCTTGAACTTAAGTATTAGTTTGACCCGACCCATTTTCTCAACATCCAACTCTCCGTCTTAAAATGTTCCTACAGGTACATAAATGGGGCTGAAGTTATGTGTATGTATCTGCATGCATACAGGTTTGACAAAATGTAAAAAAAATCTCAGGTTGCAGCAACAAAATATTTCATTCGTTTTCCTATACTAAAAAGTGCACTCTGTGCATTCGGATGAAATGTGTACATGAAGTTGATGCACTTTTTCTTTTTACTTCGTCTAACATTACTTCAAATCCTCGAGACAGCTTTGGCGCGTTCCAGCACGTTCTTTGAGCTTATCATTGGGGCCATCATACTGAACTCGAGCAAGCGAATTTTGTGTGTCGAAATAATTCTTCCTTAAAATTCATTTTCATTTATGTATGTGAGGAATAGTTGAAGTCTTTGAAAAACCACACAGCTCCAATATTGGAAACTGATTTTATTGGTTCTAAATGCTAAAGATGAAGACTTCTTCGTGAAGGGGTTAATAGATACTATTAGTAATATTTTGATTACTTCTCTTCTTATTTCAAAGCTTCTACTTGTCCATCGTTTCTCCAAAGACCTAGCTGTTAATATTGCATCGAATGAGTGGAGGAAAATTGTTATGTACTTTCAAAAACTAATCCATTAAGACAGGGTCACTGTATGTGTGTATTTATGTTTAAAATGGGATAGAGGTTAATGGTTTCGGTAGATTATTCTTGTTAAAATAAGAAAATTGCGGAGCGTCTACAATAATGTTAGCGTTGCATAATCAAAAAGACGTTTTGATGTGACTAGCATTCGTTTAAAAGCTCTCCACGGCAACCTTTGCCGCAACAAAAACTTACACCGTTTATCCACGAGGCCAGATAAGGCACGCCTCCAAGTTAAACAGAGCAGCGCCGGGGGATTACGGAATAGGGTGATAAATTATGCATAATGTGGAAATGTACTTCAACTCCTTCAACACCTGCGGGAACTTATCGGAACGTTTAAATATTTACTTCCGCATTTGTTGGTGCACCGTATTTAATCAAAAACGAACGAGGGATAAGGGTGAGAGACCGACCGACTAACCGAAAACGGGGGTTGAAACAATACATTCTCAAAATACCATCAGACTGCAAAGAATCCTTTTGAAGATGATACCACCCAGATTAGCTGCGCAAATTATTGTAACGGATACGTTTGTAATTTTTGCATGTTTATTTACTATATTCTACAACATGAGCAACAGTGATAAGCATTTCGTTTAGTTATTCATGAGAGAAGTTGCAAGTGTATGTTCTAGTTTTGTTTCGTTCAGACGAAATTGCTTCAAAACACGCTCTTAGTAGGTAGGGACCCACACCACCACTAAGGGCTGATGCTCACACAATCTTAATTGCATCGAGAAAGTCGTACAGTGATCCAATGTATTTTGGATTTTAAATCAGGAGACAGAAAATGTAAAGTAAAATAAAACTGTAAAAAAAATAGGGGTAATAGGGGATGGTGGTCACAAAACATTTATGCACAGGGTGAGCGCAAGGAATCTCAAAATCGAGGGCGTCTTGTGTTGTGACGTTATTCTGTACATACGCAGACGGGGTGTTCCAGAATCGGTTTACTTATACTACTAATGCATTTCAAAGCTTTATATTCTATTGCTCGTTTACAAAGTAACATAAATTGCGGACGACTAAAGGACTATTTTAAATAAATTCTAATGTAATTTAAGCCCTCTATGTGTACAGTATTGACCTGAATCAATACTAATTCCATATATTGGAAGCTATTGATCCAAAAAAAAAATGAAACAAACGAGGGGTTTTCCCAAAACATGAAACTGGGTACAAGACATTATATTTACCCTTTCAGAGTTTTATTCGTTCTTTATCCGTTTCGAGTGACGAAATAATTCCAATAATATTACCTATGCACACATGTACGTATTCAGCGTCCGCGCAATTACCGGGCGAGTTAATATTGTATTTAATAAGTGCGTGGGTCCGTGCAAATTACCTAAAACGATATGCCACGGCCGGGTAATTAATCTTTATGATTAATGACGGATGTGTATCGACCCCGGTTTCCGTAACATGTGTTGAACGAGTGTTGTTTCGGACTTTCGTCAGATTATGCGCTGTCAGACAAATGGATATCCGCAGCGACAACAAAACTTTTTCTGCCACCAAGGATCCCTTCAGCTTTTTTGTACCCCTTATGATACTATCTCTGCATTTTCAACACTAACGGAGTCAAAAATGATCACACCAAGACAAGGCGAAAACTAGGATCAATTTCCAAAAGTTTATTATTATTATTTTACTATTTTTATAAAAATATTGTTGAGTTCTATGTAAATAGAGACCCTGACACTGCAGTGTCCATCTCGTTTTGTTTTCATTGTCTTAAGAGGATCGGATCAATTAATCAAGTTTTGTTGTTCGATAAAATTGCCGTTGATTGCGGCCGAGTTGGAATCGTGCGTTCGTGACCTGCAGTTAAAACGGTCTGAGATATAGAATTAGCCAAGATATTTCATCATCACGTAAACTCACTAACATCAGTCAGTTGACACAGCAGGGGTAACGAGAGGGAGAGAGATGAAGAGCGATCTCCGCTCCCGATCAAAAGTCTGTGCTTGGTTTAGGAGCACCATTCACATGCGGTCAAGTATCTCAGATGAGGCATTTACCACGGCGAGAAAATTAAGAGTTTTTTAGACAAAACTAATTTATCGGAAAGGGCCACTTCAGAAAACTACTCCACTTTAATTATGTCACTAGAGCGCTCACTGAATATCAATCGACTTCTCTTTCTCTCTCGTTATCTACCCAGCTAGTAACTATATCCGAAGGATAGATATATAAAGTAGATGGGTGGATAGATAGAAATACAACAAGCCAAACTCCATTCGTTCCCAAGTGACCTCATTCCCGTTCTTTTTATCTCTACACTACTCCAAAGCGCCAGGCGCAGCTTTCCTATGGACTGAACCGAGTTATTTGTCTTTTCTTACGCTTAACTTCCACACTCAAGGTCTCATAAATATCTCGACGATTTCTTTTCTTATTCTGAACGTGTAACGTTTTGCGTTTCGACTCCACGACAAACATTTTTGTATATCCACCTATACATGGGGGTCGTAATGGTAGGTCTTTTAAAGAGCAGAAATGAAAACACAAATTTTCAAAAGAAATCTATTTGAAAAAGCAAGAAGACCTCTTCATTGACCACCCTGAGGAATACCTTCAAACCTACACAATGGTAAGAACTGGATGGGTCCACCTCCGACTGTCACAGAACCTACGTAGTGTAACTACTGATCTAGCTGACACGTAGACCACCTTTTAGTTGTAGGAAGAAAAAATCCCTTAACTTTTGAATTCGAATCTTGAGATTTGAGATGAGTATATTGTATGTATATATGTATTTGTAGATATACATATGTATGGTTGCCATCGCACTTCAAACGCTCCAAGCAATAAACCGTGCAATAGAAATTTAACGAGCGTGTAAAACTTTGAATAAAAGTTTATAAAATAACGACTGCCCAGAGTTAATACATTGTTTAAAAAGACCAGCTTCAAGCGTCGACAAACTAAATTATTTTCTCCCCAGTTCAACCTAATGAAAAATTTAATTGCAATAGAACTTTTGCAATTCAACACACTACACATAAATTCGAATTTACTGCAACGCTAAATGATTAAAAACAAAGTGTAAGTGTTTTCATTTCATATTCAAACAGTAAACTTTATGTTAAAATAGAATAGGAGCTTCATGAAAAAACATTTATAAGTGCTTAAATTATTTTTTTTTACGTTTAATAAAGCACGAAACTCTCAAATGCACCTTCGTCAAACAGCTGTAAACGTCTGAAATCTAGTAAACACGTTTCGTCGGTAATTAACCGAATCTTTCGGAAATTAACCATCGCGGTCTTTTTAAAGAAAACTCGAAGAGAAAATGGCAAAACGGCAGCACCGGCGTGCTTATTCGTCATTGTTTTCGGTTAGACATAATGCCGCCGCAAATTATAGAACGAATCTGTTCATAATTGCTTGATGTACTTAGAAACATAATGGATTAGACGAAGCGGAAGAAATCCCTCATAACAAGAAGGGCTCATTTTCTCCGAACCCAAATCCACGTCTTGGGACCGTAATCTATATTTCAACGAGCTTACAATGCTCGCGATTCAGAAGCTTTTATGCTGAAGTAAACAGACTTCTGACGGAGCTTATTACGTAATACATAGATATAATATACATACTGCGGCCACGGTGTATACCTATTCATACATACCCATCTACATACGTGCATACCTTGCCAATTTATTTTATCGAATTAAAATGTTTGCCAAAGAAGAACCAAAACTACGAACCAACTTGGTGGGTCGAGTATAAGCAACATCAAAAATGCTCCGAAATATAATGAGGCAGAATCAACAACCCATTCTTCCACTCTACCATACAAAAGCATATTTATTTAATTGAACTAGGAAACAGCAGCAATATCTCAGTATTTCGGATAAAAATGAGTGCCTGTCTGTCTCACTCCTTCCCACTTTATTGTCTATTTCGATTCCTAATACTCAGACAATCTCGCTTTCTCCTACCTTGTATGTCTCGTTACATTTCACACTGTCTGTCTATCCAACAGGCTTCCTCCCACCTTGGCCGTTTTTCAGCCTCACTCCTTCCCACCTTGTCTGTTGTGCTCCATCCTGCCTTATCTGCCTCGTTAAGAGTCCTTACTTCTTGGCCATCTCACTTTCCGCTGCCCTCTCTCCTTCTCTCGCTTCCTACTACCTTGTCTGTTTCAATCCCTAACGCCCTGACTGTCATGCTTTCTCATGCCTCGTCTCGCTCCATCCAATCATGTTCGTCTCGCTTCTATCCACCTTCCTTTTTTTGCTCCATCCTCTCCTGTATATTTTACATCCTCCTACTCTGTCTGCCTTGTTTCCCGCCCACACTGACTGTTTCAATCCTTAACGCCCTATTTGTCTCGCCCTACATAGCCCTGCCTGTCTAACTTTCCCCAGAACTGGCTGTCTCGTTCCTTTCTACCTGTCTCGTTCTCTGACATTGATTTTCTCGCCTCTTCTGCCTACTTGTCTTACGTTCAACCGCTCTGGTGTTTCGATCTCTCCCACCCTGTCGATTTCGTTCCACCATACCCTATCTACCTCGCTTCCTCCCAGTGTCGGTTCCGATTCCATACGTACTAGGTATTTCGCTCTATCCAGCCATGTCTATCTCACTTCCTCCAGGTCTGGTAGTCTTATTCACTTCCACCCTGAGTGTCTCGCCTCTGCTTTCTTGCTTCTCTTGAATTCCGCTGCCTTCCGGTATCTCGTTCTATCCAACCCTGTCTATTTTTCTCCCTCCCGCCCTGTCCGCCTTGTCTGTCTCACTCCCTCCCTTGTTAGTCAAGGTCCCTTCCACGCTACCTGTCTCACCCTCCCACTCTGACCATCTTGCCCCTTCTACCAAGTCTATCTTGAGTTACCCCGCCTTAAGGTCTCATTCCCTTCCACCCTGTGTGTCTCACTCCCTCCAGCCCTGTCTGTCTCATACTAGTATTGCACAATTGACCACACACCTGCTGCTTTCACAATAAATATCAAAACGTTGTTTTATTATTTATATTAGTTTACAAAATAATACATACAAAATTGATTAGTACTGTCAATATCATTAACATTTTGATCCCGTCTATCGTGTGGTGTTGTGATGTAATAAGATTAACCAGGAATATTATAATCCGATTGTCGATTGTAAAAGCAGAATTCTATTAAATGTCTTTGAAATTCACTCGTGTTTTCGGATTTAGGTCGATGGTGGCTTTTTCAATTATTTGCACTTGGTATCTGGTAAATCCAATCAAATAATCTGATTCTAATCGCAATTGGATGAGTTAGACAATAAAATAAGTAGGTGAAGGACAAAATTTTTTATTGACAATAGAATTATTTGATATCTTCTTAAACCTCCACTTGTTTCTATCCTGAAGCAGTGTTCACATATTCTAAAAATTTTGCTACCCTATAAGTATGTGTCAGTGTTAATAACCCACTGTACCTCTTTCGTGCAAAATTTAAGAGAATTACAACGCATTATATTTTCTGGGTGGTTCATGAAAATAATAAATATAATTTTGCGTTTGTAAGTCTGACATTAACAGTTTCCATGACTAGAGTGAAATTACACAAGTACCTAAAGGAAATATATGACCACAATGCATTAAGGGAGTGAATGAAACAAGTGCAAGGATTCTGGATGGAAACGTTTCATACAGCGGCAAACATTTCCACTTGTATTCATTCCTGAAATAACTCACTCAAGGGCCTCTACGAGATACGAGAACGTGGAAAAGTAAGACAAATGCAAATTGTACGGTTTATGTCCTTGATTTATTTGCCAGCGACATTATCTGCTGACTCGCAAAATAATCCTCTTTTTTTTTTCTCTCTCTCGTTTCCTATTAAATTGCAATTGAATAAGAACGAAATGCGATGACATAAATCGATCTCGATCCTCTCTATTTTATAAATCCATGGATGATTTGCAGACTCCAGGTGTAACCCACTTTTAGAATATTGGACTTCTGAACACTCGTGTAATGGATAAAAATAATATCTAATATACAATTACTTGAAATTGAAAATTTATAGGTACTCCAGGGTGAAATGGGTTGGATAAATCTATAATGCAATTTTGCAGTAGTTCAACTTTATATGCATCTGCACCACTTCAAAGATCTCTGTGAAAATTAGTGTTGTATTAGTTTTTTTGGGTATGTTTATCTCATTGGTAAAGGCAGTCAGGGGTTGTTTTTTTTTGCACCAAATATTCAATGTCAGTTTTTGCGACATAATATACCAAACGGTAAATCCGGGAGACCAATAAACACTGTTGTTTTTTTCCGTTTGTTCCAGCTTTGACGTGAGAGGTCGCGCGTTCAGAGAAGCCCTACACTGGTCCGATCCAATGATGTTCGGTCCGAGAGCTTTCTTCCTGACGGAATCTAAGCCGGCGGCCTTAACTTTGGACGGGGTGACGCTCGATGACGAGGGTCTCTACCGTTGTCGGGTGGATTTTCGGACGACGCCGACGCGCAACTTCGCCATCAACTTGACAGTTATTGGTAAGTGCAATAAATAAATATCACAAACACCTTAATACGTAAATCCTAATATCATCGGATGAGAAAAATGATTTAATGCTAGTTTTACGAGTTAATGCTCCATCCTGATTTGATTCTACATAAAACAATCACCCTGTATATGATTGAAATTTGTTTTGTTGTCCCATTTTAAAAAAGCGCCACTTCACGTATCCAAAATCGACGTGGAATGATAAATTTCGGTTCAGCAAAACGATTCAGTCTTTTTTTACTTGCACGTTGACAAATGCGAATGTTTAAAAAGGGGTTCCGTTCTCGGTCCACTGCTCACCATGTTGAAACATATTTTTCATGGTTATGGACCACGATTTATCACACTTAGTGGGTTCCGTTTTACACAGGCCGTCAGCCACCGAAAGCAGCCTTCATTCGTAATTGTGAATGACAGTGAGCCCGAGAAATCTTATCGGAACCATCTCACTTCCCATCCCCTTCGACCCCTTAAACATTACACGACCTCGAATTTATCTCTTTTATCTTCTGATTTTGGTAAAAGTCCCCAGGAGTAGTCGCAATTTATCAAATATTTTTATTTTATAACGTGATTAACGGAATTACAAGTCTTACAAAACGGAAGCAATTATTCATTTGAGCAGACTAATCAATGAGAACATTTCTGCCGTCTCAACGGATTGAGAAGGAAAGAAAGAAAAAAGGCAGAAACGGAAATATATAGAAGAGATAAAGAGCGAGAGAGATACGTATACCAATGAAGCAGCACGGGGACAAAATAGATACATATTTCGATTTTGAAGTTTTACAAAGTTTGTATTCGCTCCGGCGAAGCGTTAACATTAAATTAACTCGCAAAGTGAAAGAAAGATACTTTCGTCCCGTCTTAATGACGTCAACTAAACAAAACTTAACGTAGATACGCGGACGGAAAATTTAATTAACACAAACTGTGCTTCAACTTCAAATAACGACCCCCGGTTTTTTACTTCCCACCCCCACCCCCTCCCCCTCTTTCTCTACCATCCGGTCTCCCCCTACTTCTTCTTATACTTCTTCTGCTCAGCGTAACATAACATTAACGAAAAATCTCGACAAAGTAAATTTAAATACGAACTGAACATCCATCGCTTGGATCAAATTTGTTTTCCGTAACGGGGCCGAATTGTTCGCGAAATTATATTTCCTTGAGTGAGGTAAAGCCCGACGATGAAAATGGCAATTTTTTCACTGATGAAGAAATAAGGGAGAACAAATTTAATTTTAATTTTAGCGCACGAAAAAACTACTTAATCTAACAGGGTTGGCCAATACTTTTATTCGACAATTATATAGGCGTAAACACCATAAGAAGGGTAGTCATTTAAGACCCTGGTCAGTCGGTGACGATGGCTAGTGTCCACCAGCAGTGCCACTGGTTGCAGTCACAAGTAGGTGGACGCAGCTAAAAGTCACACTTACAAGTTGCTGCATGCATCCACGACTCACACTTGCAAGTGACTTGACGGAACCACAATTCACATTTGCAAGAGGCTTGACGCAACCACGAGTGACTCTTGCAAGTGGCTTGACGCAACTACGATCTTCACTTGAAAGTTGATTAACACAACGACGATTCACACTTACAAGGAGCTTGACATAGCCACGAGTGACTCTTGCTTAAAGTAGCCACGACTTACACTTTCAAGTATCTTGACGCAAACACGATCTGCACTTGCAAGTCGATTGACGCAACGACGATTCATACTTGCAAGAGGCTTGACGCAGCCACGAGTGACTCTTGCCAGTGGCTTGACGCAGCTACGACACATACTTGCAAGTGACTTGAAGCAAACACGATCTTAACTTGCAAGTTGATTGACACAACGAAGATTGACACTTGCAAAATGCTTGACGTAGCCACGAGAGACTCTTGCAAGTGGCTTGAAGTAGCCACGATTCCCACTTGCAAGTGGCTTGACGTAGCCACGATTCCTATTTGCAAGTGGCTTGACGCAGACGCGATTGCCGTTTGCAATAGACTTGACGTAGCCACGAGTAACTCTTGCAAGTGGTTTGACGCAGCCACGAGTCACACCTGCGAGTGACTTGACGCAGCCGCGATTCCCACATGCAAGATGCTTGACGCAGCCACGAGTGACTCTTGTAAGTGGCTTGAGGTAGCTACGACTCACACTTGCAAGTGACTTAAAGTAGCCACGATTCCCACTTTATTCATGTCGATAATCTTTAACTGTGAGAGGACTGACAAACTTCCTGTTTCAAGCGCTAAATGATGGGCTGGTATCACACTATTAAACTACTTTGATAGTTAAATACACAGCAGCGTATAGAAATTGTATGATATCGGGCTACAATAATTCATGTTACAAATTCCCTGAAACTTCGTGCTTCAAAACTAAACCACAGGTATCTTGTTATGTACACGTTTCGTATTTCTAATAGGGATAATTGTTATTGTACTTCAGTATCAACAAGTTTTAATTATGCGGAAATGTTATCTAGAAGTTTCAAGTAAATGTTTGCATAATGATGGTATCAAGAAGATTTTGAGCTTTGTTGCAAATGTCTCAGATATTGTATAACCAATATGCATAGCTTAAAAAAATAGAGAAATAAGGCAACAGGGTGGAAACTCTTTTTTTATATTAGAGCTTTAGGACTTTTATACGTGAGGAGCTCCACTGAAGCTTCGTTTTAATAAACCACCACGATAATATTTGGGGGATTGGTTAAACTTATTATGTATTAAATATTTATCCTCTGCATATTTTAAAATTCAAATGTTGTGCCTCATTTTACAGATATGCGTAGCCACAGTGTTTTGTTACAGTTTTTAAACAGGCCATTTCAAAACTCATGAATAGGTGATGACATAGTTCCATTTACATTTTCCCCTATCTCTTTTCGATTTTAACATCCTCTGGGAAACGATTTTTCTCCTATCACTTTTAACATAACACGTACACGAATATAATACTCCAAAGGGTTACTTTTTATCCACAATGCCAAAATGTATTCCTTTGTGTTAACCACCCTTACAAATCGAATAAAATCGGCAACGACAATCAATCTATTTAATACAGTGACATCCTTTTTAGAAATAGTGAAAATGTACTTACTACATATGTAAAATTTCAATTTTCAACCCTTAATTACCTTCCTTTCTACTTCAAAGTGTCGATGCAATATATCTACCGACGAGAGTATCACATTCGCGTATTTCTTGTTAAGTTAAATGATCAAGTGAAAGACTGTCTATGTTCATTCGTCTTTGCACTTCTTTAAGGTAAAATTTACGTCCTACAGGGAATGTCTCGGAAACGATATTCCTTCTCCCATTTCTTTTCGTTCATGTATTTCAAAAAGAAACGTCTGTTTTTTAAACGACCATTAATCGTTCAACAGTAACGTTAGCTACCTACATATAAAAAATTTTCACAAACAAAAGAAAAAAAATTGGCTAAATATTTGATGGAACATTTGACTCAAAAATGGTCTAACTGAGACCCATTGATCTTGATTATATGGACCAATTCATCAAGTTCTGAAGTGAAGCCAAAAATTTTAGTTCCTTTGTTATAAACAACAAATCCCATCCTTTCGTTCCAAATTTGATTAATCCATCAGATTGACGAGGAGTTTCTAAAAGGTTTTTGTTTAATGAACCCTACTACTACACAAAACTTCGAAATGTACCTCCTCTTTGAATTATTTGATCTAGAGTAACTCTTAATTGAATGAAAACAACGAAACAAATTAGATTTAGATCCATTGTACCTACTTTGTAAAGATAATGAGGGTAAACGAATGTGTCGTCTCGAAACACTTAATAGTAAATATACATTGAAGATTTACATAGGTCTTAATGAACTTATTCCGATTCTATGTATGGATTAAAACTTAAGACGAGTTTGAGTTAATGTTTAGTAAAGATAAGCAAAAGGTAAAATATTCACAGAGAGGAGTAAACTTTGTTTTCTTCGCTGAGTACATAATGGCTTTTAATAAAATATTTAACATTTATCAAAAAACAAATACGAATTTTGGAACTAGAAGAGGAAGTAATTTATTAGTTAAATGTGGACCTACAGTAAATCAATCAACCCTAAATTGGATTGGAGTTGAGACAAACACATTTGAATATTATTTATCAACAACAACCAGGTGAGGGACGAATGGAAGTGTACTTTAATTCCTCCAAAATATATGTTCTTATTTAGATAAATGCGTCAACTTGAATGAGAATCGGCAACAAGATTTAGATTGTCAAGAGAATGCGCGCTTAGAGTAGTAGGGGCTCATTTATTTGGCAGGGTGGATGCCCTAAGCTATCCCTGTCGACCGAAGCCCGTTGCAAAAATCCCCAAGCAAAAGTTGCGTCAGCTAAATTCCCCCGGTGATCCACGAACCGAATTTGACGATAGCGCCGGTCATCATTCGTGATCCTCTTGTGCAAAGCAAACATCAAAAAGGTCACACACATGCCATTCCCAAATTCAATTCGACACAAGGAAATCTCGGAATTAATACGTGCCAAATCGCGAAAACCTAATTCGCAATCAAATTTACTTTATCACTATTATTATTATTTTATCCAAGCGTTACAGACTCGCATTTTGTTTTATTACATTTATGACTTTAATTAACCATCGACACATAAAATATGTAAAATATGTCGTCTGTTGTTTGACTGACGTTGTTGTGGCACAGTTTTCGAAAAGTTCAAAGAAAAGCAGACACGCAAAGAATGTATTGCGGTTGCAACATACACAGGTATGCATATAGCGGCTCACAAAGTGTGTAAGTTTGAAAATAAGCGACAGATGTGTGTATGGGATGAAAGTAAAAATTTTTGCGCTAAACGAGAACTGGTCGTGACGGTTGTCACTTCGGACGGGTACATCAAGAGCTGCCGGAATTTAATTTTAGATAAAAAGGCCGCGAACAACCACGAACGCATTCCTGCTTAATTAAATTACCCAAGTTTCTCATTAAGGGCGTATTCATAATTTTGCGGCGACAACGAGCGTGCTCGAAATTACATTCGTTCCCATAAAATTCGCTCCAAGTGGAAATCATCGGGTCGGAAACAATTATCAAAGTACGTGCGCGTCCGGCACAAACTGTCCAGCTTAATTTAATTAGCAATTGTTGCATACGTACAGTGCTGCCGTTGCACACGTACGGAAACGAACTAAACCTACACTATACATACCTACCTACACTCTTGTTTCCAAACACTGCGACTACTGAACGAACACTTCTATACGTGCATCAAACTTACGTTGAACGAATTTAATATTATCGCTGGACAGTAAACAGGGAGAGTCGGCGTGGCTTAGTGGTTAGCACGTCCGACTACCAAACCAGAGATGCAGGATCGAATCACGCCACGCACACCCGTAAATAAAAAAAAAAAGACGGTTTTCTTCCCAATTATTCAAAAAGCACACACAGACGTCATATTTAATTTGGTGGCATAATCTTTACGGAAGTACACTGACACTACACCATACACCATCATTCCAAAAGAAGGATCAACCGTGATCAGGAATTATCTATCTATCCACCATTAGAACAAAAAAGCCCAACAGAAAGCTGTTAGAAAGTGCATGTGAGGATTTAATATCGCTCTTGTTATTAAATTCAATTCTCTTCTCTGAAGTTGCATATGATAAAACTAATACTAAGTACCTAGTCAAAAATTTGTACTTCCAATTGGATCGATAACTTTAAAAGCTTCTCGTCAGTTAAACTTCTTAAATTACTGTATTTTTTAACTACGTTTATCGGCGAACTATTTATAATTTAGTGGCTATAAACTGTGAGAGACGGGGAGGAATTTTGAAAAGTGAATTCTTAAGGGAACCCAATCATTTCCTTGGCATTTATCCAACTTTTCAATTTTCCGGTGATAATAGGACTCTCGTATCATCGGGGATGAAAATGTGGCGTTCAGTTTTTGAATTTTTTACCAGTTGTAACTGCGAACATCTCGGGCGTAAACTCGGCAATCACAATTTCCATCTTAAGAATGATGATTCCTTCTGAATTTTTGAAATGTATTTTACGTTTTACAACCCCATGAATTTTATTTATATAAAGACGGATATACAAAATGAATATTTTATTAAACTGTAGGTAATATAATTAGTAATAATGAGTACTTCATGTCACTAACGACAACTCTCAAGGCTCAAATTTCAACGATTTAAAAATAACACGGAATAAAAAAGAATTTTATAATTGGATAAAAATTTGGCCGCAAACAATACAGTCGACTACGGTGCCAATATGACATGAAACTTTGAAATGGCAATGATTAATTCTGTAATACTCGATACTGGCGTAATTGATGGCGTTACTGCTCCCCATTTATCCGCTGCAGTCATCAGAGAAATAATAATTAAACTATGAATAATGACGCTGTTCGTAATCACCCTTGTTGAACATTATTTGAACTATATCTAAACATACGGTCGCCCGTTTCAATTATTTGCCCCGTTGACTACGAATTGAAATTACATTAGCAAAAGAAAACCTTACACAACTTCAACCCCTCTCACACCCTCATTTTTAAAGTCATAAATCTTTACGTAACTAAATGAGTTCCAACTTCATTCGAACTGAAACTCATTTCGGAAATCACGTCGACACGACCTTGAAGCCAAAATTATATGGGCCCACTTATGGTATCCTGTGGAAACAATGCTGTTTTTAATTTTCTAATAGTCTCAAAAATCGTTATAAATTTTTGTTGTATGCCATTTTTCAAGCACAATCTGTATCACTATGTGCACGAGGTATATTCACATCATGTGTATAATTCTTATACACCCATTGACATTACGTACAATCGCAATTGTTGCTGACAGTTCAACTTTGACTCTATTGTTTCACTCCCCTACAGAAATTGAGGGGTAATTGTTACAGTCTGAAAAATGAGAGACTTGAACCGTAAACTAACGATAAGACCTCAATAGCGCTATTTTTTAACATAAAAAACTTTTGCTTTTGAATTTTGCTAGTTACTATTGAAAGTTTTTTAACAATAAAGAAAATACACACCCGATAAGCTGCAAATGCTTCTGACTGGCTCCCAGGGTGGTTATCTCAAAATTAACTGGAGAAAAGCCTATTTCAAACTGAAATTAAGATGTTAGATGTACAGGGTGATCACAAACTTAAAGAATGGTGACTAAATGTATTACAGACAGTAATTCTTAAAAAACTAAAAACAATCGCTGGATGAACTACTATAAAGTAATTAAGAAAAGGTTGGTAGTTAAATGAAGGTAGATGTAAGGGTGGCTACAAAAAATACGTATGCAGGGTGACTTAAATTAGAGCGCCATTTTGGATTGTGACGTTATTCTGCACTTGCGCAAATGAGGTGTTCCAGAACCGGCGAATGTATACTACTACTGCTGGTTTTTATATATCTTTTGTACCTGTCACATTTTTGCTACGTAGACGTTAAAGCTTATTTAAAAACGTATCGTAAGATTTGTGTAGGGTCATTTTGTATATGTGATTTTCGAACGGACTCTCCACAAACTTGAGTCCTTTATGTCGACTGGGGGCAAAAATGTAAACGTAACAAGCTTTTGAAATTTACGGATGACATATTATTACAGCACTAACCGAGTTGAGTTCAGCTGCTGTAGTAGCCAAGCGAGCTTTCAGGCAAAAATGTAGAAATTGCACTTCAAATGCATTCCTTCACACGAGGAAGTGACTATTTGCATATCTGTATTTACATACTTTGGACACCGTTCGAAAGTGCAGAGCCTTTAGTGCTGTCGAAGGATTGATTTTCTTCGTTTTATATTCTTTCGCCTGGCGCCTTCTTATTCCGAAAGTCCTTTCGTCGCTTTCAGATTCTTTCCAACAGAACGACGCCATGCCGACGACGACGTTCTCATTCGTCTTGGACGTCGCGACAATCACTTACAAAAAAATTCGTTCAATCAAATCTAATTGCGTTTTAGAATATTTTTGTCATCTTCAGTATTGATAATCACTAAATAATTTTTATCAAACATTCGAAAATGGCCATTTCTTTTGTTACAGTTCCGCCCCATCAAATTCTGATTTACGACAATTCCGGAAGAGACGTCGCTGGTGAGATTGGTCCTTTGGAAGAAGGTTCTGATCTTGTACTGACGTGTGAAGTCAGGGGAGGTAAGAAACTTTTGCTACCACTGTATTTTCAGACCAAGAACCAGATAATAATAATTTTGGGCTGCCAAAAATTCATTACATAACATTCAGATAGAGCAGGAATGGTCAAAGCTTCGACCACGTAAGCTTTTCTAGCATTTAGCACATTTAGCGCTGCCACTAGTAACGACGACCAGTGGCAGCCACAAGTCGTTGACAAGCTTTTTCATAAATTTTAAACAGTAAACTAAGGGCCCAAATGGCCACAAGTTGTTGGAGTGACCTGCTTTAGTTCCTTGTGTCGCCTAGTAGTCACGACTGCGTGTAGTCAGTTGGAATTGTGACTGGTGGCTGCTTGAAGATACAGCAACTGGTGGCTGCATCTATCCACTTGAGGCTTTGGCTGGTGAATGCTTCCAGCCACTAGTGATTATGACCAGAGGCTACTGATAACCACTTGTAGTTTCGGCTAGTAGTTTCGTGTAGCCACTTGTTATTACGACTAGTAGTCCTGGTCAAAATTACTTACTGCCTCTTGCTGTGTTGTACTAGTGGTGGGTACCTATGGTAGGATAAATATATACATGACAGCCGTCATGGTGAAAATTTATTGTCAAGCAAGTAGAATGGAGAATTCCATTCGGTAAAAGTTAGTATTCTTTAATACACCTTGGCAGCCCCAACGAGCGTTTACTTTACAAATGACGGTATTATGGATTCGGTCGCGGTTGGCCTAGATTCCGCCTAAACTGTCTTCAATTCTTGCCGAGCACCGGAATCGGGTCGCAAAGATCACGTAGCGACGTAGTGCGGAAATGTGCACGCGTCAAAATCGCGGACGGCTCGTGATTTACGCAGATGAAATTTTAACGAGTTGTAGTGGCGCAAAATATATAAATCCGACGACGCCATCTCGTTAGACTTAACGTTGGTTGGTTGGTTGGTTCGTTGGCGTAGAAATGTCACGAAAAATAAAGTATCTCCCTCGTTTACTCGACATTACCGAAACGAATGACGCATCGGAAAATGCCACCGGATCCGGACCCAGCACTTCAATATTTCTACCTCCATTACCTGAACTAACACCCAAAATAGTAAATTGGTGATTTATTGGGTATTACATAAATAAAGTTACTCAATAAAATGTTAAATAATCAAAGCCCTGAGACCTGAGGGGCACGTAAAGGAATGAGGGAGCTATATATTTACTCTATCCCTCATTAAGTCATAATTTGAATATTTGACAATGATTAGTTCTTCATCTTCCTCCTTGTGTGGAGTAACTTCAAATGCTAGACGCAAATGGATGAGCTCTAATCCTTAGGTCATCGCATCTGCAAGTGTTCTGAAAACTGAGTCTCTTCTCATCTCCATTTGACTGAAATCCAGTCTGCAGGTTAGCTTTCTTTCAGTTCCATTTTGGAATTTCAAACTTTCCCTTCCAGGAGGTAAGTCATCATTCCACAGAAGGAACTATGACTTAAGCAGTTGTCTTCTTGACGCTCCTATGAGACTTAAACTTTGCTGGTTGTGGTGGGTTTTAAAACTTAGAATCCATCAACTAGTTTACCATTTCTACTTCATTTGCTACTCCCTTATACTCACTAGAGGCTCTGTTCCAACTATGGGGTAAATCTTGTCGTCATTGGATGATCTCAGATGATCTGCAGCCTTATTGATCGCTACATGTATTAGGGTTTCGTGGGTTGGTCTTGTCCATAAGTGAAGATTTTCTTCTTGGTGTCCTGACAGTGTTGATCAAATGATAGGGTTCATTCCAATTTGACACTGAGATATTTTAGTGTATTGAAATTATCCAGTTCCTGACTCAATTTCCTCTCGACTTTTGAGACTTACTGTGATTCAGATTAATATTATTGTTCTCATAATAAGTTAATAAGCTCGTTCCAGGTTTTTGTTAGATTTTCCTGTACTTCCTTAAAGATCTTTCCTTATGGAGATTCAACATATGTAGTTAAATTTCATGGAGTAAGCTTTGGCTGGCTCGTACTGCACTTCTTTGGGAAAGATCATTGGTCACATTTTTTGTACCATCAAACTTTGATGAAGTTCACATAAACAAACGAAATGTTCGAAGACAAACAAACAAGTGCCAAAAAATCTCAGATAACCCCGGATGATTTATTATTAGTTTTGCGTGGGTTGATCTTCTCCAAACGTGAAGATTTTCTTCTTGGTGTTCTGAAAGTATTGATAAAACGATAGGGATCCAGTTCCTGATCTGGACACATGGTCTTTCCGTGAAATTTCCTGGATTTTTGACTAACATGTCTTTTTAGAAAATCTAAAATTGGAACAACTCGTGTATATGTATCGCATATTACCATAAAAGGCGTTATTGACTCGCTTAAAATGTATTGGTGCACGTTATTCCATTACATGCATTTAAATATTGATATTTCAGTTCTTCTTTGGAACGCTTGCAGCGTTTACATCGTCGACTGCTTTTAAACCTTTCAAAACCGTGTTTGCATGTACATTATCGTTTGCGAGCACTCTTTGCCTGAATAATGTACCTACGCAAACATTAAATACAAAGTAAACGTTACATATTAATAGTTTTAACGATTCATGCATCTATTTATGCATGTAATTGATAATTAGTGGTGAAACAAAAGAAATTCTAAAAAAGATCGCACGGATTTATAATTTTTTTATTATATTGGTTCTGCCAGTTCTGCTAATTGCAACAGCTACGTTTTTAACTGTCACAGGAAAATATTTTTATCAAAAGCATGACTTTGAAGTTCACTATTCAATAAAACTAATTTTCGTGTAAATATGAAGTTTCAAAATTATGATTAAAAATTGTTAAATATTTTTTTATGGAAAGGGATGAAAGATATCATTTATTGAGTGACGCTCTACTAATTTGTCGTATAATATCAATTGCTTAAGTAGTTTTAACATAAGAAATAGCGAATGTGGTACAGTGGCTGTATGCATACTGGATTTTTGTTCCCCAAGGATCCAAAGGAATGAGATTCAACCATTTGTTTGCAATACGATTGCCCTACATAGTCAACCACCATTCCTCCACAAAGTCTCCGGAGTCTCCTACCGATAACTTGGACTATAGCAAATTCATGTCGAGATTTCCCCATGCAACTGGCTCTTTTCGTAACCAAATTTTTAACCAAGTCACTTTAAAAGGAATTAATTCTTCCTTCAGGCGAAACGCTCCGACAAATAATTTTCGTGGTCGTTTTAGAGATAATAACTTTATAATCCAGTTGTTACCGGAAGTTTTAACGAACTTGTAAACTCCCTTTTGTTTCCCAACAGAAGACATAAACGGTTCGAGCGTTTACGGACTTTGAATTTATCTTGTCCATCACGGATGCCTAATTGACGTACCTAATTAATTATTAATTATTGCAGAATGCACCATCAAATTTCCTTTATTTTTCGTAATTTTTTTAATATTTTGTTGCTCAGTTTTGTTATAAAGTTAATTAATAATGTTTTGTAAATTTTTATGACAATATCGGTGGAAATTATTTATTAAAAAGTCACTCTGGCAAAATAATGAGATTGTTATTCTTTCTACGGGTGAAAAACAGGTCTTTGTGTAAAGTTTAAAATTAATTTTCGAGTTACAATATAACGTAATAACAAAGTGTCGTGATTTAAACGGTGTGAAGGTGTTTCAAATGAAATTTCTGGAAGTTGTTAATTACAATCTCCATTCTTGTATTATAATTTCGTTTGTGAACAAGTTTTCATATTTAATATACGTATTATCCATTGAAAAGCTTCCACAATATCGAAATTTAATGTTTATTTAATTAAGGAAAACTAAAATCTTAGCTTTCATTGATATAACGACAACGATGAATGGTTTAACCAGAACCTGCATAGACCGGTGTTCCAGTAACCCTGTGGGTATACTACTTCGATATCCAGAAATCAAAAACACATTCTGATTTTTAAACGTTATTTATGGTATCATTTAGTTATATGACATAATCTTGACTCAGTTTTTGGTAAAGTTATAATAAATTACATATCAGGTCCGTACTTATAACAGATTAGTTTAGATAACTAAGTATTAGTGTTGGTCGTGGTCCATGGGGCTTTGATTAACTACTACAGATAATATCTCAAATAGGTCGTCCTCCACCATCTGTAAACTGGTTCGTCAACGATCAGATACGAGAAGGACATTTCGAAGCCATCGGCAACAACGTGATGATTAATCGTCTGGAAATGCGGCAAGTCAAAAGGGAAGATCTCAATTCCACCTTCAGATGCCAAGCCAGCAACACCAAGCTCGTTATGCCTGCCGAAAAAATTGTTCAGCTTGATATGTTGCGTGAGTAATGTCTTTTATTTTGACCAGAAAAAGGAAAATAAATTAATAAAATGAAAGACCAAAACATCATTATCGTCATCCAAAACTATTGTACCTGTAGAATTTTGTTTTCTAATTTAAGTAGATTTTCAGACTCAAAAAAAAAAAATTAAAAGCCACTATACCTTCTTTCTATTTTGCTGTCTTGAGTTTTTGTTTGTAACGAAGAAATTCTCGTGAACTTGTTAAAAAGCGAACACGTGTTTCCTTCGATCCTTCTACTTAGAACTTAAATATTAATGGATTGCTACTGTCTACTAAGAGACGAACTTTGCTGACAAGTAAATAACTTTCGCATTTTGTAGGTTTTTTCTTTTCTTCTTCCAGTTCGACCTGTGAGCACCTCGATCGTAAACAAGCCTGCTGTTCTCCTTTCTGATCAAATGTACAACTTCACCTGCGAAGTGAAAGGATCCAGACCACCAGCTATCATATCTTGGATAAAAGAAAACAGAAAATTTAGAAGGGGCAAGGTAAGAAAACTCATCTTGATTTTGAGAATGATTTAAAAGCCACCCCCAAATACTACAACTTTGTCTTCCACAAGTTTTTTTTAATTTATGTCCTAGTATAACCCACCCTATAAAATACGTGCTTCATGAAACAAGAAATCTAACTTAGTTTGATTAAATATTCAAGAACTCGATAAATAATTATTAACTAAAACCTCAATCTCTCTACCGGACGCAGTGATGTGCACAAAACTTGCTTCCTGCTTGGGTCATAGTGGTTCTTACTTAATTCCTTGGGGAGTGCAGATGAATCAACCAGGAACTACACCGTCTTTGATACCCTTATGTTTACCCTCTTAGCGAATCAGATCTGTACCAACAAGGCAAATGCATTGAAAATTATGTTTAACATTAACTCATTCATTTATTTATTATTTAAGAGTGTCGAACGAGTTGTGTTGTTTGTTTCAGTTCTCTGATGATAAAAATGAAACCGTCGTGACCAGCACAGTTACGTTCGCACCTGTTCCTGAAGATGATGGGACGTTTCTTAAGTGTTTAGGGGATAACCCCAGTTTGCCAGGTGTAACGATGGAAGACTCCTTCAAACTGAACGTAATATGTAAGTGTAACATTCGTTTTATAATTGTATATGCTAAGCGATCGCTTGTCAAAAAAATTTTATATTTAGTGTGAATTTTATGCACCCCAGAAAATTAGAGTGGTTTAGATTCTGTCTTCAAAAACGTGAAGATTTAATTTCCAGTTCAATTCGGTAGATGAGTGGTAAAACTTTGAATTCATTAAATTTTAACAATGCTTTTGTATGTAGGTCATTCTCAAAGGGTTGTTTTGATGTTGCAAGTGTAGTCCCTTGTCCGATAAAAGAGCCCTAATCCCTTGGAACATAATATGAAAAGTTCCCGATCGGAATCCTTCAATCGTTACCCATATTCCTTCGAATGCGCTCTTGTAGAATATTGGACGCTTTCAAACCGTTAATACGACAATTCCGCTACCTCTACGTCTCTCTGCCGTCTTTAAATGATTCTTTCAAGTTGACTGGAACTGTCTCGTCGCTATTTACCCTTTTACTCGCACCGTCCAGTCGTTCGCAGTCCCCATTTCACCCCATCCTCCTCCTCCTTCTCCTTCAACTCCTTCCTCCACCTCTCAGGAACGAACGGTAAACGTAACTTCGATAACTTCCCCGGTGGCTTTTGTTCTTCCAAGGAGATTTTCTAGTCCCTGCACTCGCCTGTATAAACTCGACTTTTATATTCACTTTTCGATTGTTGCACCGGTTTTAACCATAAAGGATAAATGCTCCTTTGCAATTCCGATTGTTATAAAACCCATCTCGATCGTTCTAAGTACTCCAGGGTGTTCTTCGAACCAGAACGCGTTGACATTGTTTCCCAATGCAATTCCCATTTTCTTGGATGGAAAATGAGAACCTTTATCTACGTATTTAACCACTTCTATTTTATGGGTCTACGAAGGAACATTATATTTTGTGTTAAATATTTAAACAGTGAAGAAGGTTCACTAATCGTGGGTAATCATTATTATCATTGGTAGAAATCTAACAAAGATCGATTAATGTGACGAGAACAGCAAAAATGAACGTAAATACTCAGAACTGAAACCCCTATTTATAGGTAGGTATGTCGCTCCTGATTTCTAAACATCATTCAGTCACATGTATCGTGTTATTACTGTTCGATGTTTGAATATTGATAGAGGGGTAGTTTTATGCCTTTATGAATTCGTACCTGCAGAAATACCTCATTTAACAACTGATTCACGTCCAACCATGACCTAACTTTATTATTGCAGCGGTGGTTTCCCGTTTTACTACCCCTGTCGTTTTATTACGACGTAATAATAAACGTATGTCAGTTGTCCCTCGATAATAAAATGTGCGTTTTTCGAATCGTATTCCACTATAGAGACGTTACTTTTTTTAAAGCTTCATATAACCACCCATTGTCTCGTCAGTAATTTATTTTTCTCAATTGAATTTAAAAAAAAATAATTTATCTCCTCCATAAACCCCATAATTATTATGCCATACATCCAGATACATCATATATACTTACAGTGTGATTAACTAAATATGAGTATGCATAGGCCGGTGTTCCAGTAACCCTGTGAGCATACTACTTCGATATCCAGAAATCAAAAACACATTCTGATTTTTAAACGTCATTGCTGGTATTATATCGAAGTGTTTAGTATTTTATTACTTCAGCATCATCGTCAAGGTGTCCTTTTCATGAAGTTGTAGAATTAAATATCATAAAAGTTGTTCCAATTTTGTTGCCCAACCAAACAGTTGAAGTAGTATACCAACAGGGTTGCTGTCACACCAAGACTGCTCTGTCTCGATATTATTACATAGCAGCTTGACTTTTAGGTTGGAGGTTTAAGTTGAGTGAGTAATTGAGGAGAGTTGTAGATCTCACTGGGACAGGCATAACAATAATGGTGGTTGTAGCAATATCGAACAGGGTGTGACAATCGCGCCTCGGTCCGTGGCACACGACTAAGTTGAGCAGTTCCGCTGACTTTAAATGAATTTAATTATAAAATCAGGACTTAACCGGTCAGCAATTTCTCTCGTGACACTTCGGAAAATTTAATGACTTTCAAACTGAATTTGCCGGATAATTGGAACTAACGATTTCGTGTTCGTTCGTTTTCGAAATGTACAATTCAATCGTTCCAATAACGACTATCGAACTTAATACGGCGACTTTGTCGTGGAAAATAAAAGTTAACTTTCTAAAGCTACCCATTAATAAACAATTTCAAATTTCAGTACGTATCGTTAGTTTGAAAATTAATTTAGTTATTGATTTTTCTCAATGGCAGAATTAAAAGTAAGAAAAACAAACTAATTAACGATAATTATATTAAATTATAACCTATAACTACCAAGATTTAATATTTTATATAACAGTAAAAATTATTAGTTCTCCTGGAGTTTTATAGCAACATACAAACAGATAAACATTTTGCAGCAAATAAAACAGATTACGAGAACTAATAATACTTAATAAAACATCACATGTCCTTACTGTAATCACAAACGTTTATCGTTACTTGTTTTAAAAATCTAACCATATCGTTCACTTTTAAATTTCTAAAGTATGTACCATCTTTACTATAGTACTTGCTTTATGAATTGCCGGTATTTTCTGAAGATATTATTGTAGCTGTGGGTACAATATCGTAAAAATGCAGGAATTATACACATAACATTTATATTAAATTCCTGAAGATGAAATGTAAGATATTTATTATTGATAATTGTACACATTAATGCGTCTGTTCTTCTGAACAAATTGAGATCTTATTTCTATAATAGATATGTTTGTTTTATCAAAGCGATGATTTGTAACTATGATAGGAACCAATTGATGACGCTATGCTTCATAGATCTTCATACAGCGAAGCATTTGTACTAAATTGATGATATTAATTGTCAAAAAGTCAAACATTTCTCAAATTGACGCAGTTCAAAGCTCGACAACTTTCATTTCTTCCAGATAAAATCCTGCAATTCATAATACAAATATTTAATAATTCATAAAGTTATTTTCTGTATGTAATTGTACTTGTGTATCCATGTACTGTAAAATTTTTCAACCGAGACTTAACGATTAGATGCGCACCAGCAAACACCGTCCTAAGAAGGCAGGTACAATGTTGGAGGGGGCAGACAGTCTAGCCTATCAAATATGCAGGTATCGGCATACAGATAGGGAAGTTGCACGTGATTGGCTGTCAGTTAAATAATACAGCCCTTCGGTCTTCCAACATCTGACCGAATTCAGGTCTCGGTTGAAAAATTTCACTCTACCTATAGACCAAATTTTTTTTATCTCCCGTTTTTTCGATCCTGTATGTGTGTTGTGGATTTAATTCTGGCATGGAATTCGTTCGGAAATTCAAGGCACGCATTTGATTTGTTTAAAATTTCAACGCAAAACAGCTGACAGTCCAAATTGCTCATTAAAAATCGTATTGTGGAAAAGTTGTATCCCCGAACGCGAGTAAAATTTCTACCATAATTTTATACCTATAGGTATAAATATATATACAAATGTATGCATAATACGCGTGGATGTAGTCGATGCCGCATGCAGTATTCATATGACGACGCCGTGCGTCCGTCGCCGGCGTCGGTGCAACAATTTTATATAAATTATTCCGAAATGCCATTTGCAAACCTGGGAGATTTGCCTGATTTAAAACGAAAGTAAGAGAAGTCGTTTCGTGAATCACAAACGATATTAAATTATTTTTTCATATTTTTAATGAACAATAACTTTAGTATCCTTGTTTTCTTATAATATAGTCATTCTAATTTTGATTTTCGTATTTTCTTTTTATCACATACTCCCCACAAGTATGTTCGTCCAACAAATCTAATCAAACATAAGTTACACTCAAATAATTTTGAAACGACATAATTAATGTTTACTGATGTTTATTGATCGCAATTATTGTGTAGACATGCGTCTCAATTCCCTTTTAAATATTGTATTTTAACGTCATGTTTATGGGAGAGAGAGATAAGGGATAATTTCTACCGATTGACCTCTCAGAATGTTTCAATCATAAATTCTTCGGCTTAAACATGCCAGCTATGAGACGCGTAGGCTGAGTGTTGCTCCATTATTTCTCAATTAGAGACAATTTTGTCCTAAAGTATTCTACCAAATTACATTTTCTATTTTTAATTCGAATGTGCTGTCTTTTTTCTACATAAGTACCATAAAAAAAGTTTGTTAGTTTAAGTAGCAATCAAATCGTTATTTTTCTTTTTAAAAAATATTTTAGGTATGTATACGTATTACTAATTCAGCAGAGAGCAACATTTCAATTTTTATTTAGTTGCATTACTTCAGTATTCTATCTAAAATTTTCAATTGGCTTCCGAACTACCCCATATATTGCGTATTGACGAGTGCCGTTTTTGCCCCGTTTAGTTCGAGAAATATTTTAGAGATATAGAGAGCAATAAGCGACCAGAACGAGGCGATCTGTCGCGATGTATTATTCATAACGTTGGCGGTATATATGTACGACGTGCATACCATCGAATATTATTCGCAAATACGATGTACTTTTAGTATGGTACGTTCCGAGAAAGTTCCCTTTTGTCTCACAGTAATCATCGCTTTCGAATTTTGACGCCCGCATTTCCGATTACAATGAATAGTCAAAGACAATAAAAAAAGGCTGAAATGATTCAACGAACGTAGAGATAGATATATGACAACGGTGGTATGACTATTTCATTATACAGGGTCGGATTAAGGTATAGAACCAAAAAAAATACCTTCCAAATGGTCCAGTAGTATTGATAAAACTTTGGACACAAGTATAATGTTTGGTACTGTTCATCCATCATCAGTTTTGAAATGTCGATGACTGTTCTTTGATATTGACAACCATCGATATCAAAAACTAACGATAGTTATCGATACATCAATAGTTATCATTTGCTGTTATTGTTATAAATACATCGACAAACTTTTTAGATGAACACTGAAAAGTAGTTATCAATATATTGCAGTGTTCGTGGGTTTATTAAAAATTTATTTACAAGACTAAAGTACAGGAACACAATTTATATATATTTATTTAACAATAACTACTTAAAAAAAAAACACTATTAATTAATACAGAACTTAGCTTACTATTTATTTACAACACTCACTTACATGCGCGTCTCTATTTATTTATCTCTTCGTTTTTAATACTGTCGATTTATTTCGGATGTTACCACTGTCGCGGTCAATTTATTACTAACTCACTGTATTTCCGCTTTTAAAGCATCATGGAACAATCTAGAAGAGTCTCGAAATTTGTTTACATTGTTTACGTTTTCAGCGAACCGCTTAATTACTTTCCTGGAAGGCAGGTACGGAACTCACATACACAAATACAACGCACACTGCCGACACCGGCCTTGGCTAGTCGAGCCGGCCGGCAACGCATACAAGCGTACCCGGTCGCGCACAAGCACGCTCGCGTTCGCTACAATATCGATAACAATATCAGCAACTGATAGCCATCGATATGTCGATAGGTATCGGTAGGTACGTATCAATGTGTTGATAGTTATCAGTTGCTACAGTGATTATCGATGCTCCAAGACCCATTATATATGAATTTCGTGGAAGTTCTTCGGCGATGACACGTACAAATACATACAGACGTATCTTTGTCTAGCTACAGAGGTTACATTACGTGAAATTCTAAAGCAAGAAGGTGATCGAAACAAAACCGCGAAACGGATGGTGCTCTGCACTATCTTCCCACACAATGTAAGTACATATAGGGACGTGTCCACAGATTGTCTACACCGAGACAGATGGATTGTGTTTTAAAACACAGTCACGTGTCGACGAAAGAAAACACACACATACACTAGTATAGACGCACATACACAACGATAGACAAACAATGCATTATGCGGATCTCGTAAATTCAGTACAGCCACAAGCATGAACTCAAACTTTCCTAACAACCACCCTCGGAGGTACATAAATACTTTGACGGATAAATTGGATGCATTTACTGTTACAAACAAAGAAAGTGATTCAGTTTGAAAAAATCTGCAGTTGTCGAAGTAATTTTAGAGCAGACGCTTTATTCAAAAAGAAATGGTGATGTGTATGTATATTTTTTTTTATATCCAAATTTACGAACCGCTACTGCCCATAATGCAAATGTAAAATTTTCCTTTTGTTAAGACAACAAACAATTTTCCTGTTGAATATTTTGATCATCCCTTTTCTCGGAAATAATCCTCATTTTATGTTCATTTAGCTGGAATAGAAAAAAAAAAACAGAAAGCGGAAAACAGTATTTGCTTTCGCTTTCCTGTTCTGTCACATCAGAGATGACATCGAGAGAAAAAAAATAACAAACAAATAGAATAAAAATGTTTTCCATTGAACGAATTCTTTTATTTGATTACACAAAAGTCGGTGTGTTTAAGAGGAAAAATACAAAACATAAAATATTTTACATCATAGAGACGTCTGTCTGTCAGTAGGATTTGCAACATTATTTATGTAAGTAAATTAATATAAAAGTAAATTCTCAAAATAGTCGTAGAAAAATTCAACGTCATAGTTAATAAGCCTTCAATCTTCTAAATTATTCTAATTCTTTTGCAAATCACAAATTTTATAATTATCCAGGTTAGGTTAGGTTAGGTCTCGCCTCGCGCTGTCAAAATGCATTACAAGCCAGGTGCAAATTTCTTATAATCGTTCTGGTAACCTTTTTACCGGAATACCACGGAGTATACATTGAATAAATGGGTTACGGTGGAAGAAGTTTTATAAAAGCGAGGTCGTGGTGTATAAAAACGTGCGCTTTAATTTGTGGTGCAACCGTGTTCATTATTCTCATTCTTTTTTTTTTTTTTCTTGTTAAAAAGCGGCTGCTTTCGCAGTTAAAATTTAGGAGAGCGCCGTGAAAGGAGCGACTGGGAAGTACAATGATGACACAAATCAAATTCAATTCCTGATGCTTGAGAGTGTCTGTTAATCATAACCGCGTAGAATGGCACGAACGCTTTTTGACGCCCACAAAATTCAATTAGGCCTTTGAAAGCAGCACAAAAGTGAAGATGCTAATTAAATTATGAACTTCAGACCTGATGTCTGCGAGTCGGAATTTTTCCGGGCGCTCCTTTAAATTTACACGTCTGCATTTGAAACGGCCAATATGCACTCGTTCGTTTCCCGCTTCCTTTATGACAATCCCGGCTCGTTCCAATTCATTAGAATTCACAATCGCTGACGTTAACATACTATCATAACCCAAACGTTACATCTCTTCAATCACTAACCTACGTAATGAATGAATACTTTGTTCAACCTCAAAGCTCCAACGTCATCGTCATGTTTTGAAACTGAATTTTGGGAGTCAGTTTTTTACTCCCCATTAGACACATAACCTCTCCAGAGGTCATCCTTCTTTACAGAAGGGATTTGCATTGTACATTGGCCCTTTGGTTAGATTAAACCCTTTTATCTTACACAATATCATCATTTTTTGAATGGATCTTCCTTTACTTCCTACTATGTCGAAAACCCTCCTCCTCTCAAAGAGTGCAACTATCTTTATTTTTAATGATGAATTTTTGACACCAATATGTCTCAAAAACTTAAAAGGATTTGTATTGTTCAAGTTCATTGGTCCTTTTGTTGGACTAGTTCTCATTTTATCTGTTAGAAGACCACCCTTTGAAGATCTATCTTTTACTCCCTGTTGAACCAAGAATCCTCCCCATTGACTATGTTCCTTTACAGAGAGGAATATTTGGTATTAACAGCAACACCAATTTTTGATTTGCAAGATAGAAAACATTGAATCATAAATGGATTATTTGCCACCAAAATATATCAAATAATTAAAAAGAATTTCTATTGCTCCAGTTCCTTGGTCCTCTTGTTAGACTCATTCGTTTTATCTCTCAAAATATTACCAATTTTTGGGTGGAATCTTTAAGATCCATCTCTTATTCCCTGTTAAGCCAAAAACCTTCCCCATGAACCTTCCTCCAGCCACAGGAACGAATATTTGGTCTTAACAGACACCACTTTTTATAGTTTCCGATTATAACTTTGCCCATATAATTATATAATAAGGAAACGCAAACCTGGCGGGCGAAATTTTAAAGTTGTGCGCCGACATTGTGACTAATTGGTGGATAAAGAAATCTGCAGAGTAGATTAACTGTCTCCATGGCGATAGGGAAGATTTTATCAGAGCGTCGAATTTAGCACCGTCTACTACCAGTTAATTAGGTAGAGAGTAAATACCCATCAACTATAGCTAGTCCCATAAAATCCGGATCATTAAGAGCGTGTGTAGGGAACGCCAGGCAAACGGGCGTGGAAACGTTAAAAGCGGGAGACGCAGACTTAGAAACGTTTCGCGTCGCATCGACAAGTAACATTTGAGATTAGACGCATTCTGGTAGAAGGTAAGTCTGTGGAAATAATTCGCATTCGTTTTACTTGGGAGCGAATGACGGGAGAATTTATCCCCGGCCATATATCAGAGGAAATGCGGCACGGCCGGAATTGCCTCTCACCTCTCCAGACAAATTCATTACACCGTTGAGGTGTACCAAATCGTTTGATATCCATATTTTTCACATCGATCTCTTTAGACGCAAATATAAATGTGTTTCGTTCGTTCTGCTTGCGCCCACCTTCCAGCTCCTGCTCTACATCTTTCTTTGTCTTGCTCTCTTTTTTACATATATCTGTCGTCTGCCTCCCTGGCTTTTCACAACGATATAACCCACCAATCATTATTTGATATATTCGTACGTATTACAATAGAACATGAATTTCCGTGAAGGAAAATGGAAATGGAAAATTTACCACTCGCAAAATATCATGTCATATTTAATATCTCAATTTCACGAATTTTGTACGAGTCTCATTGAGTTGGAGCTACTTTTCAGTTTTGTACACTTTTAACGCCGACACAAAGGAAAGGGTTTTAAAGGCGCTTAACAAACCTGCAGGTCGTATTCTAGTTGACCGAAATTTATGTTGTAGTCATAAATCCTAACGCCTAAAAACTTTTCACAATTTCGAAAGAACGAGAATAGAATTTATGACGTGCCATAAAAAAAAGTACGACAAAGAACACCTACCTTGATTCTTATAATTTAATTAAAGTATTTAATATTCGGAATGACCGCTGTTAGAATTTAATTGGCTACTTCAGCGCGGCGCTGGAAGCACTCTACGATTTACCATCTTCATCGCGGCGCTAGAAGTACACTACAGCTTACCTACTTAATCGCGGCGCTAGGAGCACTTCTCAATTAACTTGCTTAATCGCGGCGCACCACACTACAACGTACTTACTTAATCGCGGCGCTAGAAGCACTCCTAAATTGACCTGCTTCGTCACAGCGACATCAAACATATTTAACAAACCTGCAGAATGTATTCTAGATGACCGAAATTTATGTTAGAGTCATAAATTTTAACGTCTAAAAACGAAGAATAGAATTTATGACGTGCCATAAAAAAAAGTAATGATTTTTTTTGTGTCTTATTCAATAAATACGGCAAAGAACACCTACCTTGATTCTTATAATTTAATTAAAGTATTTAATATTCGGAATGACCGCTGTTAGAATTTAATTGGCTACTTCAGCGCGGCGCTGGAAGCGCTCTACGATTTACCATCTTCATCGCGGCGCTAGAAGTACACTACAGCTTACCTACTTAATCGCGGCGCTAGGAGCACTTCTCAATTAACTTGCTTAATCGCGGCGCACCACACTACAACATACTTACTTAATCGCGGCGCTAGAAGCACTCCTAAATTGACCTGCTTCGTCACAGCGACATCAAACATATTTAACAAACCTGCAGAATGTATTCTAGATGACCGAAATTTATGTTAGAGTCATAAATTTTAACGTCTAAAAACGAAGAATAGAATTTATGACGTGCCATAAAAAAAAGTAATGATTTTTTTTGTGTCTTATTCAATAAATACGACAAAGAACACCTACCTTGATTCTTACAATTTAATTAAAGTATTTAATATTCGAAATGACCGCTGTTAGAATTTAATTGGCTACTTCAGCGCGGCGCTGGAAGCGCTCTACGATTTACCATCTTCATCGCGGCGCTAGAAGTACACTACAGCTTACCTACTTAATCGCGGCGCTAGGAGCACTTCTCAATTAACTTGCTTAATCGCGGCGCACCACACTACAACGTACTTACTTAATCGCGGCGCTAGAAGCACTCCTAAATTGACCTGCTTCGTCACAGCGACATCAAACATATTTAACAAACCTGCAGAATGTATTCTAGATGACCGAAATTTATGTTAGAGTCATAAATTTTAACGCCTAAAAACGAAGAATAGAATTTATGACGTTCCATAAAAAAAAGTAATGAATTTTTTGTGTCTTATTAAATAAATAGGGCAAACTGGAAGTTCCTTGGAAAATCGTTTCAAGGAACACCTACTATGATTCTTATTAGAATTTAATTTTGAAGTTTTCAATGACAATGAGTCATTTTATTAGTAGCATTTCGTTATGCTTTAATTTAAATCCGTAGTTATTATGATGATAATTAGTTTGAATGTGCCTGCAAGTGATGCCTGGAGTTTAATTAAGGAATTAATCAGGACTCAATTAAACAATGACTCCTTGAAATTGCATCGTTCCGTGTATTCGGAGTTGGGTTATTCGCTCAAGTTTATTGGTTATTTTATATCTGCACTAACTTTGCTTGCTTCTCGTTCAGATTACACGCTCGTGAGGTTTTCTAGTATGGCTATTCAAGTTAGACAAAATTGGGCTAATCGTTAGACTGGACTAATGGATATTGCGTTCAGCCGAGCCGAGAACACGGTCATATTAGGGTCAAACTCCATTTAAATGGCGCATTTACTTCGACACGCAGTCTCACTTAAAACTTTTTAAAACGCTTACACGAAAATTGCAAACTTTTTTACCTGACTGGTTCGTGTACAAACGTTTGGATGTTTCGTTTGCAGATCCGCCCCAAGTGTCGCTAAACCTTGGCAGCACCTTGAACCCAGAGGACATCAAGGAAGGCGACGACGTCTATTTCGAATGCAGCATCCGTGCAAACCCTAAGGAGCACAAGATAACCTGGTTCCATGACGTGAGTAAATTCCCTTATTTCGTTGTCTTTGCCCTTGTGTGTGTATTTGTTGTCACCCAGCCTAATCCGACGGACACCCGAAACACAACAGTGTGATTTAATGCTGCATTTGTCCTGTTCTGTCGGTAATCAAACCAGATTTAGTGACCGCCTTTGTTAGGGAATAGGATTAGGTGCGAACCCACCACCCACCACCCTCCCACCTCCTCATCCATCCTACGACGTCCTTCTTGGACACATTCACTCTGCTACACTCTGCTACTTATAATGAATTCATGTCTTGCTTCTTCTTCTTCTTATCCTTTATCATTAAATCGACGTCGGATATTGAATTTGTGTCATGGTGGATTTAAAGTCTTTACTAATCTTCTGATATCGAAATCGAATCGACTCATTTATTAGAAAACTTTTTTTGTGATTTTGGAAAACTTTGCACTCATTTTTTGTTTTTTTTAAACACTCAATGTGTTTTCATCAAATTTTACTGCCACAGACGTAGAAATAGACACACAATAATCGCGGCGCTAGCAGCATGGTAAAGTTTACCTGCTTTATCGCGGCGCTAGGAGCACTCCTCAATTTACTTGCTTCATCGCGGCGCTAGGAGCATGCTTAAGCTTACCTGCTCTAGCGCGCCGCTAGGAGCACGCTGCAGTATACCTGATCATCCCGGCGTTAGGAACACACTACTACTGACCTGTTTAATCGCGGCGCTAGGGCACTCTTCGATTTACCTGCTTCATCGCGGCGGTAAGAGCACACTTAAGTTTACCTGCTTTATCGAGACGCTTGGTGCACGCTACAGTTTACCTGATCATTGCAGCGTGTTCCTCTGCAATTAACGTGCTTTAATGCTGCACCGGGAGCATTCCACAATTTGCCTGTTTTATCCCTTTTAGGGTTGAAATTTAGAATAATATTTTTTCTTTTTTCTCGCCTACTTTGTGTATAAAAGCTATTTGCAATATGTCAAGTCTCAAATCTTATTTCAGGCTGTGCGTTGATATGTCTCATCAAATTTTGCTGCCACAGACGTTCAAACAGACAAACGAGAGAAAAATTTTTAACGATACTTTTTTCCAGAAGTTAATAAGTAATGTTCATTAAAATGTAGTGTTTCTCAGAAAAAAGTAATGGACTCTAAGTTAATTGAAGCTCCGGATTTTCCAATATCAATTTTACGAATTAATTCAGATTGATGCACTGACTTTTACTCCGACTACATCTCTTTTCGTTCCATAAGGACTTTTTATGAGTTGATATTAGAGCGGCTTCTCTCTACGTAAAGTAATAAAATTTTCACCGAAAAATATTACATACATGTAGATGTAAAATTAAACTCACTACCACATAAACGACTAAAGTGAACACAACTGTTACGAATGTTTACATAGGTTTTAGTGTGTTTATTCAAATAGAATTGAGTATTTTGTCACTAGACCGTTTACATTATTCGAGATAATTATTTTTTGAATAAACCTTGTTATTACATACATATACCTACCTATCCTGTTTTTGGAATGTTAAACGAGATACAAATATTCCATGAAGCGTGTGTTGTGGGTTTGTGTTTTATAAAATAACACACGCATTTCAATATTCTTCAATCAGAAAATTAATTTAATATAAATGAACCAACTTCAGCGTTTTCAAAAACTGGGGTAAATACAATAAATTAATTGATGTACATGAGAAATCAGTGGCGGTACGTGAATATTCATAAACGTTTAAATTATTATAACAAATAATTTTTGGGAATAATTTTTCACACTTTACCAAAACGTACCTTTTGATAATTTTCTATAAAACGATTTCGTTAAAAAGTTCTAAAAAATGTCTGTAAAAAAATGTAAAATATTTGCGAAAATTTATTCAGTAAACCCATAAAGGGGTCCGATCCTATGACCAAGTCTTGCTCGCATCGCCTCGCTTCGCTTGCCCTCCCTTTGTCGTCGGTCTGTGGGCCGAAAACTACGCGGCTGAACAAATAGCCGCTTTATTGCAAAACTGCTCAGTAATCAAGAGCCAGATCGAAAAAGTGGAAAGAGTGGAGAAAAGGAGAGAAACTACGAGAGATGAAGAGAACAAAGTACGAGTCGAAACTGTGGCAGACATAGAGACAGCATGCTGCTGATGGTGCGCCCTCCATCGCCATCGGATACCTACCCCTAGTACATACGTACGTGGTAGTAGCTAGCGTTCGTTATTAGCCCAGGGAGCAAACTCAAACATTTGCATAGGGATTGTAATTCCCTCGCGTTTTAAATTGCATGTTTGCGGAGCATTATACCCCGAAATGCCTACTCTTCAAAAAGTGTAATTGCAGACGAACAGACGTCCCACTAATGCTTACGTCTCTTCAAAATTCATAAGGACAATCATTCAATATTATTCGGTTGAAGGTGTTTTTTACTCAAACGTATTCGCCTATGTATAGATTTAACACTATATTAAGTATAATTAAGGTACATTACATTATAAAATGATTACATGACCGCGGCGCTAAGAGCTCTCTACAATTTACCTGTTTTATAGTGGCGCTAGAAGCATATTGTAATTTACGTGCATAATCGCGGCGCTTAGAGAACGATACAATTTAGCTGCCTTGTCGCAGCGCTGGAAGCATCCTATAATTTTCTTAGTTTATCGCGACACTGGAGACGCATTATTACTATTTGCCTACTTTATCGCAGCGCCTGGAACACGTGTCAATTTACTTACTTCATCTCATCGCGGCGCTAAGAGCACGCTATATTTACTTACTTGCTCTATCGCGGCTCTAAAGACACGATACCACTTACCTGCCTTGTCGCGGCGCTAAAAAAATGCTACAACTTACTTGTTTTATTGTGGCGCTAGAAGCATAATGTAATTTACGTGCTTAATCGCGGCGCTAAGAACACGCTGCAATTTAACTGCCTTGTCTCGGCGCTGGAAGCATCCTACAATTTACTTACTTCATCGCGACACTAGGGATACATTACTATTTGCCTACTTTATCGCGGCGCTTGGAACACGTGTTAATTTACTTACCTTATCTCATCGCGGCGCTAAGAGCACGCTATATTTACTTACTTGCTCTATCGCGGCTCTAAAGACACGATACCACTTACCTGCCTTGTCGCGGCGCTAAAAAAATGCTACAACTTACTTGTTTTATTGTGGCGCTAGAAGCATAATGTAATTTACGTGCTTAATCGCGGCGCTAAGAACACGCTGCAATTTAACTGCCTTGTCTCGGCGCTGGAAACATCCTACAATTTACTTACTTTATCACGACACTGGGGACACATTAATATTTGCCTACTTTATCGCGGCGCTTGGAACACTTGTTAATTTACTTACATTATCTCATCGCGGCGCTAAGAGCACGCTATATTTACTTACTTGCTCTATCGCAACTCTAAAGACACTATACCACTTACCTGCCTTGTCACGGCTCTAAAAAAAATGCTACAACTTACTTGTTTTATTGTGGCGCTAGAAGCATAATGTAATTTACGTGCTTAATCGCGGCGCTAAAAACACGCTGCAATTTAACTGCCTTGTCTCGGCGCTGGAAGCATCCTACAATTTACTTACTTTATCGCGACACTGGGGATACATTACTATTTGCCTACTTTATCGCAGCGCTTGGAACACGTGTTAATTTACTTACCTTATCTCATCGCGGCGATAAGAGTACGCTATATTTACTTACTTGCTCTATCGCGGCTCTAGGGACACGCTACCACTTACCTGCCTTGTCGCGGCGCTAAAAAAAATGCTACAACTTACTTGTTTTATTGTGGCGCTAGAAGCATAATGTAATTTACGCGCGTAATCGCGGCGCTAAGAACACGCTGCAATTTAACTGCCTTGTCTCGGCGCTGGAAGCATCCTACAATTTACTTACTTTATCGCGACACTAGGGATACATTACTATTTGCCTACTTTATCGCAGCGCCTGGAACACGTGTCAATTTACTTACTTCATCTCATCGCGGCGCTAAGAGCACGCTATATTTACTTACTTGCTTTAGGGACACGCTACAATTTACCTACATTCTGCAATGTACCTGCTGTGTTGCGGCGCAATAACCAAACACTTTCTAGGTTTGAAACCGTTAAGCGTAACATACACAAGTTATTGCAACTAATGTTTAAACCGGAGCTCTGTCCGTAGGTAGATAATATTGATTTTTCTTTGCTTTCATGATATAGGTACTTAACAGCTGCAATTTTTTTTTTCATATTCCCTATATTGTACCCTAGGGATTGACTTATAACCTACGTAAATTTAAAATGATTTCTTTATGACATTTTGTCACCGTACAATTTTTATAACAACATATTCATTTACATAAAAAAGAAGCTTTCTGATAAAATGTGTTTTTCACTTTTCCTTCATTTTTACTGTTGCTCTACTACTGATGTTTTGTTTACTGCGACATTAAACGAGCAACAGATATGTCGTCGCTATAAAGGCACAAATGAGAATACAGAAACGTATCATGGGACGTTCTGGCTGAACTAAATTGTTTCCGACGCCGAATTAACTGCGTATTTAGGTAGAACACGTCGCATTTCCGTTTCCTAACGAGAAATCATTTTCAAAAAGATGAAAAAACAAATGAGATTTTCCACAAAAGAAATTGACTTCTTTATAGTTCCACCATTTACGTATTTTTGAAGTTTGAAATGCCTTTACATACAACAGTAGTCTTTTAGGCTCATTAGATTTTTTATACATTTTAATTGCATAGTTGTAGAGCTACGAACATACTACAATTGTGCTAGTTCAGCGGGGCGCTTGAAGCATTCTACCGTTTACCTGCTCTATCGCGGCGCTAGAAGCACACTTCACCATACGTGCTTAATCGCGGCGCTAAGAGCACTCTTCGATTTACCTGCTTCATCGCGGCGCTAGGAGCACGCTTAAGTTTACGTGCTTTATCGTGACACTAGGAGCACGTTACAGTTTATCTGATCATTGCAGCGTGCTCCTATGCAATTGACCTGCTTTATTGAGGCGCTAAGAGCACTCTGCAATTTACCTGTTTTATCTCTTGGTTGTAATTTAAAAAATATTCTTTCTTTTTTCTCGCCTACGTTGCGTATGAAATCTCTTTGCAGAATGTCAAGTCTCGAGCCTCATTTTGGGCCATACGTTGATATGTCAATCATTCAGTTTATCCTTTAAGTGTATATAAGTTTATCCTTTAAGCGTCTGTAGGATCAATTTACACGTTAAATATAATAGACAGGGCTATATTTAGGATTAGTAACTGAAACTCGTACTATTGTATAGAATATGTGGATGGTTATTTGTGCTACTATTATGTACTACTATAAATGGGGCACACTTGCCGTAAATTGTATGCAAGTATGCTCACTTATAAAAACGTAATGAGGGCAATTAACAAACTAGATGCCTAACATTGTCTCCAGATTCCTGACTTGCAAAACCTGGAGGTTGCACGAGAGGTTAATGGTTTTAATTGTACTTTAAGCTTAACTTGAACGTTTTGTCTCACTTATCCTTATCTGTTATTACAATATTATACCCTCCATTTAAGGGTAATTATCTGGGTAGGTACATTATGTTAATTTCAAATGCAACCGAAATTAGGTACTTACCATTACAATCAGATACATTACCACCATTAAGTTTGATTTTAATTAACCGAATTGCAAGTCCATAAATTCCACGATGTCTTTAGCCATTTCTGGGAAGAAAAGGACTTGATGATCAACAAATCATCCTAAGGGGCTTACTTTATTTCATTCTGAGCATCCAACCCTCATAATTATTTTTAAATTTGAAGGTTTACTCGCTAGTTTTTATGTATGGCTTTGGCACTCTGTTCATCATCAGTCTTTAATGTGTAGCAGGTATTCATAAAGGTGATGGAATTACGTCTAATGAAATGAGTGCAATTGGCCTTAGAACTCGGGCATTCCGGCAGTAATAAAGATTAACTTATGAGCACTAAATGCGAATTAGTTCTTCGGAAATACTTACGGAAGTCTATAAAACGACATCGTGACTCTGTAATCACGGCACCGAATCGTATATATATCTTACTTATTCGCCGCTTGAACTCGTTAAAGAGTTTTTCGACTTTAGAGTTTTTCTTTTACGATAGGTACAGCTACTTTTGGTGTAACAAATTTTTTAATTACATTCAGGATATTGCTTGTTGAGATTTACAGAACAACGGCTTTAAGCATTCGTCACGGCTTGTTTGTAGAAATATAAAATGAAATGGTGCTCATATTTCAAAAAAAGGTCTAATTGTTACTTAACTGTAGAAACTGAAATAAGACGTACGTCAGACAAACGAAAAGATCATTCAAAGAGAGGGTACAAAGACATTCAGCATTTCTCAGAAACGTAATGAGTAGTATATCTATGAGGACATGAGAAGAACATCTTTCTCATGTACAGAAGGAAAAAGGTGTTCCCGTGTTCTACACATCATGCTGTACACCATCATTCTTTTCGTAACAAATAATTATCACCCTTGCAATTCTCTTAGCTCTAACGAAGAATTTCCCATCAAAATTTTAGTGTAAACTTTTGTCTAGTTTGCCAACAAGTAACGTTCACAAAGAAGTAATTTTGCGCGGAACAAGAAGATAAATGTCTGTTTCTGTGTGTGATTCCTCAGAGCCACGTGTATCTCGAGGCAATTTGTAGAACGAACCCTTTATTTATTCTTAATTTGCTCGTTCAACTTGACTCTTTGCTCGTCTACTTCGACAATTACCTACGTACCACGATTTCTTCGTGAAAGTAATTTTACTTAAACGGAAACATACAAACCGTGTAAAAACTTATTTAAACCTGAGTTCAAATATTAAATGATGATAATTATTTTTATGGATTTCTTGTAACATTAAATTTCTCCTCGGTCGTTTATAATCCATTTTTAGATTGAAATGTTCTTTGTTTGACATTGCATCATCGTCAAAGTTAGAGAGCAACAAATAACAGCATCCAAAACGGAAACTTTGGAAATAGTAAGCAACTCTCTTTCTGTATAAAGAAGAGTTTTGCTGCTTGACGTTAACTGAAGCAGAAGGTAAACACTTAAGATTAAAGCACACACAAGGCCCAGACGTCGCTGTTTGCTACTGTGTACAACATCGAGCAAACATAATTGACGTTTGTATTTGTCTACCGGGAATATTAAGAATTTAAGTTAATTTTGAGAACCATTCGTCCCTTTTTGTTTCCAGAAGCACACGAATTGTCCTTTTTCTATCATATTCAATTTCATTATCTAGTCTGCTAAATATTTGATACTCAACGTTTCGTCCCCTGTTAAAATATGGTCCCTCAAGCATTATCCATTGTATGTAACGTATGTGCACCTACGTACACATTTCTTGGTACGTACATCTGCCATCGGTTCACATATCGATCGTTCTTGTGCAGGTGCTAAAGCCCCAAAGCGACACTACTCTCGACCGTATGCAGGAGAATTTGTCTCCCTGTACCTTTAGGCAGGGCCATTAATTACGTCTGAAGACAATGAAATATGGTGCGAGATCCCCTATTGAGGGACACGTAGATATCTAAGCGGCCACCGCGATGTGCCGGAGAACGAAGCGACGCGACGCGACGCCGACGTCGCTTCTTCTTTTGTCATATGAGATGTTGCACCAACCACCGACCCTTCTGTTTCTCCTTCTTCTACTTCTTTCTCCAACGAATCGTGAATCGCGAAAGAAAATAATGGGATACGAAAAGGAAGGACTTGTGGGCGAAAGACACTGAACCTTTCTCCCTGATAAATGTACCTACCCACCTAACCACCCACCCTATCTCAAAACTTCACATCATGAAGCCGCCTGTCACGGACAATTCTATATACTAAAAATATACGTACGAACAAAAAAAAACAAATAAAATGTTGATTAGGATTTCTAAGCAACTCCTAACGTTTCGCCTATTAACATTTATGATACGTAGTAGTAATATTGCTTCAACCCCTGATCATCCACGTACCACCACTGTCTTTAATATCTTTCAAAATGAACCCTAATTAATTTCAATCAGTTTATTGTTGGTCACATCGAAGAGACTATCTTTTAAAAACACCCCAAATGATAAGAAATACTTAAAAGAATGAGTATACTTACGTTCCTAATTCTGTTGAAACGTTTTGGCACCCCCATCATCAGATAAGGGTCCGCGTCTGTTTTTAAAGATCATCCGGAAGCGCCACGCCGCGCCGGTTGTGACCATGAAAACACTTTCAACGGACCGAGAAAATTTACGACGCGTAGATAAGGTCCCACATTACCATCATCCCCATGATACACTTCCGGCCAACGACGATAGTCGGTTGGGGTGGATATTTCGATCGAATAATAGAAAAAGGTCTCTTTTATTTTCAGGAGACGGTCGTGGTCCAGAATATGTCGTCAGGTGTGATAATCAGTGCCCACAGTCTGGTGTTGCAGCGTGTCACAAGATGGCAGGGAGGCGCCTACACCTGTCTTGCAGCCAACAACCGGGGAGAGAGCAGGAGCAAGCCCGTTATCCTGAGGGTGCGATGTAAGTCACGCTCAAATTTTACTAATTAACCGCAGCTAATTCCTGAGGCGATCGCGTGACTTTGATAATCTTGCGATCCCCAGCTTTCTATGTTAATACATGCAACCGTCTGCTTGCTTCTTTAAACAAATCAGATAAAACGCTGGGCGTTTAGCAATAACAAGTTGGCCGTGCTGACTGTCCCACCCGTCCCACTAAAGCAAATAATGTTTTCGGTCGAATCACCGCACGAAAATTCCTAACAACTATTCCATCATTTATATTTGGAGAAGTTTCTTGGTATTTTTTTAAGCTTTGTTTAAATTATTTCTGGAAAAGTCTGGAATATTTCAGGGTTTCGTCAAAAATTTTTTGAGAACCTTCTTGAATTTTCCACAATTTCCTTTGATTTTGTAAAGAAACTTCATACATTCCAACTTATATTATTCAGGTTTCTGGAATAGTTGAGAAAAATTTATCGAAAATTCTAGGAAGCAAAGATGAGAGAATGTTCTTGAGCGCCTTAAACCTCTCTAAAGGAATTCCCTGAATTTTTTTTTGCTTAATATAAAAACAAATACACACATACATACATATATTTTTTCCAATATAATGCATCAATTTTTTTTAGAAATTAAAAGATTTATAGATACTTCAACGTTTGTATCTATTTCTGTCTTTATTTTTCCGCGTCCATCTTCACGATGAAGTTTTGGACATTAGAACTAACAAACAAAGAACTTGACCGTTTAAGAAAGTTTACGACTGCCCAGTCAGCATTTTAACAGTCTGATAACTTTTCCCTAAAAGTTGCTGGCTTCAGCAAGGGGACTGATTCTGGCTCTCCTCTCTGGTCCGCTCACGGAGTACACGAATAATGACTTGTCCTGATAAAAGCCGCTCTCATTGTTCCCATAAAAGGAACCAGGAGAGCAATTGACCGTTTCCTAAACTACTTCCAGTTACGTCATCCTTGACAAGAATACTCCCTCTTACGTTCTCCCAAATCAGTACGTACGTACACAAAGAGAATCTTTAACAAGCATTGTCTTTTTATATTACGTAGCAATTAAATCCTAACAACTTTTATGCATTAAACAAATCTTTTTTTTAAAACCTTTTCTATCCTCATTCCTTGCTGAACAACTTTGTGAATAGTTGTTGGCTGAAGAAGCTCATAACCGCGGTAGCTAGCGACCTACCTCAATGTAACGTTGGCCCATTTGGTTGCACACATTTGCGAGCCTTATAAAGTACCTACTTTGTGTGATATTTACGGTGTCCATTATTCACAAGATGTTGCTCCTTCGGTAAGGCGGTGGTGCGGATAGAATGCATGTAATGTAGAAAATGGCATCATCAATACTGAATGGTGTCAACTGCACTGCAACTTTCCACACCACACTAACTTTAACCAAAAACTACCCTACGTAAGAATTGCATTATGGTATCAAATTTGACTTTGCAGACACGACGCTGCTGATGAATTTATCTTCCATCGTAAAAAATGTGTTTTTCAATTCATAATGTTCATGCAAAAATATTTGATGTAATCAATCAAACACTTTTTTAGGCAAGCACCTCCGCCAATATCATTACAATTATCACATATGGCTGTCATAGATGAAACCTCTGATGTGTCACGAAACCGACATAAATTTACTACTAAAATCTGATTTTATCTTAAAAATAATTTTCTATGATCAAACATTCCATCATTTGCCTAGGTACAATTAAAGCATCTATCCCTGTCTCCACCTCGCCAATATTATTGTCATTATCACATATGACCATCATAGATAAAACCTCTGATGTCACGAAACCGACATAAATGTACTACTAAAATGTGATCTTATCTTAAAAAGAATTTTCTATGATCAAATATTCCATCATTTGCCTAGGTATAATCCAAGCATCTATCCCTGTCTCCACCTCGCCAATATCATTGTCATTATCACATATGGCCATCATAAATAAAACCTCTGATGTGTCACGAAACCGACATAAATGTACTACTAAAATGTGATCTTATCTTAAAAAGAATTTTCTATGATCAAATATTCCATCATTTGCCTAGGTATAATCAAAGCATCTATCCCTGTCTCCACCTCGCCAATATCATTGTCATTATCACATATGACCATCATAGATAAAACCTCTGATGTGTGACGAAACCGACATAAATTTACTACTAAAATGTGATCTAAGCTGAAAAAGAATTTTCTATGATCAAACAGTCCATCATTTGCCTAGGTATAATCAAAGCATCTATCCCTGTCTCCACCTCGCCAATATCATTGTCATTATCACATATGACCATCATTGATAAAACCTCTGATGTGTGACGAAACCGACATAAATTTACTACTAAAATGTGATCTTATCTTAAAAAGAATTTTCTATGATCAAACATTCCATCATTTGCCTAGGTATAATCAAAGCATCTATCCCTGTCTCCACCTCGCCAATATCATTGTTATTATCACATATAGCCATCATAGATAAAACCTCTGATGTGTGACGAAACCGGCATAAATATACTTCTAAAATGTGATCTAATCTGAAAAACAATTTTCTATTATCAAACGTTCCATCACTTGCCCAGGTACAATCAAGGCATCTATCCCCGCCTTTACCCCTGCCATTATCATTGTCATTAACACATACGACTTTCAAAGAAAAGACCCCTTACGTGTTACGGAACCGGCATAAATCTACTACTAAAATGTGATCTAAGCTGAAAAACAATTTTCTATGATCAAACATTTCATCATTTGCCTAGGTACAATCAAAGCATCCACCCCTACGTCCATCTCGCCAATATCATTGCCATTATCACATATGACTGTCATAAATAAAACCTCTGATGTGTGACGAAACCGGCATAAATATACTACTAAAATTTGATCCTATCTGGGAAAGACTTCCTTAATGATCAGGTATTTGATCATTTGCCTAGGTATGCCACTGGGACCTATGTGTATGTTGTTGTGGTTCATAAGCTCAATAATTCGGAAGGGTTTTTGAGATGAGGGATTGGCGGTGTCGAACGCGGGTTCGTTTATTCCCATTATACATCCACCCTCGCAATCGGCTGATCGAGCTGTAATGCAATTTCTGGTGTTTGCTTCCAGAAAGTGATGGATTTAGCGCGAAAGCTGCGGTCCGCTCCAACACTGGAAACACAGCAACTTTTCCCGTCACATTAATCTCTCGGCTATGCGTCTGCATCAACCGTTTCGCGAACCCAGACGACGGACGCGGACGTGGAGTTTGCAGTTTTGCGAAAAGTCTAGTTCTCGAAAAGCTCAGTGGTAGCAAAATAAATAGTCGCGCGTGGTCGCTTTTTTAACTTTTTGATTAATTCTCTTGATTTATCGTTTTTGTATTTGCAATGTTTTATTCTTCAGAAAATTACTCTAGCAAACCACATTACAACCGTTTTCTTTTAAGCTAAAGCTCTTAACGCTTTTGATAATTTTCCAAAGGGAAACTATATACTTAAGCTTTGGAAGCACATTCTTTGGTCAACTCAAATCCAAGGCACGTCTTGAAACACCAGTGGTAAAGTAGAAACAACTTCTTTTATCTGAATACGATAAAATCCAACTTATATTCGGTGATCTCCAAAACTCCAATCATGTTCTATGGAATGGAAACACAATTCGAAATGACGATACTTATAAAAAATGTTTAAGGGCGTGTAGCATTTGATAGTCACTAATCTGCTAATGGAAACGTGGCTTACCTACACGACTACGACCTCCTACCTACCAACATGTGAAAAGACAATCCGTTTTCTACTTGATATTACAAACACGCGCCCCTAAATGATTGTGCCATGTAATTAGAAGGGTATTCATGACTTTAACCGTACATAGACACACATACACGTATTCCTGATGTGTAACCCTCTCTGTTCTATGCACGAGATGGCTTGGAAACGCCACGTTCCATTACTTAATACTAATGCTCATGTCAGGAACGTCAACTGCAGGCATCTTCTTGAATATTATTTGACGTGGGTGCAGATATAGTCCGTGAGATGGTTGAAAATTGGACCCGAACTAACCCGTGACCTGAAACTTAATAACTAAACTTGAACCGTTTCGGGCGACGTTTTTCCGTCGTGAATACTACAACTTTGGTCAATTGAACCACGACTCTGGTGTCCTTCATTGTCACGTATTAATGTTACCAATGAGTAAGGTTATCGTGGATTAGTTTTAAATTCAAAACCAGAAATTTTTTAACAAAATTCTGGTGGAGGTAGATTTATGCAATGTCTTTTGACCAAGACTGTTAGTTAGTTATCGATATGTAGACAGTTTTTAGTTGCTGATCTGAAGTCTGAACTTAAACTAATCCTGGGAAAAATACAAACAAATCGATGACAACAATACCAATTAGTTGTCCTTATTGTCATCTATGACTATCGATATTTTTGCTAACGACTATTCAGAATTCATTTCGTAAGTTCTACCTATACAGTCCAGGAGCCAGGTGCATTAGTTTTAGAATCAAAAACAAAAATTTTTGGCAACAAATTTTGGTTGAGGTCGATTTTTGCAACATCTAACGAACAACGGCTGTGATAACGTAAAATTTAACTTATTCAAGAATACGTGTTGTGTATGTAGACTGGTCCAACAAAAATGAAATATAACATTCCCTTTGGCCTTGTCTGTGATGTATTGACCTTTCAAGAACAGCCGTTGCCTCCTTTACACACTAGCTACAATTATACGTGCAAAGTTCTCGACAGGAGAAATTTTAATGTATTTTAGCCATTTGTTACCTAATTAGCACTAGCTACACAAGTTCGGGGAAATGTAGACAAATGCAACTCGGTATACCGCGAGAAAGGTCCAGTAATTAATTTCAGTAATTCACCCCCTTTGAACCACGAAACTAACGCTAATATATTTGTATTGAAACAAACGATAACTACTGTGGTTAAAAATAAAATAAAAATCAGACTTCATAATTACCTCTTCAGAAAAATTTATGTAACTACCAGACAACATTTTTTTTAGCCCCTTTCTTTCCCTAAAAAACAGGGGTTTCTACATTATTCTTTATTTTTTGTTTAATTTAAATATTCCGTTCTTTTTCATCGAATTAAATCTTTTTGTTTGTTCTGAAGGATATGAATTGAAGTTTTTTTGGTTGTTCGATTTAGGACGAATGGTTGTCTTGTATAAACAGGTTCCTTTTTTGCACTCGTCTTCAACTCCTTTCATATGTCATCGATCGATCGGGAACGGTTCGTGGAGTTTGTGATAGAACAGTATTTACTAAAGCATTAAACGACCATTTTCAGGAATCAAACCAATTTTATTTGGGTCGTTAATCCGTCTGAGCGAGTTGTCGTTATTTGGATTACCATCGCGACGTCCCGAGGGATGAACGTTATTTTTTCAACTTTTCAGATGCTTCAGTCTCTAAATCCCCTGTCAATGTTTAAACACAAAATTGCAGTATCTCCAGGAAATATAGTTTTTATCCTTATAAACGATTCTGTATAAGGCGATTACATTCGGCTTCAATTTTCGACAATAAACTTTTTTAAACTTACCTGCACAATAGTTTAGCTTTAAACCGATTAAAAGTCGACTTCAATGTGGACAGAAATAGATTGGAAAACTATAAGCAGTTATGTAGCAAATTAGAGTCATCCAAAGCACAAGAATAAGGGATGAACAGGGACGAGAATCATCCAAGAAGTTGACAGCTAATATAATATTTATTAAGTTACTTTTGCTGCCAAGAAATTTAATAACGCTAGTTCGGAAGCAATGAAGAATTTCGTCATCCGTGGTATAAAGCAGGTTGTAATACGGTGAGAGCTCAGAAACTCTTTACGAAGAAAATTTGTACTTTTATTACGTTGTAGCACTAACCTACCAAGTTTATTTATAAGCAGGTTATTACAGCTAAAATATTCTCATTCAGATATGTAAAAAGGGTAATAAAGCGTCACATTTTAAAAACAACAGTATTAAATTTTAATTATATTCGAACAGGTTGTTAACATTAAATTAAAAGTACAATTATACTGAGATATTCCAAACTTAAGACCCCTTGTTCTACCCACTTAAGGGTTAAATTTTCAAAAACGCTTTCTGTGTCAATTCAGTTACTAGAAATATAAAGAACCTACGTGAAAAAAATTAAGATAACAGAATGGTCTTAGAATAGGCGTTTATATTGCAATTTTAACCCCCGATTTATCCCTTTAGGGACTGAATTTTGGAAATTCCTCTCGTGGTGTGCGAATGGATCGTATAAGAAATCTCCATGCAAAATTTCAAGTCCCTAAATCCAGGGGTAAGGCTTTACATATGTAGTCGTTTCGGTTTGTCGTCTCACTCACTGTTGATGTCTCCGTTGTTTTTTCGAAATAACGGAAAATCAAAAGTATTTACAAATTTTTTTTTTCAAAAATGTCATTGAACGATCCAAGTACTATCTAACTATGCAATCGTCAAGTCTCTATCCTACATTTTAGAAGACCTGTAACGGATTTTGAAGGTTTCTGGTAACAAAATCGTATCAGTAGTAAATTTTATGGTATGTAAGGGATTTTATGACCTTTCCTGACTTACAGCCGTTTACTATATTCAAAGATTTGGGCTGCGCGTTGATGAGTCAAAAACTTTTCTATGGAAATGAAAATCTGTTGATAGAAAATGTCACATTCAATCTTTGACAGAAATTTGAACTCAAAATTTAAAGTATTTGACTCTTTAATTAATTAACGTGAAACTTTGAAGCTTAAGAAAAAAAAACAATGTTAATAAGACAAGTCTTGTTCGTGTGCCCTGATAACGTTTGTAGATCGGTAATGGCCGAAGCAGTTTTTCGTGATCAAGCTAAAAAAGCCGGCGTCATAAGCCATTGGTTCGTTGATAGTGCCGCTTTAGGTCGTGAATCTGAAGGACTTCGTACAGATAAATTGGTTCAACGTATCCTGAACAAGAATAACATTAATTTTTGCAAAAGTGCCAGGTCACTGAAATTCGCGGATTATCAAAACTTTGATTTTATTTTTGGCATGGACAAAGAACATGTAACGTATCTAAAGTCCAAAGCTCCCGATTTCAAAGATGCTCTCATACTAGACTTACAAGAGCTTGATCCTGCTCATAAAGAAATAATTGTGGATACTTCAAATCCAAAGTCTCTCAAAGCGTTCTATCAACAGTGCCAAAGGTGTTGCAAAACGTTTTTAAACCAATTTCATGATGTAAATCCATAATAAATAAATTTTATAAATAGACATAGTAACTTATAAACAATAGAAACTGTAACATTAGGCTTTATAAAGGTATTTCTGTCAAATATTTGTTGCTTTTTCTTTCTGTCTTCAAAAATTGAAGAAATTTGAGCATGAGGTATGAATTTTAAAAAGGGCATTACCAAAAATCATTTATTTGGAATATAAGATATTAGTAAATTCTGGAATTTTTATTTTGCTCTTTCCCTTTAAATTTACTACGTTTTCTTCTACTGCTTGCCATAACATAAAAACGCAAAAAGTCCAGACACACACGAATTTTAAATATTACAATGTTCATACATGTTCACGTGTGGAGATAAACATGTAAAAGTTACACATACCTGTGCTTTTGTATGTGTAAATTGTGACTGTTTGTATGTGTGCGCTTCTGTGTTTCTTGAAATCCCCTGGATGGCGTCTTTTCTAAAGCGCAATCTCATCTACGACGTGAAACGATTGCAACGTGCAATACATTTGCAAGGAATTCAGGAATGAACCCGAAAGGGGTGAGCTGCACCCCGCCACCAGCATACGGGACATCCCATAACACAGTGGACCAAAATTAAATAAAATATTGCTAAGAATTTGGATAACAAGGCTGAGTTTACGTTCTTTTGGTATCAAAGGTTTTCTTATTCTCAAATTAATTTATGAAATGTCAAAACGAGTCCTCAATGTCTGAATATTTTGGAAAATACTTCACTGCCTTGACTTTATCGTCTGAAGTGTAATGATGATCCTTAAAGTATCTCTTGAGAAGGAGAGAAAATAATAAAATCCCAAGGTGCAAAATCAGGAGAGTACGAGGGACGTGGAGGTGTCTCAAACATGTTTCGCAGACCCTGCGAATGTTTCGACAAACTGCATGCTTTACTTACGCTTCTGATGACCACCTTGTGATTTCAAGAGAGACCTCAATGGTAGTCATTACACTTCAAGCAATGAAGTGAAGTCAGCTATCAAGTCCTGGATTGGAAGAGTTTTTCAGTGACAGAATGAAAAACTTATGACACGTTTCGTTTGGAAAATTTTGATGACTACTTCGCATCGCACCATCTACCTAATTGTTTTTGTTAGTGTTCTGCCAACATGATATTTTTCCTTTTTACTCCACTGTGCATTCGACACAAAGATATAAAACCAGGAAGGAAACGGAAACTAGAAGGCAATAGTGGCAAATGGCAATTGTACCCTACCTCCGTTATAATATGCAAAGTTAAGCTTAAGCCCGAGGTAAGAAAAGAAAGCTACGGTTGCTTTTATTCTTCTTGCGTTTCCCCTCGTTGGTTTGCCTATTGCCGGTGATGATGGTGGTTGTGGTGGTGGTGTTAGTGTTGGTGGTGTATTAGGCTCCCTGAGGTGCGCTTTGGCACAGAGATAAGCGTAGCAGTAAATTCTTCTGGGACGTCTCCCTTGGAGCAGTTCTTATCGATAATGATGTATGGTCCAATAAAGGAGTGATTTACGTCAGGAACGGGCAAAAAAAACGACGGCAGCAAAGGGATTCTTAATTTTTTATCCACGTCCGAGGATAAAGTTCTACGGGAAAAGATTGGCGGGCCACCCCACCGAGTTTTCTTCATCTATGTACGTATTTATGCCGGCCTATAAAATATTTGGATAGATAGGCCCAGGAGGTGGACGCGTACATTGATGAATAAACGTCCTTATGCCATTGTTGTCCGCAGGAAACGCCAACCGATCGATTATTCCCTTCCTCTCTGCTCCCGAAGGATGATTAGGACGGGAATTCCGGAAGCAATTTTATAATCATCCATAAATTTTCCGCATCGATAAACGAACCTTATTAAACCCCCACGATAATTTACTACTTAATAATATCTCAGGGAATTTTTATACCATACAAAAAAAAACTCTGACAAATACCGTTGGTACGCATGCAAGGTCTGATAAATTAACTGTGACTTTTTTGTAGCAAAAACACCTTTCTAAATCAATTTCATTTTTCATTAATTTGACGTATATTCTTGTTGGAAATAAAATTATAAAACTGATATTTTTTCTTTCAGTACTAAAAACATTTCTGCAAAAACTTTTAGACAAAAACAAATCAGGGAGCTCAAAAATGAGATTAGATGTATAGCGCCACACTGTGACAGCATCCCGCTTGCTATACTACTTCTGTGCTCTTCAAGATTAAAAGAGTTCTTTTCGAGTGGTTGTAAGCAAGAAAACTAGCAGTTACTGACTGATACAGGCTATATTGTGAAACATCGGATCCTGGCGTGCAGAACAAAGTTATATAAACTTATAATCCTCCACGTAAACCTAATCAAAAACGTTAATCCATAATTCCACCCTGTCAAAATTTGACTCGTTGTCCGGAATAAAAACAAAAATTTGAACGAGAAGACCTGAATAAATAATTGAACACAATAATACCTAACTTTAGATCCACGGGCATGTGCCAAAAAACTTAATGAGAAAGAATTACGGCCATAAAATACGCACAACAACCGGATTTATTGTGCACCTAATTCCACTCAGTTACGAAGTCGGTTTTTGCACCACCCACAATAGCAACAAACGTACACGATTATTTATGTATTTTGGGGCGGAGAAGTAGAAATAAAAAAGAACGAAAAAAACAGGAAACGTCAACTTTAAATAAGCAATTTGTACAGAATAAGCTTGCGGGGGGTGGCCATTCGGTGAGGGAAGTTTTAATCCGAAGAAATCGTGAATAAGACCTCAGTGGTATTATTCGAACGACGGACGGACGAGCAAATGAATCTTTTTCACCCTGCTTACGGCTCGGACTCACGGTCTGCTTTTTGTCTGAGCTACCGCAGGATTTATCCTGAATTTCAGACCAACAGGAGGACTATTCGACAGGCAATTAGTTCTTGTACAACAAGCTACATTTTTTTTTTTGAAAACCCAAACGAGCCTAACCTGACTCGTGAAAATTTTGTCACCAAAATCTCAATATCATCATATTTTTTTAATTTTCTAATTTACCCCCCAAAAGCAATCCCCATTCATATGTTTACCATGTTTCCAATATACGTACAAACATATGAGAGATCATTTAAGGGTTCCTTCTTTCCGTTCGAACGTACAGAACCCTTAAAATTGAATCGTATATTTTAGGGGTACGTTCTCGCAATTTTTTTATTTATTTTCTTTTATATAAGTACCCCATGTAGGGTTTTATAAAGTAATTTTTAATTTTCATAAACTGACTAAAGTTTGCAGTAATCATTAGGGTTGTTTATTTCTTTTCATGCATTCGCAGTGTGTTTTAACCTGGAAAACAGGTCTGCCCTTTGGTGAAAATTAATTACACACCCTTTACACATCTACCTAGTCTGTTTATTTTTGTATTTATGCTTCGTGTCGCTTTTGCCAGACGTGTTTCCATCCGACTTTATCTTCTATTTGAATAGCGAACGAACCAAGAAGACATTTTATTACCTACCCTCTCGGACTTGGTTAATTTTCAAAAACAGAAAAATAATAATAATAACAATTCGTACGATTTTCGTTCGTAAAGTCCTAAATTATTTATCGCTTCAACTTTCCGCATAATGGACACAACATTAATAATTCCCTTTTATCTGACGTAAATTGCAAATTACGTTCTGCAAGGGAGATTAATGACGGGGCACCAAAAAAGGATTTTAAAAAGTTTATTAAAGCCCCTTTTGTAAAACATTAAATTAAATTGTTTACCTAAATCATTTTTAATCCTTTACCCTTGCAATTTATTAGCCGATAAATTGCAGATGCTTCGAACATTGTTACCATTAATAGTTTTTTAATTAATGCAATATTTTTTATTAATTCATTAGCTACACAGGTAATTAAAATTCACGTCGTTTATTTACAACGATCTTAAAGTTAATTACCATTAGTTCTTTTGTGATTTCGTTAAGGGAGGCAAGGGTGGCCTATGTCACTGGAAAACACCCTAGATATTCAGAAGTCTTCTAAATGTGCTTAAGGATTTCTTTAAAAAAGCTGTTCACCCCCCACAGCCCCGAATTCATTGTTCACCCTTCGTTGCAACGAAAGATTAGTTTACAATAAAACTAAATACGTCATCGTTTTAACTTAGTAGAATAATGATTCATGATATTGTATCGGTAATATATCATAGAGTCATGCACGATAGTGCATCACGACAAACTACCATCAGGAGATATGTATATCGATTACAATTTGTACAAAAAGCGTTCACTCAAATCAACCGTATAATAATGTCTACAAATAAAGGCAATAAGGGTAGTTTGGTACTTTTTCTAAATCAACATGTCGCACGCGAATTTTTTTTAATGATGAATGTCATGAGAAACTTCAGCATAAAAATTAACATTGTCAAAAATTTTTTTTTAACTAACAATAAACATTTACAAACGAAAGTAATATCCTGAGAGGTTAGTTTAAGGGCAAACTGAATAGTATTTCGTGAAGGGTTTTACTCACAAATGTTGTTAGGTTTAGAGAATGGCATCAAATGCCAGTTTGTTAGTTTTGTTTTCTGTTTAAATAAATGTTATCCAATTAAAATGAAACGCAGTCCATTTACCGTTTTCATTTTTTAATTAAAATCGGATTTTAATTTTTTTTTATGCATCAAACCTACCGTTTTAGGTAATTAAAACTAACTTTAAGCTGTTTTACTTCTACTATTAGAGTTTTTACATGAAAACTTTTATAAATTCTTATTATGTCGTCGCGTCTTTCTTGTTTTTCAGTTTAAGAGCCAACGTTAACTGTTTACTTAATGAAAACCTAAATCTTCAGGGTTTGAGAGCTGCTAAAAAATATTTTTAAGCTTTCATTAAAAACACTCATTGTTTGTCGAGACGCTTATTTAAATATTTTCGTCATCAGTCTGTTTCGAGTAAGACCAGTTATTTAAGTAATGAGTTCCGTCCGGGAAACAACGATAAATCTTTTCGACAAATAACCTTTTCGTTTTTTTTTTTTTTTTCTTCTTATTCGTTGCTGCAAATTGAACGGTTCCCATTTTTCTTCCTTTCCGACATTCTTTTTATGTACCTTAAGGACGAAACTCAATTTCGAAAGTACTAGAACACTTTATGTCCGAAACTTTACAATTATTATTACTTTTTGATGAAAAACTCATCTCAAATCTATTACCACAGGAAAAAAAAATTAATACCACTATATCCATATATACGTCTCCTTTATTCTTCCTTAATCATAAATGGTAACGTTATAATAGTTTTACTCTAGGTACCTATGTATAGTTATTTGATATGTAGACGTTCGTCCATAATTTCTGGAGATTACCATTTGACAAATGTATATTTACATGTAAGCAAACAGGGGTTAGGAGCAAACACATCCGTTTGTTACCCTTCATGTTCAAACAACTAACACATTAATCGATACAGACATATGTACCTGTACCTACGTAGCAGCATTTTATAAAAGAACAATTCAAATATGGTTAAAAGAACACATTTTTACTTAGAGTTATGATTGTAAGAATTAAGATCAAAGAAGTTCCCGAAGATAACATTGTAGTTTCTCCACTAACTCCTCATCCACTTTAGTAGTTGTTGTATGCAGTTTTGTATGTCCATTAATTTAAGTCAGCATTCTGTTTTAAATTAAACTGCATTAGACGTCTCGTCGACGCAAGACCGAAGAGAGAGACTGAGGTGTCATTTGTATTTTACGAGGCATTCGCGCTATGTTCTGATAACGGGGGAAGTCCGGACTTCCATTTGTGCTGCGTTCATGAAAGGAAAACGATCCGCAATTGCATGCCGGTTGTTTTGATACACAATTGCAACACTGCTTCACTCATTCTCATATGCTTGCAAATACAACAGAAGATTACACTGTAATTTATGAAAATGACCACTTCAATTGTTTTCGGCTTTCAACCATTACACGTGCCATAACACAAATTATAAAGACATCATCAACATCAACAAAAACCACAGCAAATTCAAAGAAGAATAATGAAAGAGACTGTGATATGTGTATCGATGTTTCAAAAGATTCACCCCCTTAACATCACAACGAATGACACCTACATAATAATGCACCTTAATAGTTTAGACTACCCCTGACCAACCCTTACCATCATCCCCAACAAAGAATACTTCTGAATACACCCCTAACACATGTTACATTCGATGTGATATTTAGGGGTGAGTTCCTTTGAATGAAATTGTTTACTGTCCTTCATTGACTTCTTGCCCTAATACCATAACACCCTCGTAATTTGTAGTTTCGGTATCGTTCTTCCTGTTTCTAAATAAAACAAAGACAGGAACGTGCCTGGGACATATTCTGGAACTTCCTAAAACTGACGATGCATAATTCTGTCACACTTTCGAAACTGAACGAGGTGTTTACGTTGTCTGGTCTACACACAGTTATGTGTATTCGTGTATCTGAGTTATTTGTATGTTCAGGGGTGGTCGAATATCTGCATTGAGATTTAAACTTTGCAAAGTATCTGAGACAACCCGACCAGAACTATGTACAATAAGTATTTGAAATTTTCAAACAACAATTTATTTAAACTTGGCGGTTTTTTACCACATCCCCTATACTCTGCTTCATTATTTTATTTTATTTCGAAACAGGGAAATTCAAACCATATTTCTATTCTTAAACAATCATTATTTTTGTTTATGACGTAATATAAGAAAAAATAAAGAAAAATTTTCTATTTAAGTAAACACTTTTCCAATATAAGTAGGTATAACTAAAGGAATAAAAAGAAAATAAAAAATAAAGAACAGAAATGAAGACTACATAGATTTTTCTTTTTAAAAATTGATGTTTGTTTAAAAATTTAATTATTTATTGAGTTTTCCGAGAGAACATGTTCATATGGTAATACATCATCGTTATATCATGCTACACAAATTTACTTAAGCGCAGATGTTTACATTCCTGGCGGACGACAATTTGATGGACTTTATTAATTGATTAAGCTTCCATCCATCCATCCTGGGAAACTGTGCAGAAAATGGACTTTCTAGTTTACTTTGTTCGTTAACAAAATTATTCACAAAACTATTTCACAATTACGACAAAATAAACGGGTTTACATTATATGCGGAGTCGTTATAAGCGGCTTTCACAAGATAGAAATTTTTGTATCGTGTTATAATTGTCTACGGTACAATAAAACAGTAGCCAGTAGGTACGTGTTTCTTTTATATAGTTTTAGCAACTTTAGCAGCGTCTGATAATATTAAGAATAGCGCCCGAAGTTTTGAAGTCGCTTTTGTCATACTTTGGTTACGGGACGTGTTCTTGGTAAAATATGATGACAGGACATTCCGTGCATAGAACATTACTTCAACTATTTATCTTTCAAAAAGTTTGAATAACATTTCCTGTTATATATTAAAAGGAAAAATTTAAACAGAATTATTGTTTTTGTTTTTATTTCAAAATGTTTAATAATAATAATTTTTGTCAAATGCGTGCGTTTATTTGTTTATAAAAGTAAAATCTTCCCTTTAACACTTTGTGACACTATGACCTCCCTCCGACATGGAACAGAATCGGCTAACTGTCTCTACTTCGTTAGTTCCATGAATTATGTATCTACAGTAGCTTATGGTCGATACACGGTACATAATTTCCGTTCGTTGGCCCTGCGCTTCTCAACACACCTCGCCCAAGATGCCGTGTCAAAAATCGGAAGACAAACCGTGGTAGAAGAGGGTCTTTCTAAACGATTGATGACGCTGACGACAACAGCACGAACTGGGTCGTAAAACGATACCGTGCAAGTGACACGATACGAGTTTTAAAGAACCAAAAGAACTCCACTTACAACTTAAACTTCTTATTTGCTCCAAGGGAATATATTTTGGATCGTAAAAGTACACGGTCCTTTTGAATTTCAATAGGCTCGAAACGGTGACTTCACCATATTCTTCTCTTAATTTACTGTTAATAGAAGAGTATAAAGAAATCGTTTATTTTGTTTCAGATTCTCCAGTGTGTCAGGACTCCGAAGTGACCGTTATTGGTGCGTCATTGGACGAAGTGATCCGCGTCAGATGTCGTGTATCGGCAGATCCGAGTGACGTAACCTTTGACTGGCAGTTCAGCAACAGCGGCGAAAGTTTTGACGTGTCTCCAGCACGTTTTGCAACCACAAGCAGCAACGTGAGCGAGCTCATGTACACGCCAGCGTCTCAAAAGGACTACGGAACCCTCACCTGTCTCGGCAGAAATTCTATCGGGAAGCAGTCGAAGCCCTGTGTCTTCCAAGTCATCCCGGCATGTAAGTGCCTTTTAGCTATCACGTTACTTTAAGGTTTAGTATTAGCTGGATAGAGCCGGTGAATGTGAAACTTTAGTCTATGAACTGTAAAAAGGTTTTAGAGAACGTGATCACTGATAGAGAGCTTTTAAAAATTTTAGGGATTGTTAATTCTATCTCACTGAATCCAAACATAGGAAGCTTTACAATAGAAAAATTTCACAAATTTAAAATAGTTTCGACAGATTAACAGATTTATTAAAACATTGTCGGAAAACTTGTAGTTCAAAGCCAAGCACCACCACTTGCCACCGGTGGCGACTACTAGTGTCTGTCACCAGTGACACAGTCGAACTATTAGTCACAGCCACCAGTCAGTCGCAGTTACACATGGCTAAACTAATCATGAGAAGCACATTAAAAACCTCGTCAAAGACTTGTGTCCGCCACTAGTCGTTTTAATTTCACAAATTATTTTATTAAACGTTAATCTAATTAATCTACAACCAAATCGAGCCATCCAATTAAAAGTTATTTTTAAACAAGTTGACTATAAACAGTATAAACGGTTGAGAAATAATTCACCCCCTGCCCAGGGGTGAAGCCAAATAAATTACTGGACGATACTAAAAAGTTTAGTTCGAAAAAGGGTCACGAACTTCGTACTTGATACGCATCTTCTGAAACTCTGTATTGACGAACGTTTGTAAAAAGGGGAATGCGATAATAGAAGGTCCTTTTTATAACCAATTTAGTATTTTATTTCCAGTTTTATGACATAATCTGAAACGTGGATCGGCATCTATAATATTGCAATCGCGAATTTGTCCGAACCGCATTTTGTAATGCATTAATATTTTATGACGCCTCTTAAAAACCGATTTAATTTGATGAATTTGTAAAACACCAAACAAACGCTGTTTAATTAAGCTTTTGTTTGCATTATTACAGCTAATTCTATTGTCAACATAAACACGCTAAATCAGCTTTTGATTGCAACATCTTCGTTCCTGATGAAATTAATTTTTTGGGTAAAACAGGGTAAACTGAACACCCCTTTAAATATATACTTTTATGAACCGCTCGACCAACATCTGTTATATTAAATTGTTATAAGTACTTCAGTAGCGACGGCTAGTGTCCCAGAAGAGCTACTAAATGCCACTAGTCGCAGACACATGTGACTAAACGCAGCTTTCAATCGTTATAAATGACCAGACGTGACCACAAGTAGCATCAACTTTTCTGTCAATTATATATATATATATATGTCACCACAAGTAACTAGCACTGACTACTCTCACTGCTTGTGGCTCAACATGACCCCTTGAGGTGTCAGTTTATGTTGAAACCACACAAAATGCATGGGAAGATATCATCATCGACTTGTGGCTGCTACTAAAATCCCAGCAGAGCTACTAAGTGCCACTAGTCGTAAGCACATGTGACTAGACGCAGCTTTCAGTCGCAGTCACTGATCGCAGTTATAAATGGCCAGACGAGACCACAAGTCGCATCAACTTTTCTGTCAGTTAGTCGAGACTTACGTAGCGGCTATATCTCACCTCAAGTAATTAGCACTGACCGCTCTCACAGCTTGTGGCTCGAACATGACTACTCGAAGTGTCAGTTTACGTTGAAATCACATAAAATTCATGGCAAAATCTCATCAACGACTTGTGGCTGCGGCTAATATTCCAGCAGAGCTGCTAAATGCCACAAGTCGCAGACACATGTGTCTAGAACCTCATTTCAGTCGCAGTCACTGATCGCAGTTATAAATGGCCAGACGAGACCACAAGTCGCATCAACTTTTCTGTCAGTTAGTCGAGACTTAAGTAGGCAACAGGCGACTACATATCGCCACAAGTCATTAGCACTGACCGCTCTCACAGCTTGTGGCTCGAACATGACTACTCGAAGTGTCAGTTTACGTTGAAATCACATAAAATTCATGGCAAAATCTCATCAACGACTTGTGGCTGCGGCTAATATTCCAGCAGAGCTGCTAAATGCCACAAGTCGCAGACACATGTGTCTAGAACCTCATTTCAGTCGCAGTCACTGATCGCAGTTATAAATGGCCAGACGAGACCACAAGTCGCATCAACTTTTCTGTCAGTTAGTCGAGACTTAAGTAGGCAACAGGCGACTACATATCGCCACAAGTCATTAGCACTGACCGCTCTCACAGCTTGTGGCTCGAACATGACTACTCGACGTGTCAGTTTACGTTGAAATCACATAAAATTCATGGCAAAATCTCATCAACGACTTGTAGCTGCCACTAGTAGTCAGACGACCCTGTAGGTAATATATAATAAGTAACTACGTGTAATGTTCTGTTTTGAGTGAAACTTTGACTTTGATCCTTTGTAATTACTGTGTGCTTTCTGTGTCGCGATGAAACTGATGGCTAGGGCTTTGCCCACCCGGAGAGTAGCTCCAGATAAATTAAACCGTTTTCAGTCGACTGCTTAAATTTTACATGTTCTTGCAACCGCTCGGCTGCAGATAAAGACACAGCTGGGCATGCTTAATATGCATAACTTTGTAGTTTAATCTTAAACTGAACTACTTTGTAATAAAAGTGGCTATTGGAGAGATTTCCACGTTAAATGAACCGAAATTGCAATTTTTTTTAATTGAATTTCATATTTTCAAACTAAACGATTAAATAATTCTCGGATTTTCCAAACCGTTTCTCGTTAAATTACCTTAATTTTTAGTTAATCAAACGAAATCGAAAAGAATTAATTCGTCAAAAGTTTTCGCTAATCATTTAATCAAATGGCAAGAAATAATTAGATATCTGATAAGTAGCAGATATCAGTGATTAATTAAAAAAGAAAAGACAGTACTTGTCTAGGTACTTAATATTTAGTTGTTATTTATGCCTAAATGCAGCAGTCGTATCAGTTATTAAACGATAAATGTGCCAGGAGCACTGGGAAACATTACGGACGTTCTGAAGATACTTGTTGATTAACCTTTTGAAGGTCTCCCGCGTTGGAAACACGGGGCAACAGCAGCATCTCATCGAATTAATTATTAGATGTCTTTAACAGGCTCCCTGACGTGTTGGAAATTTCAAACGTTGTTAATTACATGTTGCGTTGTGTTGCTTTGGAGACCACTGTTCGCTCGAGCGGCACGAGCGTCGGCGTCGCGACGCCGCATAAAGCAAAACGTCGCACAGACGTCGCCCACGGCCACCAACCAACGTTTCGTCCAGAAAACATTTTCCTAACAAACTCTTATACAAAACCTATTACCCATGTACAACCGGCGCTATAGCCAATGAGGTAATGTAGGGTAATTTACGTGACGATTACTAGTGCCTACAACCAGTGGCTCAGTAAACTGTGACTGGTGGCTGTGTCAGTTACATGTGGCAGCCATATGTTGCATCAACTTTTCTTAGTTAGTCAAGGCTTAGCTACTTAGTGGCTGACCACACTCACGACTTGTGGATCAAACATGACCACTTGATCTCTCAATGTGCACACTGGACTACCGGTGGCAACGACTAGTGTCTGCTACCAGTGGCTCAAGAAAGCATTTAGACACAGCCACCAGTCACGGTTACAAGTGTCCAAACTGAGCCACATGTCGCATCAACTTTTCTGTCTCTCAGTCGAAACTTAAGGACTTGGTGGCTGGCCACACACACGACTTGTGGCTCAAACAGGACCACTTGCACTCCCAGTTAATATTGAAATCATATATAGCACTTGAGTAGCATTAAAGACTTGTGGGCTGTGCTGTGCTCACTTGGCTACCGGTGGCAACGGCTAGTGTCTGCTACCAGTGGCTCAAGAAAGCATTTAGACACGGCCACCAGTCACGGTTACAAGTGGCCATACTCAGCCGCATGTCGCATCAACTTTTGTGTATTAAATACTTGGTGGCTTATGGCTAAAACATGACCACTTGCATTGAAGACTTGTGGCTGCCACAAGTCGTCGCCACCGGTGGCTATGGTTGAATTTCAGTTTGGGTAAAGTCTCTTTGAATATAATTACAAAACATGCCCCTTATCAACCCTGCCCCCTTCTTATTGATTGAACCCTCAATTTGTGTCAATACAAAATACTTTTGCAATAGCATAATTTACTTGTAAATCTAACCATAGCAGTTAGATATGTAGCGTGGACACAATGATTATGTCTCTCCTGTTGTAATAACTTTGATTGTTCTAACTATTACTCATTGACCACATAACAGGGCATCGTATAATGAGGTTAGGTTGTAATTAATGCTCCGAAGTCTGAAACACGTTCAAAACCTGTTTGCGACAACCGATCAGTTTTAGCAACCTGATTAACCAATAACATACTTATAAGTGAAACTTGGCAACGTAATTCGGTTTGGCAGCGATTGTATCTTCCATATTAATACAGAATCGGATTTTTAATAAATCCTGATCAAATTCAGTCACCAATCAGCATTGAACAAACAGAATCAAAAAACAAATTTTTTTATCCATACAAGGAACATCAAGGAGCCCAGGAGATATTAAGGATTATCCTATATCACTCCAAACCATTTTTGAAAAATCCAGAACGTTCTAAATAATTTTGGAACTTTCCAGACTGCCCACGAAGAATCTAGAGTATTTTGGAACGTTCAAAACCATTTTCAAATATTCTAAACCATTATCCGAAAATTTGGAACGTTCTAAATCATTTTAGAACATTCGAAACTATTCACGAAGAATCTAAAGCATTTGGGAACGTTCCAGGTCATTTTTTAAGGTTTCAAATCATTCTTAAAAAATCTTGAACGTTCTAAATCGATTTTGGACATTCCAAACCATTCTCAAAAAAACATGAGCATTCTGGAATGTTGTAAATCATCTTATAGCTTTCCAAAGCTCTCCAAACTGTTCTTTAAATGTCTGGAACATTCTGAATCTTTATGAAGAATCCCAGACCACTCCAATTCTTAGTTGAAAAATCCAGAACGTTCTAAATAATTTTAGAACATCCCAAACTGTCCACGAAGAATCTAAAACATTCTGGAACGTTCAAAACCATTTTCGAATATTCTAGACTATTCTCCAAAAATGTGGAATGTCCTACATCGATTTCAGACATTCCAAACCAATTTCAAAAAAAACTTAAGCATGCTGGATTGTTGTAAATCATCTTCAAGCTTTCCAAAGCTCTCCAAACTGTTCTTTAATAGTCTGGAACATTCTGAAGCATTATGGAATATCCCAGATCACTCCAAACCATTTTTGAAAAATCCAGAGCGTTTTAAATCATCTTAGAACATTCCAAACTGTCCACGAATAATCTGAAGCATTCAGGAAAATTAGAGATCATTTTCTATCGTTTCAAACGGTTCTCAAAAGATCTGGAATGTTCTAAATCGATTTCAGACATTCCCAACCTTTCCTGGAACGTTCCAGATCACTTTCTAGTGTTTTCAACTATTCTCAAAAATTCCGAAACATTCCAGACCACCTTCTGGCATTCCAAACTGTTTCCGGAAAATCTAGAACATGTTCGAAGATTCAGAAACATTACAGATCATTCTCGCATATTACAAATTATTCTTGAGGCTTTCTGGAACTTCGAGGAGGTTCATTCTGATGCGTCATTAGTTTCGATTTGCTTCTATCTTCAGTTCGGAAAAGATGAGCGCGCTTTGACGAATCAGAAACTTGGGAAAAGCACAGCCATGACAGACTTGATTAATACAAACGTTTCGCAATTGGAAAAGTTAATTGATCACGTAATAATACGATGCGGGATTCCGTCATCGGCAGCTTTTGGCACCATAACCGCCGCACGCCGTCATCAGTTGCCACCACCATCACCGCCACCCCCGTTGCCGTCGTTCTAATTAACGCTTTGAAATTTCCAACTGAACACACTAACACACACACACACGTAACCATCCCAGGAACCCGTACCAGAAGCGACGCCCGGTAATTAATTTGATGATATTGCAGCAAAGCCCAGTCCCTTGAGCAACTGCACCCTCCAAGGGGCCGCCAATGACAGCTCACGTCTGTTAGACATCGAATGTCGCCCCGGATATGACGGAGGCTTGCCCCAAACCTTCGTCCTCGAGGCTTACGACTCCCGGACCATGACTTTGCGATTCAACCTCAGCTCCAACGACCCCGACAATCCCTTCTTCCGTGTTCAGCTGGACGAGGTGCTCGACATCAAGCAGGGAATGCCGCCGTCCCTTCGGATATTCGTCTACGCCCAAAACTTGAAGGGACGAAGCGAGAAAGTCGTCCTCGAAGACATCACCCTCAACGATCCCGAAAAACGAACTGGTGAGTCAACACTTTTTACATTCTTTTACAAAAAAAAATCAGAAAATTACCCTCAAACTGTAGGTACTCATCAACAGTAGCGTGAATACACAAAGAATGAGTCTTACTTGAAATGAAAAATTAATGTTTCTAAATAAAAGTTGTCATTATAAGCAATTAGAAGTCGAAAAAGTACATTTTGCCCCAGGATTGAACATTAATGGGGATGACGTAGGTTCGTTTATCTTTCATTTTAAACATCAACATTAGACATTTTCCTTTCTTTAAATATTTGAAAGAGTATCAACGGTAAGAAATGTCCGCCCTGTCATTCCAGTTTCCTCTAGTCTTCAGAGAAGTTATCCCCTTTCATGCAACCAACTTAGGTACCTACCTATATACTTATGTAAGTATATACAACCCTATATTTTTCTCTTAACTGTCAAGACGAAGTTCACAGACTGAACAAGTTACACTTGGTTCTCCCAGCCTCGTTCGTAACTGCCCGAAATAACAATAATAATAAAAAAACTTTCTATTTCTATGTACCTAAGTACTACGTTATGTAATTCTCTCCTTAAAACACGCTGAATTACGGCTCGCTGTCAAGCAAGTTTTACGAACGAAAAATTATTACCTCACGTCCAAAAGACGTCGCTATAAAAATGATATATCAGGAAGTATTTTTTTTTATCTTCGGCGTATCGTACGGTGGACTCAAAATAAGATGTATATATATATATATATCGAATATTTTGTAGTTATCGATAACCAATAACAAAACATTAGTTGAAAACAGAAAGTGCTATTGTACCTATGTTCTAGATAAAAATATCGATACATCAATAATTATTTATTTTTATCGATAACAATAATAGCAACTGATAACTATTGTCAATAACTATCGATACATCAAATTCTTTCCCTGGACTTGTAACTGCTTCTTCAGTTTTCGATTTTTTCAGATCATTTTCAAACATACTAAACTATTCTTGAAATGTCAGGAACGTTCCAAATCATTTTAGGACATTCAAAACCACCCTCGAAGAATCGGGAGCATTCTGGAATATTCCAGAACATTTTATAAGTTCCAAAACATTCTCAAAGAATCTGGAACATTCTGAAACGTTCATTTTCTAATATTTCAGACCGATTTCAAAAATTCTGAAACATTTTGGAATGACCCAGATCATTTTATAATATTCTGAACATTTCATGAGAGACCTAGAAGATTTTGGAACGTTCGAAACCATTTTCGAATACTCTATACCATTTTAAAAAAATATAGGACGTTTCAAATCATTTTTGGACGTTCTAAACCATTTTGGAAAGATTTAGGAATGTCCTTAATCTTGATTTAGCATTCCAAAGCTATTTTGAAAAATCTCGAACGATCTAAATCATTTTCGAACCTTCCAAACCCTTTTTTAAATTTTTGGAACATTCTAAAACATTAATTTTCTAATAATTTCGAACCGTTTTCGAAAATTCTGAAACATTTGGGTATATCCTAGATCCTAGATCATTTTCGAATACTCTATACCATTTTCCAAAAATATAGGACGTTCTAAATCATTTTTGGACATTCCAAACCATCTTGGAAAGATTTTGGAATGTCCTTAATCATATTTTAGCATTTCAAAGCTATTTTGAAAAATCTCGAACGATCTAAATAATTTACGAACATTCCAAACCCTTTTTTAAAATTTTTTTAACATTCTAAAACGTTAATTTTTTAGCATTTCAGACCTTTTTCGAAAACTCAGAAACATTTTGGGATGTCCCAGATCATTATCTATCGTTTCGTACAATTACTATTATTATTACCGATAATTATGTGTCGATAGTTATTGTTTCTTAAGAAATACTTGGTTCAGAAAAGTGGATCCATTGAACAATTTTCTGTTTTGCGTTCCACTGTGCTGTTGGTGGTTGGCTTTACCTGTCGTCTTCGTATGTAAAGAAGAGAAAAGTAGATACAAATTATACCTTCCGTCCATTTGCATTATAAAAGAGCGATATTTCAGCATCCGGCGACAAAGTGGCTGCCACAGCATCAGAATAATGCTTAATCTCTCTTCCTCCAAAGTGTCACGTTAATTTCCCTAGAAAAAGGAACGCCAAAAAAGTCCAGAAACTTTAATAAAACGTCGCGGCAACTTCGGAAGATTGTTTTCCCGCTCTGTTCCTCGGCCACACCGGTGCGCTGTCGCCTATTAATCTCCCTCTTGGACATTAATAAGCTACTGCTCACGATAACTCAAAAAAAATTCCTTAATTTCCTCACTTGCGGTAATCCATCTTTGTAAAAACCAAATGGAAAGATAAATCGAGTCCATAAAGTGACTTGTGTCCTTACACACGTTCTACATGTCAAAGGACATCCATTAATTTATCTAATCGTTAATGGAACTAAATTTTACCATCCAAATTCATAAACTGAATGCCAAAGTTCAAAAATAATATCTGACTAGGGCAATAGGGCATCCCAAAGAATATTCTCACGTCATAGTGATAAATTACAGTCGCGTATAGAACTATCATCGTATGTGTTAGTTTAAGAAAATGCTAATAGATGGAGCCTTCAGTTTAAGTCTTTAACTTAAATTTGTTAATGACGACATCAATTTTAAACTTTTAATTTATTTCTCATCATTAAAGGGGAACGTAATGCATATTTAGGATGATATAACATGCCCCTCACACCCCCTTAGTCCTAGAAAATCCCATATATACAAAATTCATTCTGAATTTTTCTGAATTCTCGAATATTTTATTGTTCCCAAAAGCAGGACAAGAGGGTAATCCTCGTAAAAATAGCACTCATCAACCCTAATACATACCTACCTTAGATATTCGAAGAAGTAAAGGTATAAATAATCCCCAATCTAAACGGGGAATACGATAAAAAATATTTTATTTTCCCAAGAGCAATCTCGTCTTATTAATCTTCTCGGAAATTTCATGAAAGGTTTACTAAGAGGTCACCGAATTGACTTCTCATGATTCCAAATTAAGGCTCTATTTGACCCTCGTCCTTTTTTTAGTAAAGCAAAAATATATAAATAAGTAAATCAATAATTTGTTTTCCCAAAAAAATAAAAAATAATAAAATGACACATATGTTATTATAATTAAATGATTTAAATTTTGTACATATGTAAATGCTGCCTTATTCGATAGTAATACCTGATTTTTACCCAGTTTGCAATTTTAATACAGTAAAACAAACACTGCACGATACTAAAGGTCCAATAGGTACCCATATCGAATAGAATGACCGTTAAACAATCATATGTACTGTACACATAATATGGCAAGCCATTGCATTTCAGCCTGCGTTCACATTTCATCGTTTAACTTCAAAAATGAAATAAATGAAATGAAACGTTTTGATTAACGGTAAAATATACTGCAGTGGCCTGATGGCATAATGCATTGTTAATTTATTTGCGTTATATATTCCTTCAAATAACTACTCTATAAATTTACAACATATTTTGTCCGTATAAATAATTAATTAAAAAAAAAAAAAGAGAACGATTCATGTAGGTACATTTAAGTATTGTGTAACAGAAAACCAAATATAAAACATTTATTTATATTATTAAGTACTTTTTTGAAGTTTCCGTACGTTCTTTAAATTATTATTTTGAATTATGTTAGCTGTATAAGTCATGTATTAAATTTGGTAAATTTTAGTGAAAACCGCATCAAAATCGATTCAAAAATACGTTGGTTATGATTTTTTAATGTTATTATATGCATTTTTATGCACCAACGGGGTGAATGAACTTTGTGTTGTTATTAAGTAACCGCATTCCTGAGGAAATCCCATTGTACTTGACTGCAAACGTGACCTAGTTTCCTATTGGCTTACAAACTAGCGCCGCGACCGACAGCCAATCAGGACCGTAAAGACGTTTAAATGTAGACAATTTTGCCGTCTTGAGTTAGTCACGCGCGCTGCATAGTAGGGTGTACATCGCTCCGTCAAAGTTAGGTTAGAATTACGTAAAAATCAAGAAAGGCTTTTTATTTATGAACAAATACTTACAAATTGGATTTCTAAGTATTAAAAATGTATTATTTCTTTAAAAAAAATGAGTATAGACAATAGAAACGGCTTTTATTTCGGAAAAAACATAAAATATTTATGTACTTACAAATATAATTTTTTTATTACAATTTTTAATAACATATATTCTTATTTTTATTTTAGACGATTATAGTGGTTTAAACATTTTACCACTAGCTGCGTTATTAACCGGTTCGCTGTTAACCCTCTGCCTCGCAGTACTTTTGGTGGTAGTTTTGGCAATAAGAAAAAGCAGACACAAACACTGTCCCATGGCCCATTGTACCCACGGTGGTGATCTGTCGGCCAAGCAGCCCAAAGTGCTGACCCCGCAGGCCTCGAGGTCCAACTCCATGTTAGAAATAAACACGGGAGACCAACGTTATGTGGTGGCATACACCCTTAAACCTACTACCAATAACTTCAACCAAGACCAACCCATCACCAGTTCCATGGTGGTTGGACCCGAACATCAACCAGATATTCTCAACGCTCCAAGAGGTAAATTTTTTGCAAACTAAATGAAGTCAATAGAAATGTAGAGTTTCACGTGTTTTTACTATTGAACTCAATTAAAATATAGATCGTCAAAAATTGCTTTCGTTATTTGGAATTGTTTGTTATAATACCGGTAGCTTTGTTTGAAACAGGAACGTAAATTATTGAACAGGTTGCACAGAAGTTATGTACTACTACATACCTAGTACGTAACAACCGACGAGGCGAGCAACTTATATGTAAATTTCGTGGGAAGATTTATTAAGAACAATCATTTTTAGGGACAGATGTTACGCCAGTAGGGGAGTCAGGGAGGCTGTTTCCAAGGCCGGATAGTCTCTTCGCTTCTCCAAACGATGCACCATTTGCCAAGTTTGTACGTATATATTCCATGCTTCTCGTTTAGCATTTATGAGGCACCGTATGGTTCATATATTATTCAGTTAAATGTTTTGAAACTGGAGCAAATATTTCGTACATAAATCTGATGAGAATTTACGACCGAAACGTTCAAAAAAAAAAAAAAAAACAATTCGAAACCCACGCACTAAACAAAACACAATTCAGATATCACCAAAAATAAATCTTCAATGTAATACAGAATGTTACAAATTTTTGAGTTTTCATTTAAAAAAATTTAGTAGTTATTATTCTTTTATCTTTTTGAATAGAAATTGTATAAAACGTTTTAGAATCACAAGGACATGTCGACGGTGAATCCCGAAATGTATGGGATCCACGGGACTGCGACCATAGGACGGTCATGGCCCCGTCCGAAGGAAAATTCGTTTTCCACGATACGAAGAGACCACATATTAACGGACTCCATACCAGGACCAGAAAGTTGCGTGTAAATTTAAACTCGTCATGATTGTGATAGATGTGCAAAATAAAAAAGACAATTGTATCAAATTAAATAAGTATTAATTAAGAAAATTTAACTGATGATGATGATGTTATCCTTGGGCAAACTAAACAGCTTAAATCAGATGTTACTTGAAACTAATAAATGTGGGACAGTGATCTAAAAAAAAAGTCTAACTGTTTGCTGTCTTATTATAGTAATAAGTAGATTTTAAGTTATCGAACGAATAAAAATACATTTTTTGAAGTTTTACTTATCAATACCTCAAAAATGATTTTATTTCTTCGTTTTCTCTTAACCAAATTATAGTTTAATTTTTATACAATTTACTAATACGTATTTTACGTTTATTTATTTATCTTTTCACGATTGTTTAATGATTTAACTTGGCCAGAGAGACGTTTATTTATTATTTAATGTTTAATTATTTGTTTTACTAATTTAAAAATTACTGAAAATATAAAAATACTGTTATATTTAATTTTCTTACATTAATATTTTCTTTATACATTAAATAATATAGTAAAACAAATATTAGAAACGTATTAATTTAAGAAAATTAATACAACTTTATTAATCTAATCATCTGCCATCTGTAAGAATAAACGGCAAATAGACTGAGCTGTTTTGTGCATTTTAGACACTACATTTTATTGTACTATTTATTTTCTATGGTTTTAATTGATTCGCGCCATTTGTCGAGTTTAACCTCAAATAATGACGTTGTAAAAGTGTTCAATTTCTGTTAATTTTTTGTAAATTTTGAGTGATTACTGTACAATTCTTGTTATATTATAATTATGGAAGGCTTCGACGACGCCGGGATCTTCTTCAGTGACAATCTCGCGGGTGATACGCAAGATACGAACCAAGTAAATCTGCAAGGTTTCAAGAAGAAGTTCAAGGAATTTATAAGGCAGTTTCATGGAGAAAACTTCAACTACAAATACAGGTTAGTTGTTCTTTGTGCTCTTTGTATCCTTTTTTATTAATGTTTCATTGTAGGGACACTCTCAAGAGAAACTACACTTTGAAGCAGTACTATCTAGAGGTGAACATCGAAGATCTGGCCAGTTATGATGAAGTCTTGGCAGAAAAACTGTACAAACAACCGACAGAACACCTGCCAATTTTCGAAACAGCTGCTAAGGAAGTTGCCGATGAATTAACAGCTCCTAGACCAGAAGAAGAGAAAAATGTTGAAGACATTCAAATTATACTTTTGTCAGACTCTCGGCCGTCCAGTTTACGTGAATTAAGGGTATGTAACTTACGTTAAATTAATTATTAATAATTGAATGTCTCAATTTCATTTAATTAATTTGTATTGTAGTCTAATTGTGTTTCACGTTTAATTAAAATCCCGGGCATAATTGTGAGTGCATCTGGAATCAAAGCCAAAGCAACTAACTTAACCATCCAATGCAGAGATTGTCAGCACATAATTCCTAATTTGCCTGTAAAACCCGGTTTCGAAGGCTTCATCATGCCCAGAAAATGTAGCACGTAAGTTTTATTTTATGATTAATTACAAACAGTTGTGACTGAATTTTGTGTTAAACAGGGAACAGGCAGGACCCAACAAATGTTCTTTGGACCCCTACTTTATTATTCCGGACAAGTGTCAATGTGTAGACTTCCAAGTGTTGAAGCTCCAAGAGCTTCCTGATGGGGTACCACAAGGAGAGATCCCGAGACACCTGAACCTTTTCTGCGACCGGTATTTGTGCGAGAGGGTTGTTCCTGGAAACCGAGTGTTCGTTTTTGGCGTCTACTCCATTAAAAAGGTGTCGACAGTCTCGAAGGTTGGTCATTAAAGAATTGTTTTAATAGGAAATACTGTGCTAGTAAAAAATTATTTATTATCTCAGAGAAATGGACAAAAGGTGTTAACAGGAGTTAGACTTCCCTACATGAGGGTTATTGGTATAAAACATGATACTGAGGGCCTGGGATCGTCCGGTGTAGGACCTGTAACTGCAGAGGAAGAAGACTTGTTTAAAAGATTGGCTGCGTCTCCTAATATTTACGAAAAAATCGCCGCCAGCATCGCACCCTCCATTTATGGGGCTACTGATATTAAAAAAGCTATTGCATGTCTACTGTTTGGAGGTAAATCACTTTGTAGTCTAGTTAATGTGTTAATTCTTACTTAAGCTCCTAAAAATACATGCGATGGCTCATTGGATTCGGATGTATTTAATTTGTTCTTACGTTTTAAATTTAAGGCTCAAGAAAAAGGCTTCCAGATGGCCTAACTCGTAGAGGAGACATAAATATTCTACTTCTGGGCGATCCTGGTACCGCAAAATCGCAGCTGTTAAAGTTTGTGGAGCGCGTGGCGCCTATTGGAGTTTATACATCAGGAAAAGGGAGCTCAGCTGCTGGTCTAACAGCCTCAGTCAACAGAGACCCTGCTTCTGTATGTACCAAAACTTTTTTAAATATTTTACATAAAAATTCTTTAACATTTTTGTATTGTAGCGAAATTTCATAATGGAAGGAGGAGCAATGGTCCTTGCAGACGGAGGAGTCGTCTGTATTGATGAATTCGACAAAATGAGAGAGGACGACAGGGTAGCAATCCACGAAGCCATGGAACAACAAACGATCTCGATTGCTAAAGCTGGAATTACAACCACGTTGAATTCCAGGTGCTCCGTTCTTGCTGCTGCCAACAGCATCTTTGGTAGATGGGACGAAACGAAGGTACGTACGTTACATTTTATTGTAACGCACAATTTGTAATAATTTTTTTTTCTTTATAGGGAGAAGAAAATATCGACTTTATGCCAACGATTCTTTCTCGTTTCGACACGATATTCATCGTGAAAGACGAGCACGATCAAAAAAGGGACATGACTTTGGCTAGACACATCATTAACGTGCACATGAGTGCAGAACAGATCACCGAAGAACCTAAAGAGGGAGAACTGTCCATCGAATTACTAAAAAAATATATTAACTACTGCAGAACGTGAGTTATTAAATAATCAAATTAATTACAATATAATTACATTTTTTGCGTAGGAAATGTGGTCCTCGTTTAAGCGAAGAAGCTGGAGACAAATTGAAAAGACGTTACGTAATGATGCGATCAGGTGCAAGCCAACACGAACACGAAGTACACAAGAAAAATGCAATTCCAATAACTGTAAGACAACTGGAGGCCGTGATAAGAATATCGGAAAGTTTGGCCAAAATGCAGCTACTCCCGTTTGTCACAGACACCCATGTCAACGAAGCCCTACGTCTTTTTCAAGTTTCAACTTTGGACGCTGCAATGAGTGGAAATTTAGACGGTAAATTCTATCTCATTTTTTTTTTGTAGTTTTCCGTTAATTTCGTTTTAATTTTAATTGAATGTGCTAATTTAAAATAAATAGGTGCCGAAGGGTTTACGACTGAAGAAGAATACGAAACTTTAAGTCGAATTGAGAAGCAGTTGAAGAGACGTTTCGCCATAGGAACGCAAGTTTCGCAACAAAATATCATACAAGATTTCATGAATCAACAGTATCCTGAAAGAGCCGTTTTAAAAGTAATCCACGCCATGATTCGAAGAGAACAGCTCCAATATCGTATGCAGAGAAGGATGCTCTACCGTATCAGTTAGTTACTTTTCCTTTTTTCCTATTCCTTTTTTTTAAACGTAGTGTTGTCTAAAAAATAATATAATACTGCAAATATGAAGTTGCATAGTACTACTATTTGTTTATGTAACCTCAACTGATTTAATTAATTACGTAGTTACTAACAAAGTTTCCTTAATTTTTTTTTTCCAAATAGATTTTTTTTTGTACTGAATAATAAACGTTTTTTTTTTTATCTTAAGCATATTTACTTTTGAACGCAGAAAACCTAATACGAAATAAATCGTTTTGTTGCATTAGAGAATATTTTCTATTTCCCCAATATTTTTTAGTGTAGTGTAACAAACCACTGGACCTGGCCTGTCCAAAAATGGAGACAAATAAGGAAACTAGACGGTGAAATTGTAGAGGGATTAATTTTTGGTAACAGGTAAGTTTATAAATTAATTAAATATGATTTCAGTCAAATAATTATCTAATAATACAAATTGCACAATTTTTATACAATTGTAATAAAATCTTCGCAACATCGAAAGGCAGCAGTTAGACGTGTTTCATAAGTACTTTTATTTTTAATTTTATTTATGAAACACGAATAGGCATAGGTACACATTTATATTTATAACCGTTTTAAATTAACTTCTGCGTCATATGCACTCAAATCAAATTGTTTTATGATATGGTATCGTTCTCATTTATCTCTGGAGTTAAAGGGGTATTCGGGATGTTTTGTGATTCCTTTAAAGAATTTAAAATCAAAAATTCGGCCGTCTTCGCCCCTGTCCAACGCATTTAGTCGGCCCAAATCTTCGGGGGACAATTCAAAACTAAACACGTCGATGTTCTGTTTAATTCTTTCTGGATTGCTACTTTTTGGAATGACGATAATGTTTTGTTGTACTAAATGTCTCAGTAATATTTGTCCTGTCGTTTTGTTGTACTTTTCGGCCAGTTCTTTCACCAGGGGATGTCCCAATATGTCCGGAAAATCTACTTTGCTTAAAAAAGAATAAATTTAATTAAAGTTTGCAGTTGCATTTATTCCAGAATGTTTCAGAATATTAAAAAAATGTTCCAGAAAGATTTGGGTTGTTTGACAAAACGTTTTTTAACTTACTTATAATTGTATTTCTCAATAAAATGTGATTTAGCATGCGGACTTCCCAGAGGGGCGTAAGCAGTGACAGCAATGTTAAGTTCTTTGCAAATGGCCCTCAAATCTTTTTGTTGAAGATAGGCGTGTAGTTCTACTTGAAGAACCGACGGTTTTATCTCGGAATTATCGTAAATTTTTTTAACTTGCGACGCGTTGAAGTTTGACACTCCAATAGCTCGAACTTTTCCGTCCTTCAACGATTTTTCCATAGCCTATCAATACCATATAGTTAATACAATTTATTTAAGACAAATATTATAGTTTATACCTTCCATGTTTCCACGTTATTTGCTTCTAGATCAAGAACGAAAGAACCGTCTTCGTTAGTCTTTGGACTTAGACCGGTGTCGTCTGGAACTAAGGAAAACGGCATGTGTATTAAGTAAAGGTCCACGTAGTCTGTTTGCAAATTTTTGAGGGACGAATTTAGAAATTTCTCCACGTCTCCCGCCCTGTTCCCGTACACTGGCAACTGAAAATAATCCATACGGTTAGTGGCAAAATTTTAACAAACCTTTTTAAAATAAAAAGAACATTTTAAGGGAACCTCCCCACGGTATAAATCGCGAACCTTTGTAGTAATAAAAACATCCTCTCTTTTGCCTTTGCCAGAACTGATCCATTTTTTTAAGGCAGTTCCTATTGCTTCTTCGTTATTGTAATTGGAAGCAGTGTCTAAAAAATGTTTCAACAAAATAATCAAAAAGAATATTGAGCGTCGGTTTTACCTATTTGTCTGTAACCAGCGTCTAATGCTGCCGTTAGAGCTTTGTCGATTTCTTCGTTGGTAGCTTTCCACGTACCGAGCCCTACAAGGGGCATCTGGACGTCGTTAGGCGCCGAAAGTTTGACGTAGTTCATCTTTTTGTTCAAGTTACCTGACGAAACCTTACCGAAACTCTGCCGTGCCAATAATGTATCCGAAGCACTTAAAACATAACTATTAATAGGAAAATGCAAGGATGCAAAAGTGGACGACGACTGGCAGTATTTTTAGAACTTGCCGTTCGATTTGACACGATTCTTATTTTATTACGATTCGGAAAAGTCGGAAAAAATTTTTTGTTTTTTCTTTCGCCGGTGATACGACTGATTTGTAGGGAAAGGTCACGGAGGTATTGATTTTTCCCTTTATTTGCACTTGCTCAAAAGATTATCAGCAAACAGGTGTTCAAATTTTTTAGTAAGTTAAAAAAAATGTTTGTTTAATAGTTACACCCTCTATATAAAATAGAAAACGATTCAAAATCCCTTAGAAACTTGTGGTACTTTTGTAGTTATCCCTTATTTCATATATCATCCTCATTTAGTTTTTTTTTTTCTAATACTCAACAAAAATTAATGATTGAGGTATTATTGTGAAAATTACGTTCCCTGCTGATGCCAAAACAATTTCAAAAAAGTTTTAAATCAAAGTTTTGATCGAAATAAACTATTTTAAAAAGTTTTTAATGGAAACGAAGGCAACCCATTTAACTAATGTGCATGATTGGTTGCATATGCGCATTTAAAACAATACAATTAAATTTTACTCGAAATTGTTTAATTAAATTCCTCAAAGTCCATTTAATTTTTTTTTTTTAAGACTAATTTTAATATCTAAATATTTAAAACTTCTTCTAGTGCTTTAGTACTTCAAAATGCCTATCTATTCAATTATTTATTAATAGAAATAAAAAGAACAAAATTTTTAAAGATTTTTAATACTAATATTGACTTCTTCAGTTAGAAGATAGGAATCCTGAAGAAGTCAATGCTCTCAAGTAAAAAATGTAGTAGGTTATTATTAAAATAATTTGAATCTTAATAATTTTGTTATTAAAATTTATTTTCTAATATTTATTTAATTTATTATTACCCATCATCGATCACTTCGGCGGTTAACAGGGTCGTAAACGTTATCAGCATTACAATAATTTCCATTTTCTTCTTCATATTCACAATAAATACAAAATTATTAATAATAAAAACAAAACGAAACAAAGTTATTTCTTGTGGAAATATTAAATATAAATCAAATTTTAAACCAGCTTCGAAACAAGCGTTCACACCAGGCAGACAGATGGTGTTTCTATATTATGAGGAAATGTACATAAATAATAGACCCATGACCTTTTCCACAAGTCGAATATTAGGAATTAATTCTCACCATTACCAAAACGAGACCTTTTATTATCTTTCAATGTCAGGTTATCATCTGATAACTGCTCATTACATTACATAAGTTTTTAATTTAAAATAATTGTTTTTCCTTTACTATTTTTTTTGCAATTTTTGCTAATATTACTATACATACGAACTAACCTCAGATGTACGTTTTTTAAAAATTTTAATAAACCCAAACTTATAGTGGGTAGCATCTTCAAAGTCGTTAATATTAATTAATTAATGAACGAATTATTAAAAGAAGCAACGGCGGGATGAACTAATGTTCTAAAGTAAACTTTCGTCATTTTATAGTTCGAAATGATACAGTAGAGCGCAAAAAAATGCGCACTATTCAAAACTGACTCGACAAAATCTTTATTTAAAATATTATTGATAAAACTATGAGACAAGTGGGTTTTTGTTTATCCATACGCAATTTCTCTTAATTTTAATTTATCTAATGTTATGAAATTCTTTTGCTGTTATAAAGACGTTTGAACGAATGATAACGAAATATTTATTAAAGAAGCATATTTATTTATTTATTGCAACAAATTATCAAGAAACGAAAAGTGCAATGGCTTTGTGGTGGTTCCCAAAAATGTTCTTTTTTACAATTAATTAAAAACGGACACTGCAAAGGCGCAATCTTTACAAACAAAAAATATCGCGTCATCAAACGAAAACGGACTTGGTCATGTCGAAACCATCAGACACGAATTAGTTCTCGTCAGCGCTTCATAGGCAACAGGTGGATTAATAAACTGACACAGACAGACAGCGGAACGCCATCTGTGGTAATTTTCTAGACGTAAAGTTTGCGTATAAAATTTAATTGAGTATTTAACGAAAAATAACTAATAAGACCTAAGATGTCACCGCTGATGACGTGCATTGCGTTCTTATATTTTCTTTAAGAATGTACGATTTTTTTGATTGCAAGTATTTAATTAAGTTTCATTTCAAGAGCATTTTTTAAACTTTTGTGGAAAACTGGTGCTAACTTTTTCCAGTAATTTAGGGGTTTTTCGGAATCTAAATACGTCTCTACAGACAGCGTTCGAGTTGTTGTTTGTGGTCGTTTAATAATCGAATGGCATTACATGGGCTTCAACATTTTATCAAACAAATTTTATGCATATCAAGTATAAAAAAATTACAGTTTTAGTTTTTCTTTTCTTGAGAACCACACTTATAACTTGTAAGATTACTAAATTAACTAATGCTAAATTTAAAAAAAAAAAATTAGTATAAATACACACTTCCCAGACCCAAACATTTTATTAACAACTAGCATATACAATCTTGCATACAAAACACTTTACAAGTCTGTCATTATGGCCTTGGTTCATTTACATGCCAGTTGCATTATGACAGTGAAAAGATGATCAGAAAATTACACACACGGAACATGTGGACCTTAGTCTTATATGTTTTTTGTTTTTCTGTCATAACATTTTAGTACATCAATAATTGTTATTAGAAATATCATTATCCTACCTAGCCTAAGCTATAATATATTTCTACAGTAATTTTGCAATGCGGCATTGGTTCACTTGTGCCTGAAGGACTACATATGGGGGGCAAAAGTGAACCTGGCCGAATTCACCAACCATTCGTGACACACCACTTGTATTTTTTTTTTTTTAATTATTCGATGATTGGTGATAAAACTGACAAACATATGTTGTTTATCAGATAAATCACAATATTTGCCAACTCAAAGTGAGTCTCTTAAGTCCTCATTCCGTAACTGATCAAAATTCCCTGCAGGTTTACACAGAACAACTAAATAAAAACAGTATCTGTTAAACTTGATTCAATTCAAATGTGAACTTGCAATAAATTCTGCACAAGTCTAGGAATAAGAAAGTTGATTCACTGTGCAGGATATTTTTGCACTGATGCATACATGAGAGATGGATTGGGTTGTTGCCCCTGCTGGGGCATGACACAGTACTGTTGACTACCTGTTGGATATTGATACTGGTAAGGATAGTAGCCCTGTGCGTATCCTTGATACCAATAGCCCATACCTTGACCATAACCGTATGGGTATTGCTGTGCTGCTTGAGCAGGGTTGGACATGCCTGGGGCCATAGCAGTAGACGGATCCATGCCCACTCCTCCATTTTCTTTCCCCCAGAAACATTTAACTATTTGCCCGTTGACATCTGAGTTGTGGATGCTTTCTATTGCATGGGCAGCTGCCTCTTTTGTGGTGAACCTAATAAAGGCATACCCTTTGTCTTTAAAGACCCTTATGTCTTGTATCATTCCAAAAGGAGAGAACGTTTTATGCATCAAATCTTCAGTAAGGCCGCTAGTGAAGCCTCCACAGTACACAGTGCAATTAGTAGGAGAGCTTTGATTATAGACTTCTTCAAAAGTTGGCTGTTTACCTTTTGGAACTTTTTCCGACTTGGGTGGTGGTGGCTTCCTTGTGGACCAGTTTGTACGAATGGAACGTGAACCCAGCCACTGACCATTCATCGCTTGTATAGCGTTTTCTGCGTCAGTTTTTTTAACGAACGACACAAAGGCGTAACCTTTTGATTTCAAAGTTTGAGGGTCTCGTACGATACGACAATTAGATATTTCCCCGAATGGGGCGAAGGCCTCTCTTAAAGTTTCCGTTTCGATTTCCGGGGATAAATCGCCTACAAAGATGTGATGATGGTTCGAAGTGTCCGTTTTCGGTTGATTTCCGGGACTGGTTGCCCAATTAACTTTCATTTCTTTATCTAAGAACACTCGCTTATTCATCGCGGCCAAAGCAGTTGACGCCGATTGATGGTTTGTGAACTCGACGAAAGCATATGGATCGTTGCCGGGTTCGCGTATTATTTTTACGCCCTTTACGGGACCTATTTGCGAGAAGAGTGTGCATAGCAGGTCCTCCGAAACTGAAGTGTCCAAATTACCTACGTATAAAGTTTTTGGATAATTTTCGTCCGACATTTTCAAGTCGGCCCTTCTAAATATTCACCACCAACACCACTGCTATTATTTTTTACACTAATATTACTTTAGAAACGCCGAATCTGCTAGAATTACTAATTAACACCGTATTTTATCACCAAATCAACATGAAATAGACAAACGGTGACAAAAAAACTGTGTAGTAAAACTCACTATAGCCAACATACAAATTATTAAATTCCCTATACCAGTAGAAATTGAGGTGCGTTCAAACAAACTGATCCACTATTTAAATTTTAGTTACTCATTATATATTTTTAAATAGCTTATTCCGCCATAATGACATACAAAACGATCTATCTGTGCGAATAGTGTTGATGAATTGTTTTTCGTTTATTAACAAAAATAACTATTGATAGGCAATTATTAATTTAAAGTAGATCATTTGTAGGTCAGTTATTTCCTATATATACTCTGTGGTGTATAGTTATCTCTATAATAGTTTCCTGCTGTTTCTGCAACCCTTTGTACTTTATTTGACAAGTAGAGTTTATATTTTTGAAAAATCGCTCTCCAGTCATTTTTCTAATTTTTTTGGTGTTTATTCACTTTTTCATTATCGTATAGTGTTATTAGTAGTTATAAAATACATTTTTTGTCAAAAAAATGTTATTGCTAACGAGCCTGAGAAGGTAAAATGGCCGATGAAGAGACCACAAAAGAACGTCAAGAATATGAATTAGAAGCTCTTTTAGTAATTTTAGTACGATAATTTTCGTGGCGTATAGACTTACGTAAGTTGTTTTAGGCAATTTACGGTGAAGATATTGTGGATGTAAGAGAAAAACAAGCATGGAATTTGTGGCAGCCGCTGAACATTATCATAGCCCTTTCTCCACTAAAAGGCAGTTCAACTCCAAAAGAAACTTACGTATCAGTGAACTTACATATTATTTGTTCTGAAGACTATCCCAATGTGTGAGTGTTACATGTTTTTTTAATTATATAAATGTTGATAATGAAATTGATTTGTTTACTTTTAGTGCTCCACAATTATTATTGGAAAATAGCAAGGGAATGTCAAAGACTGTGCTAAATGAGCTACAAAAAAATTTAGAAGAAATGGCAACGAATTATATTGGAGAGGTAATGATTTTTCAACTGGCAAACTATGTACAGTCATTTTTACATAAACACAATAAACCAGGGTCAAAAAGTTTTTATGAGGAAATGCTTAAAAGGCAACAAGAAAAGGAAAAAGAGGAGCAGTTAGCAAAACAGAAAGAGAAAGAAAAAGAGGTTATTATATGTTTAAAAGTGTTGTAAAAATTATAAAACAGTTCTGCTTTTCAGAGGGAAGGAATTTTGAATGAGTTCAATAAAAAACAAGAAATTTTGAAGTTAGAACACAAAAAGAAAAAAGAACGTTACAGTTCAGATAGCAACAACACAGAAGATATTTCTGAAGGGTAATTGAATTTAATTTGAATGTTAAACCTCCAATTATTATTATAATTTTTAGAAGAAGTAGTGAAACGGGTGCGTTTTCTTGTGACTGCAAAGAGACTGAAATAATTGAATTTTCAAATAACGGCCTTCAAGAAATTCAACGTGGAAAATGTATAAGTAAGTTATTAACTTGTTTACTTTTAAATAATTTAATTTATATGTTAATAAAATTTATACATATCTCAGGTCATTCCATAAAAAATAGTAATATTTTGTACAACGGCGTAGACCTGAAAACCGGCGAGTTTTACGTAATTTCCGAATGGTCTCTTCCTTTTAAAAACGAGGACGTTCTAATTTCCAGACAAATTAATAGCATTGAGCAAGAATGCAATTATTTAGTTAAATTAAAACATTTAAATATTTTACGATATTTAAATATAAAACACGTCGTTAACGAAGAGCAAAATAAAGTAACCGTTTGTGTTCTAAGTGAATTTGCTTTTGGTAAATAATATTTCTTTTTTATTTTACTATTTAAATACTAATTTATTTATTAATGTGTTACAGGACTAAATTGTTCTTCGTTATTTCTGAATCAAAATTTATCGGTCGATTTGGACATAATAAGGCACATTGCAACCAATGTATTGAGTGCCATCGAATTCTTGCATCGAAACAGCGTCGTTCACAAAGAAATTTCATTATCCAACATTTATTTTTGTAAAGAAGGTACGTAGTAGACACTTGGGTTATTTAAATAATAAAAAAACGATTTTCTTTCAGGAATTGTTAAGTTGGGAAATCATAGTTTAAATAAAAGACTTTCTGATCTAGTAAAAGCGTCCCAAACGTCTTCATCTTCTTCTATAAACAAGAAAAGTGACATTTTTAAGTTCGGTATCGCCATATTGAGTTTATTCAGGGGGCAAATCGTTTCCGAAGAAAAAATTGCTCTTCCTACTTCAGTTTCTTTGGACTTTCACGATTTTCTCTCAAGGTATTTGTCGTTTAACTCGATTACAATTACGATCAACTTAATACACTAATTTTTAAGATGTTTAATTAAAGAAGAAAAAGAACGTTCCACTGCCACTCAGTTACTAAACCACGTCTTTATTCGGGCTCCTTTAGAAAAATTCTTCCCGAAACATGACGACGTTACATTTTCAAATATCATCCCTTCGCAACAGTTCCCTTCCGAATTTAAATTATTCAATAATGCAACTTCTACCAGCGGTCCATCGCGGGTCGAAACCGAATTTGAGGTGCTCAAATACATAGGAAAAGGCGCCTTTGGAGACGTCATAAAGGTATAAACTTTTATAAATTTTATCTGAATGGTTCAAATGCACTTCAAAAAAATATATTTTGTGTCTAGAATAATTGTTTTAAATCCAGAATCTGAGATGTAATTTTTTTTAAGGTACGAAATAAATTGGACGGCGGTTACTACGCAATAAAACGAATAGAATTAAATCCAAGGAGTAAACAATTAAACAAGAAAATTACAAGAGAAGTAAAGTTACTATCGAAATTAAATCACGAAAACGTTGTGAGATATTACAATGCCTGGATTGAGTCCGCGGTCATTCAAGAAGAAACGGATAGAAGCAACGCAAGTTCAGATGGAACGATATTTGATGTTCCTAAAGTAGTAAAACCCAAAGAAGTGAGTTAAAAGTATTTAAACTATAAGAGTTTATTAATTATTTCGTTTTAGTTAACGTTTAAAGACGACATCGAAATCCTCGCACCCCCAATTAAAAACGTCGAATGGTCCATCAGTTACGATAGTAAATCACACGCGAATGCTGTTGATTCCAGTAGTTCTTCTGATGAAGATTCTAGCGAAGAAGCTGATTGGGGGTTCAGGTATTAAAAATAAATTAAATATTTACTTACTTATTGATAATTTTAGACTTTTTCAGATTGGCAATAGAGTCAGATTCAGAAAGTATCAAATTTGAAGGCAACAGTTCTGATAAAAGTACGAAAACTACAAGCAACACGAACCAATCAGGCACGAATACCACTACAGAAACTTCTCAGAATTCCCGTGAAATTCAGTTTTTGTACATTCAAATGGAATTCTGTGAAAAAAGCACTTTAAGAACTGCCATCGACGCTGACCTTTACACTGACATGAACCGCGTTTGGAGATTGTTCAGAGAAATCGTTGAAGGTACTACGTCCTCATATATGTTTTAAATTTGGAAATTATTTAACATATACACGTAGGTTTAGCTCATATACATCAACAGGGTATGATCCATCGCGATTTGAAGCCTGTGAACATTTTTCTGGATTCCAACGATCACGTAAAAATTGGAGACTTTGGTCTGGCAACTACCAATTTATTTAGCCGACAGGACATCGTTGGGAGTAAAAGTTTAAATGGTAAGTCTATCAAATAGAAATTATTTGTTTCTGATGAATTATTTTTAGACAACGAAAAGTCGTTACCTTCGATGGAAGACGGGTCTTTGACTGGACAAGTTGGAACTGCGTTGTACACAGCTCCAGAACTTAATACTACGACAAAAACGATCTACGATCAGAGAGTCGACATTTACAGTTTAGGTAAGACGTAAAAGACGTTTAAAATGTTCAAAAAATCGTCAAGAGGTTATAGAATGTTCTACAACATTTCAGGATTAATTATTATGTTCCAGAACATTAAAAGAATGTTAGATAATGTTCTAGAACATTGTAAAGTGTTCTAAAATTTTCCAAGAGCTTAGAGAATTTTCTACAACATTCCAGAACATTTAGGATTTTTTGTCTGCTTCTTGGCTCATATTTGACGTATTTTTCAGGTATAATCTTTTTCGAAATGTGTTACAAACCTTTAAAAACACAAATGGAACGTATGAAAGTCCTTTCAAGCCTCCGTACTGCCGAAATAATACTTCCATCTGATTTTCAAAACAAAACATACAAAAAACAAGAATCTCTTATAAAGTAAGTTTACTACCAACGTACACATAATACATTTTTTAGTCAAAAACAACAATTTTTTTCTTCAGATGGCTTTTAAATCATAACGTATCTCAAAGGCCAACTTCCCAAGAACTTCTCCAATCCGATCTGATCCCTGCCCCAGTCCTGGAAGAGGAGAAACTTAGAGATATGTTCAGACATACTTTAAACAATCCGCAATTGAAATCGTACAAGTTTTTAATCGCATCCTGTTTCGAACAGCCGGTTACAGCAGCCCAAGATCTCACTTATGATATGGACCTTCCTGCTGTTAGTTCTATAAAGTCTTTGCAAATATACGACTTAGTAAAGGAGACCGTCGTAAAGGTAAATTTTTAAATCTTTACTGTCTTATATTGTAAAGTATTTATTACAGGTATTCAAATTACATGGAGGACAAAATATAATAACGCCGTTGCTAATTCCGAAAAGTAAATATTACGAGACTTCTGAATCTTGTGTTAAATTGATGACACACGCTGGTAGCATTGTGTCTTTACCCCACGATTTAAGGCGAGTACAAATATTTATTTTTTGTTCAGTGTATTGACAGAGATGTATTTTTAAGAGTTTCTTTTGCCCGATACGTTGCATGGAACGAAATTACGCTATTAAGGAGATATTCGATAGATAGGGTTTACAGGGAGAAAAAGGTTTTTGGGTTCCATCCCAGGGAATTGTACGAATGTGCTTTTGATATTGTTAACCCAGTGCATGGTAGGTTTTATTAAGAATGTTCAATATAAGTTACATAAAATTATTTTTGTTATTTTCAGATAATTTGGCGTCAGACGGTGAAGTGTTACATATAGTTTGTGAAATTTTAGAAGAACTTCCCGGCCTTAAAAATAAGAACTTCATCATTAGAATCAATCACACGCTTCTCCTAAAAGCCGTTTTATTACATTGTGGAATTAAGGAAGGCCACGAGGAGATTTACAAAGTCTTATCAGAAGCTAAAGTATGTCTCCAATTCTTTTTTAATTGATTTATTGTGTAGTATTTTGTTTTTAGGAAAGCAAATCTAAAACTGTACAAATAAAAACGCATTTACTGAGCCTGGGTTTGTCAGACAGTTCTATTGCAACGCTATTTAATTTAATTGAACTGGAACAACCCCTTTCTAAAATAACCAGTATTTTGCAGTCAATAACGAGAAAAAGGTCGAACGAGGCTGCTTTGCTGGCAAAGCAGGCTCTACAAGACTTGAAAACAATCATAAACAATGCAGAATCATTAGGAGTATCGGTAAGATAATTAATATTTTTAAATTCTTTACTCTTAATTTTAATTTTCAGTATAATATTATTGTGACGCCTGGTCTTGTGTACAACATTTCTCAGTATTCAGGGATGATGTGCCAGTTCCTGGGGGAATTTAAGAAACGTAAAAGGCACGTATACGAGGTTGTAGCTGCTGGAGGGCGTTATGATGGCATGATAAAGAGTTACCGTGACATCAAAGAACAGGCGAACACTTTGAACAAAGACGTCAAACAGCACGCCGTTGGTATATCGATTTCATTGGATAAACTGGTCCAGGCCGTTCAGGAAGAACAGGACTGCGAAATGACCCTCTTAGACGCTGTGGTCTGTTCTCTTGGCTCAAACAATTTTGTTAACGAAAAAGCCCAAGTAAGTTTGTAAACGGCATAAAAGAAATGTCATTACAGATCATTTTGTAGATTGTGAAGGATCTGTGGTCTGCAGGAATTCGTGCTAGCATAATCGAAGCCCTCAACATCGAAGAATTACAAGAAATTTGCGTAGATCTTAACGTATCGAACGTTATAATATTAAAAGAAAAGGGTATGGCTAGGCTGCAAAATTGGGAAAAAGGAAAGTAAGTCGTTATTTTCCTATACAATTTGGTATTTACTAACCTTTTTTTGTTGTAGATTTCAAGAAAAGTTGGTCGCTGTTTCAGAAATTGTGGAAACTTTTTTGAGGAGTATCCGATACGTCGGGGAGAACTCTTTTGAACAGCAGTCTGCAGCTATTTCGAGGTCTGACAGCAAAGTATTGAACTGTGAACATGTTCATGATACCTCTGTCTCCGTTGATTTTGTAACGAACGAAAAACTATCGTCCAACACTCGGAAACGATATGAAAATCAGGTAATATTATAGAAAATAGACGTAATATTTGTTTAAAAACCTTTCTAAACATAACAGAAAGTTTGTTTGGGCCATAAATAGATTTATTGTATTATTTATTAAATCAAAGTAACAATAAATCTTCATTTTGGTTTAAATTTAAAGACTTAAAGCAAAATTTTAATTCGAAAACGTTCAAACAAACAATTTAAATTGTGTTTTTTCTGTCTCTTTAATTAAATTCTTATTAAAACGATTTTTTTCACAGATTCGATCTCAACTGGACACAACTTTGAAGCGTTTTAATGGCGATGTAATTGTTTTGGCAACCAGTTTAGAGTCAACCGTAATTAAATGTCTATCTTCTTATTTGGAACTAGACTGCGAAGTCGTTTACCAAAAGACTGTCAATTTTATAATTGAAAGGTACGATTTAATCCCCATTTTTAATGTTTATTGTCTTAAAAAATAACAATTTAATGTTTCCTTTAGGCACCAACGTCACAGGACTTACATAATGGAAGTGTGCGACGAAATATACGAGTACAAAAGCAAGAACTTCAACACAATAATTATTTTGTACAGCATTTATGATCAAATGTTTAAAATAATTTTTTAATGACTATTCTGTTGAAGTAATTTTAACTGTATGTAGTTAGTACAAGATGAAATGTATTTTTTTATGTACTGTAAATATATAAATAAAAAAAATAAGCTTATAAACTGTTTTATTTAAAAAAAATTAATTTCATGTCAAATTATTTGTTGATCAGACCTCGTATTTTTTCGAAAATTTAAAAATTTCGATATTTGTATTAGGAGAGCATAAGTTGATTGGGAAATATGTCAAATTATTTGTTGATCAGACCTCGTATTTTTTCGAAAATTTAAAAATTCCGAAATTTGTATTAGGAGAGCATAAGTTGATTTTATACGAGGTCTGATCAACAAATAATTTGACATATTTCCCAATCAACTTATGCTCTCCTAATACAAATATCGAAATTTTTAAATTTTCGAAAAAATACGAGGTCTGATCAACAAATAATTTGACAATCAAAATGTTTTAAATTTTCGAATTTTGTACCAGGAGAGCATAAGTTAAAGGGGGTATTCGATTTTAGGACTTCTAAAATAACATTTTAATTCAAATTTATATTTTAATTTAATTTTAAGGATAAAAAATAAAACGATTTTTTATTTTAATACGTACATTTATTGATAACACAAGAAAACGTTACACGTATTATATTTATAACTAATATAAAATTTATAATACAATACAAAATATAGCTAAGTATTCAAAACAAATTATCTAACTACTGAACTAATAATTTATTTAATACATTAACATATAATTTATAGCATCTAAAGAATAGATTTTAAATTTATTTGTAAACTGTTATATTCATATTTAGAACTATATGGCCTTTTTACCTCCCCTTACAGCCATTTTATCTACCCAATTGAAAATTAATTTTTATTTTTAAACAGTGAACTTATGTTTTATCTTTAACAAATTTGCCAAAATTAAATTTAGAAAGTTACAAACGACCAATTTGAACCCTAAGCTGACATTTGTATTAATATAACAGTTTACAAAATAATAATTATACCTGAAAAAGATGAAGTCATTCGGGGAGACCTTCCCTCCTTCCTCCAGGCTAAGAAGGATAACGAAACGTTGAAAAGTGTGGCAGACGTAGTATAAATGAGAAGCATGACAGGAGGGCTGCAAAATAAACATGTAAAATTAACAGTAGATTTAAAAAATATATAATAAATAAACATTCTAACTAGGAAATTTTTTTTGTCTGATCTGAAACAGTTACGATCCCAATTGATTAGTAATAACTGGACACTTTCTACTTTTGTAAATAAATACATACTTTAATAATAATTACAGTACGTATGCTTACCTTAATTAATTATAGGAGATTCCAAAACGATGAGTTCATACAGCACATTCTAACATAAAGAACTCTTAACATCTTTACAAAGCGAAGAATCCTTACAAGGCATTTTGAAGTGAGGAATCTCTACAGATCACCCCTAAAGCGAAGAATCCTTACAGGACATCCCAAAGATACGAATTCAGGAGCAAATGAAGTCTAAGAACGGATAATATTCAAAGAATATCCCATGTGTTCCTTCCTCTTCATCGGTCCATCTGAAAAGATCGACACAACAAATGAATTAAAGACATTATTAAATAAATAAGATATAAAATTAAAAAAAGTACCTTTAAAGTATGTAAATTCTATCATTAATTAATAATTAAAGCTGAAAAACAAGTGGCACCTATTAACTACTGTTGCAAAATGAAATGTCAATTATACAATGACAGATGACAGATTTCGAACATAGATACTTGTTAAAGGAAAACCATAGATACTATTCGAAACGAAGCACGGAACAACTTTCTTTTTATCAAATTTTCACAAACCGAAATGTAAAATACAATGAAAATAAATTAGTAAGGCCCAAATATCAACGAAAATCACTAATTCATCGTTTTAATAACGCAATTTTAAAATAATCATCATAATGCTATTTAACCGTTTGGCGGTTCCATAAACACTACCACTTATCTGCCAAAAAACAAAACATTGCTAACCTAACCTAACTATTATTCAACGTTTTTAAATTTAACTGAAAATAAAATGATAAAAATATATAAATAAAATGATAAAAATATATAAATAAAATGGGTAAAAATAAAAATGTTGTTGGAAAAGAACACATGCAACGAATTAATTATCTTTACCAGGTTTGTTTAATTAGTACCTAATCAACATAAGTATAATTAAAGCTCCTCTTTTAAGGCAAGTAATATAATGTTAAAAAGGAATTTTCTATCGACAAACTATTGTAATCTTGCCCTTAACATTGCCAAAAAGACTGTGCAACGACTGTAAGTTAATATTTACTATTTACTCACAAAATTAAACATGCAATATTTGTAGTGATATTTCAATTAAAAGGACCATATGCAAAGGTTGTCACAATTTACTAATTTGTGGGGCCAATGCAAGAGCAAGAATACGTAAGAAACGTCTGCAAATAGTCTGCCTTCAGTGTGATACCAGAAAGAAATACGATCTAAAGAATTACCAACAAATATGGACTGAATCTCCAAAAGCTTTAGTTGAACAAATTAATTATCAATAATTAATTTATAACAAAAACCTGATTTGTAAAAAATAAAGATGTTTCTGTTGCAAGTTAATTAATTTGTGAATTTTAATTAAAAAAACGTTATATTTACAATATTGTACGATATAATTTAATCAGATTAAAAATTAACTAAAACTATGCTTTTAAACTTATTGAATTTATCAAATTTGTGTTAAATAAAAACTTGCTCACTAGCTAAACGATCAATAAATGGACTTACAATTTCCTTGGTTGCAAAGTAAAAAATTAATCCGAAGGTAATTGAGATGGGCAGAGCAGGGAGAGCCTTTTTGAATATTGCCAGCAAGAGTAAAGTCAGGCAGAGACCCTGGTCAACAAAAAAAAATGAATTATATATTTACATATTAACATTAAATGCTTTTAAGTAATATTTTGATTTAAAAACATTTTTAATTAAAAAAAACAGATAGGCAACTTGTTTAACAAACGTGCATGATTGGTTGCAATACTTCATCTCTACATAGCTATATTTTTGAAAATAATTTTTATCTTTTGATTGACAGGACCAATTCAAACTAAATTTATACCAATAATAGACAATATAAAAAGGAATTTGTGAAAAAATAAGCAACGAAATATGAAGAAAGGAACATTAAAAGAATTAGTACTTCTGAACTCAAAAAAATAGAAAACAATTTTTAAGTCCAAAAATATTAATATTTTTATGGTTTTCTTTGTCATATTTCGTTGCTACTTATTTCATTATCTATTATTGGTATAATTTTTATCGATTTTGTACAGCTAATCAAAAAATTAGACATTTTGAAAAAAAAATATGAAAAATTTTCGAAAATAATTTTTATCTTTTGATTGGCTGGACCACTTCGAACAAAATTTATACCAGTAATAGATAATATAAAAAGACATTTGTGAAAAAAATAGCAATGAAATATAACGAAAGGAACAATAATAAAATAATATTTCTGAACTAAAAATATGCTTTTCAATTTTTAATGATCATAAATATTAATTTTTTTACGTTCCCTACATTAGACAAACGCCTCTTAATATAATTTATAACTGCCACAGAAAGATAAAAATTACTTTTTACTATTTTATTTTATTTTTACCCTTAAAATAATAAAAATACTTACAATAAGGATTGCCACAAAACATGCAAGTGTTGTATTCCAATCTCCATATGAAGACGCCTTTCCAACCAAAACGCTGTAAAATATGAAGTCTCCCAAACCTAGTTTTACGCCCCCTTTAAATAAGAAAAAAGATTATATACATTTTTAGAGTTTACTTGAACGAAAGAGTTAAAAAATTAAATGTTCCATTGAACTACAGATACTTTCCGACAGCTATTATAAAGTCGTGTAATGGCCTCCTTAAAGAATAGAAAACGACAAATACTTTAAATTACAAACTCACTTTCTTCTTCTTCTTCCTGGGATCTCAAAGTTGTACGTGGTGGTCCATGAGCAACGTTTGTTACTTCTAACTGTCTCTGGGCTGCACGTTGTTCATGAGTATGTACCCATTCGTTGGTAAAACCATGTTCTTCGCCGCCGCTAGTAGGTCTACTACGGCCCTGTTCGTCGTCCTCGTCTCTGACTGCCATGTACATGTACGTCGCTGTATAATAAAAATAATAATTTTAAAAATGATTAGCATTATTAAATCTATAATTAATTATTACTTACATGAATAAATGAGAGCTGGAAAAATTTGTTCGTTTCTTTCTTGAGCTGTTTCGACTAAAATTCGAAGAGGTCCTCGAGGCATCAGTACGGCAATAAGATCTGAAACAATTATTATTAAATTAATTCGCTGCATTTATAAATTACAAAACAAAACAAGTGTTAGCGAAAACTTGATTATTTATTTGCCAATTTATTAAAACCAGTCGATTCGTTAAACAGCTGTATTTATCTAATTATGAGTCCAAATTGAAAACCGCTTTCACCGTCGAAAAGAGCAGACTTTTTTTACATAAAACACCGTTTGATAATTCCAAACTAGAATTTTAATATTCATCAAAAACGTTCGTGAAAATTTGGTTATTTATTGATTTAGTAAAAACAGTCGATTCGTTAAACGGCTGTAATTCATTTATTACGAGTCCGATTTGAAATCCGTTTTCACCATCGAAAAGAGCAGACTTTTTTACATAAAACTCCATTTTGAGAGTACCAAACTTCAATGTTCATCAATTTTTTTTGCTTTTAAATTTAAATTTAGTTCATACCCCAGACTGATATAACTGCCAATACGGCCCACGTTGTCCATTCAGGCATATACTTTATGAATACGAGGGCCATAAGAGCTGCGACGAAAATAAGATAAGCTTGCTGTAAAATAAGGGGGCCCTTCCAGTGAATGCACACCATACCTACAGCACCAAAGTTCCACATCAGCAGAAGCAAGGATGGGTAGTCCATAGGGACATTGTAAGCACGTAGAACTTCCCTTTAAATTAAAAAATAACTCATGAATTCATTAAAGAAAAATAATATCTAATTATTGTTATTAACTCACTCAAGATATAGGTACGAAAAAATTGAAAGCAGCATAAGTGAAGACACAATCAACCACCCATGAATAGTCTGCAAAAATAGAGAATTAAAAATATTAATGAGAACAAAAAAAAAAGAAGATTAATTTAATTGCCTTGTAGCATCTGTGCTTGTAGAGAACTATCAAAAGAATTGTCATTACAATGATCACAGCCATTAATATTAATGAATTAGCTAGTGCATTCCAAAATTTGGTACTTGCATACTGACTTTCTTCATGGAATGGTGTATATACTCTGCAATTAAAAAAAGCAATTATATAGTTTCAACAAAAAAAAAATTAATTATAAGACACTTACAAATAAACATCCTTGATGGAGTAAAAACTAACAGAACTAATGGTGGCTACAACCACCAACATACATAATGAAACTGGAACAAATAACTTTATAACGTGTTTTGCCCCATATTTCAATTCTTCCTCTTCATCTCTCCATTCCTGGTTGCTGCTTCCTCCTTCACCTTGTACAGGAGCACTGCTGACACCTGTTCCTCCCTGAACCAGAAAATGGTAACCATCAAACTTGTAAAGTATTTAAAATATTCTACTCAAATAATTTAAATATGTACAACGGAAATTAACAAAAGTAAATCAACTAATGTTCTAAAAATTATTTAAATGTTCAAAACAACAATTACTCACGTTCTTATCGACACCAGAGGGGCGGGCACTTCGTGTCTTTTTTTTAGAAGCAATATCGCGAACGTTGTCCCTTATTTCACCAGTACTGCCAGTTGCAACGTGCCCGTCCATTAGCCTAGTGTTTTCAGATGAGAAATCCAAATCAGTATCGCTATCACTCATGAAAAATTTTCTTCACACAAAAATATTAACACAATTATTTGTTTTAAATCATTATTTCATATTAATGATTTACTAAATTCTTTGATATTAAACTATTAATGACAATAGGATGACAGCTGACACGTAGTAGTTCAAATGCTTTCAACCTGACCATTGCACCTACAGCTCATTGGTACACTAGAACTACAACCATAATGCCATTGCACCTACTATCATAGCGCAAATCATAAAGTACTTTTTTACATAAATTTTGTCAGTCATCTATAAAAACAATTAAACGCATCCATTTTTAAATTTAAAAAAATGATTCAAATGTTATATTGACAGCATAATGCATATTTAAACAATATCAATGACAGCTAAAAGGTAGTAGTTCTAATGTCTTCGCCTGGTTATTAAACCTAAAACTTCACTAGGACATTAGAACTACAAGCCCTGTACATTGCACCTATTAGTAACTATGTTAGTAACTAACGTCACTTTTGTAGGTTATAATGTACTTTTTTACGTTAATTTCAAGCAAAAAATTCCTTAATCACCTAAAAAACCGTCTTATTTGCAACTACTTTTAACCGCAATTATTTTTAAACTGAAAACTATCGATTTAAGTAAGTTCATCAAAAGATAATGCTATTTTAAAATATTTAGATGTTAGGCTGACAATGAACGAACTTTAATTTGTGTTTAAAAGCATTTCTTAAGCAAAACCGCTAACATATGACCACTAACGCGTTACAGTCTTATAAAATGGACTTTTCTTGGACGAAAGATTACCCCGAAATATTAAAAGTATGTACGTTATTTAACCTACAAGAATTAAGTGCCCCCTTGAACTACAAATACACCCCCGTAAAAGGGATATTACAAAACGGTCCACAATGTGGACTCGTAGCATTAGCAATGTGTTCAGATACTCCTTCGAAAGAATTAGTTGAGAAATTATTAACTGAATCAAAAGGTTTAAGTTATACTTACAATGGAGAGATGTTCAGCGCAAAATATTTATGTGAACTAGCAAAGACTAATCTTAACAACACATCTGTAGAATTATACGACGGACCGTTAAACACAAACGTTATAAAAGATTTTTTACTAGGTGGCGGCTTGATATTAGTACCGTATCCTTTCTAACAGTATTAATTAAAGAAGTTATTGTTTTGCTCCTTAACAAATTAAATAGTTATGACTGTGATAAGAATCACGCACCTGCTAACAAAAATGGCCACAAAGCACATTGGGCTGTGCTAATTGGTGTTGTGGAATCGAGTAATGGAAGAGTGTATGTCTTGGCTAGACATGGAAAGTCCCAAAATGTAGCCGTATGGGATCTAGAAGAACTTGAAATTAGCAATTCTCAACTCAACGAATATCCACAGGAAGATGGAAAAGACTTCAGGATACCCGAAACTGGTTTAGATTCGCCTGATGGAATAAAAAATAAAGCAATACTTATAAAACGTTATTGTTAATACTTTGTTAAAAAATTAAAACATTGTAAATAAAATTATATTTTAAAAATACATAATTTGTTTTTATTTGAATTTTTCTCGATTAATTAAACGATTTTTTTACCATCGAAAAGTGCACTTTTTTTATATTGAAAACCTTTTTCAAATCTTCAAAATTAAATTTCTATCTTTATCTAAAACGTTCGGAAAGGTTTTTTTTTCAATTTTTGTTTATTTTGAGAAAACAGTCGATACTTTTCAGGGGCGGATTTCTCTTATTATTCATCCAATTTAAAATTAGTTTTCACTATCGAAAAGAACAGACTTTTACACATAGAAAATCATTTTTGAAATTCCAAAATTAAATTTCTATCTTTATGTAAAACCTTCGTGGAATTTTTAATTTTTCTTTATTTTGAGAAAACAACAAAGTAGTACATTTCCGATTTTAAATTGAATTAAAAATTTTTAAAATAACATTTAAAAAATACTGTTTGCTAACTTTTTTTACTAATTGTAAAAGTCTCAGATGGCCCCTTTATTAATTTGTCATTTAATGAAATTGTCACGACAAAATACTTATCCTTATTAGGAACAAAAAAAAAACTAGTTTAAAGAGATACATAAATAACTAATATGGATTCACCTCAAGCTACTACTGTTACGACCCTATTCAACATAGGGGATACAGAAAAGATAACAACAGAACCCGAAGAGGGTTTTACTAGATACAGGGTGTTCTTTAATCATGCCGATTCTTTTATTGTAAAATACACTGCTGCGGTAATACTAATTTAAAAATATTTTATAGGGATAAATCAATTGATTTCTTTGAAATATATTTTAGTATTTAACAGAAAAAATATTTGGAGCAGCAAGAACAGCAGCTGGTGGTGGCGAAGAAATGTTAGAAGAGGAGGAAGAAAAAACAAAACCATTATACTTTGGCCCAGATATGGCAAAAAATTATGAAATAATAGGCACTTTAAGATACCCATTTCATAAACCAAGCGAAGATATTTCGAAAATAATTAAAGAAACAGACGAAGATTTTTTCACGCAAGTCTTTAACTGTGGATTCATTATTTATGATATAACAGAAGACCCCAGTCAAATTCAAAAAGCTTTAGATATGTTATCAGGTAAAAAGAGTACCTAATCAAAACAGTTAGATTTAAAAAAACATTTTTTCAATCAAGCGATTGAAAGAGAAATAGAAAGAATCAAAGACATTGGTCCGAAGACTTTTGAAAAATGGGACGAAACGAGAGTTTTTATCCTGCTATCGACTGTCATGACATGGGGAAAAAGTAAACCTGTAGATCCTGTAAGAATTTTTTTTTAAGATCCCGAATTTTTTAATTAACATAAAAATACAAATTTAGGAAGATCCCACAGCAGCTTTTACAGAGGGAGACTACAGAAGACGAAAACCCCATCAAAACTTTAATGCACACATTGATTGCGAAAAAGAAGTTATTTTAAAGGGGAAAAAGGTTAGTAGTAATTAAAAAAAGAAAAACATTAGAAAAAAATAATTTCTTAATATGCTGCAGTACAAAGATAAACTAAAGACGTACGTGATAGCGTCTGGAATTCCTTATGGACATGAAGAAGAAACTTTAGATTTCCTTTTTAAATTAGCTTGGCGTAATGAAAATGAAATGCCTATATTTGGCAATGGAAAAAATTACGTGCCTCTGATACACGTGGAGGACTTGGCTAAGTAATATTAATTAAATTACGTAATTAAAAAAGAAAATGTAACACCATTTTTCGTAAAGAGTAATTCATGCAGTTTGCGAAAACACCCCTTCAAAACCCCAATATATTTTGGCAGTCGAACAATCACCCTGTACTTTAAAGCAAATAATTGGGGCTTTAAGCAAAACAATGGGGACTGGGAGGACCAAGGAAGTGCCCCAGGAAGAAGCATTTTTATTGAAGAATATAACAGTATAAAAATTTAAAAAAATACATTCAGAAAAAAGTTTTTAAGTAGAAAAAACATTTCAGCAAGCAAAATTTGATAAAACGACAGTAAGTATAAGTATGGAACCAGAATATATAACTGAAGAGGCTGAATTAGAGTGGAAGAATGACATGAACCTGTATGAAAACATGAGGGCAATTGTTAATGAATTTAGGGTAGCTAGACATCTAGTACCTGTCAAACTATTCGTTCATGGACCTCCAGCTTCCGGAAAGTCTTCAGTATCTAAATCTCTTTCAGATTATTACGGATCTCACTACATCTCAGTCAAATCAGCGATAGATGAAACGATAGAAAACTTGGTATATGCACGTAAATAATAATAATATATTTATTTATGTAATTTATTTAGAGAAATAAAATCGATCGAGAAAAGGAAAAGCAAAAGCTCAAACAGGAAGCTGCAACAGGAGGGAAGGAGGAAGAAGAAGAGGACGAAGCTGGAGAGGAAGGTGACGAAGAGGAAGAAGTAAACATAGACGAACTCATAGAGGAACTGAAAGGGATTGAGATCCCACAGGAAGAGAGCGAAAATGGTAAACTTCCAGACGAACAAGCCATGAGGATAGTTAAAAAAATACTGGCACAAAACTACAGTCAAAATCAAGGCTACGTTTTGGATGGATATCCAAAAATTAGTGACCAAGTTAATTAATTATTTACGCATATATAATCACTAATATAAAAAATAGGCTAAACTTTTATTTACCAGCGAAGAAGAGGGCGAAGGAGGTGATGAGGAAGAGGAACAGGAAGAAGTCGGAGGTGGAGGAAAAATACTACCAGACTACGTTGTTAATCTGGTAGCTCCAGATGAATTCTTATGTGAAAGGGTGATGCTTTTACCAGAGAAACGTGTACAGGTAAAAAATACAAAAGTAGGTATGTACTCAAATTTTATTTACGTACCTAAATTCAAAAGGGAACTCATTACACGGAAGAGCATATGCTTCGACGACTTGACGAGTTCAAGGCTCGAAACGCGGACGACAATACCATTTTAAATTTCTTTGACGAAAGGGAAATACCGATAATAACGATCGACATAACGAACGAACAATATAAAGAAACGGACGATATAGTACGTACAGTTGTAAAAAAAATTGGACCTCCACCTTCTTTTGGTCCAACGCCTGAAGAAGAACTCGAACTGTTACATTTACAACAAGAAAAAGAAAGACTCGAACTACTAGAAAAAGAACTGGCTGAAGAAGTACGTAAAAAATACACACCCCTTTGACTTTAATGGTGTTTAATAATACATGTTCTAGCTAATTAAAAAAGACGCTACAGAATGTTACCAAAATAAAATGGAGCAATGGACGAGCATTTTCGAGCAGTATCAGTTGGAAGAAGAGAAAATTTTAGCCGCAGAGTGCGAGCCCTTGAGGCACTACCTCATGAAATACGTTTTTCCAACTTTGAGTAAAGGCTTAATCGAAACCGCCATTATCAAACCCGAAGATCCCATAGATTTCCTGGCGGAATTTTTGTTCAAAGAAAATCCCGAAGGACGCATGTTCGACCCGTCGTATTCCAGGGACGGACAACAGAAACTAGAGACGTGCGTGTGCATCAAATGTTGCGAGGACGAGGACAGTGAAGATACGCCGTGTTAACTTTATCAATTTACTTTTTATTATTTATTTATTTGATCAAGTTAACTATATTACATTACAATTCAATTAAATATCTATCACAAAAACACTTAGTTGTCTTTATAGATTAGACTGATTATAACCATCAGCGTGAAGCTGCTATTTTTATTTTTTTGCTATGAGGAAGAATATAATATTTAATCTAATAATTACTGACGGGTTTGTATTCATATGGTCACAGAAAAATAAATTGTTTTCTGCTGAAACTCAACAATATTTTCTTAATTTTGCGAAAAATTATAAAAGTACCTAATAAAAATATTCACTTTTTGGAATGTCGATAAGTATTTCTCATCACTTTATTTATCTAGTTAAAGTTTCAGCAGAAAAAAGGTGGCCACACATCTGCATGAGAACACGAACGGGGCAACCTTGAACCAGTGATTACGAATCGAATCCAGACGAACGTCGTTTGTCGTACGCTGCGCCTCGGTAGCAGGTCTACATCTGCATTGCGCCTCGCTTGCAGCACTTGAGAGCGCGCACGAGGCGAAGTTGAACAAGTGCTGCGACGTACACTACTCTGATTCGCTGAGGCAACAAACGAGGCGGAGTTCCACGTACGATTGCGAACCGAATTCAGACGAGTAGCGTTCGGTTTGTACACACGTGCCTTGCTCACTGCACTTAGGCGCATTCGTTTATGGGTTGCCTCGTTTGCGTACCCGCGCAGATGTGTAGCCACTTTTAGCGATCGATAATACTTTGTTATTCGACAGCAATATCCATATCAACACTATTTATAAATAAGTTGTGCAATAAATAAGCTATTACCAAATGCTAAATATCCCAAAAAATTTTACCTATGTCCTGTAGTCACATAATATGATATGAAGTGCACATAATACGGCAATTATTACTTTTGTTTTCATCCCATTTTTTCTTAACAATACACAGTCAAGCACCAATGTGAAAAAATTACTTAATGTCTGCTAACATTCTTGTGCCCTCTGTCATAACTTCAACATTTTCATTATAAATACGTAGTAACTTTTGCATGCAAGACATATAACGATGTTCACAAATTAAGAATTATTATTATTTACAATCACTGACTTTTCAACCATAAAAAATGTAACCGTACCTATTTACAGCCATTAACGTTATATCAGTTACCTAACAATGGGGGGGTATAAATTAAAAAAAAAAGTTTAAAACTTACACGCTATCGAACAACGAAACTTTTTTTAATTAACTCTAGTTACAATACTTAAAAAGCTTCCTCGTTAATAGAATAAATAACAATGTTAAATATATATGTTATATAAAATACAGAGTGCAAGTAGTAGACATTGATAAACAAACACGAAGACCGAAGCGATCGTTATAGCCGACTATCGCGCCACTGAGAAATATAGCCTCTTTATATAGGCGAGTATTCAAGGGTGGGGGTGAACGAAGTGGAAGGGGATGAGAATCTTCGTCCAACGAGAGAATACTAGTAGTAGTAGTAGTAGTAGTTGTGGTGGTGGTGGTGGTAGTGGAAAAGCGCAGAACAAGTAGAACGAAAAGACATCTACTGCCTTTTATACTAAGAGCACCCCCACCATTAAGAGGGCGGCGCTTAGGATTTGAGTAGCTTGTTGGCGCGTTGATTGGCCACAGCAATGCGCGTCTCGTTGCTTTCTCCCTGCGCAACAAACACATAAACCGTCTGATCGTTTGCGACAAGTGACAAGAAGTAGTATAGAGGCCGCAAGCGACAAGACCGAAGAACTGTGTAGGTGGGGTGGTGGAAGGGGCGTGTTGTGTCTACTTGAGCAGGTTGTGGGCGCGCTGGTTCGCCACTTCTATTCGCATCTTATTAGACTCACCCTGTATATTTGTTTCGACGACGCACATTTACATCATGTTTTTGGATGTGTACGTATACGTGACGTTATGTTCAAGTTTTGCAAAGTTGTAGTTGTTGTAGTAGTTGAAAGTGTGAAGAGAATGGAAAAAACAACAGATTAGTAATTCGAAATACTATTTAAAAAAATAGTAGACTACGATCTACATTTATTAATCAATTAATTAATTAAAAAAAATACCGAAACAATTTTGAAACAGGAGAGCACACAGAATTAATTAATTATTGTAGGTGGGGTGGATGTTGGGGATGGTAGATGTTGAAGGGAGCTTCAGGTGTGAGATGGGGGTGGCTTCGAGATATAGTGGAGGCAGGTGTTGTTGGATGGGGGAATCTTGGGACTGAGATGGGTCACCCCCCAGAACTTCAACGTGTCATAAAAAAATGTTGTCAGTTACGAAATAATTTTTTTTAAAGCTGAAGAGAAATCTAAGAAAAATTTACCACCTGTGTGCGCCTCTGTTTTTTCTTCCAAAAAATTTGATGATTTCTTATCGTTTTGACAAATACTGCTTTTATATCAATTTTTTGAATGGAAATTCGAATTCTATTTATTTGAAAAACTGCATACAAAAATAATGCAGTTTTTACCTTGAGATTGATGCGATCGATTTGTCGATTTTGATTTTCGAGCTCAGAGCCCATATCGATGGCCATATTTCGTAAGTTTCCGATCATGGTATTAACCTGTCCCATATTATCCTCCATCTCCTCCTCCCGAGCATCGTTAGTGATGCGCCCAATGTACCCACCCTGCGGTCCCATGCCGTTACGGTCGTCCATCATACGCTGGGGCTGGTTATTGACCACCTTACCATCATCGTTACCTTTCCACGTACCCTCGTCTTCTTTAAAAGACGAGCCCCTAAATATAACCAATTTTATGGTCTTTTCTGTTCCTAATTTATTATTTATTAATTACTTTTGACAAGGAAGAACGCAGAGTCCGCAACATTTTTCCATCCCCGTCAAGTTTTTTTCTGCCTCACGCATATCGGTATTGATCTGATCCATGCCATCTTCGATCCGGTCCAATTGCTCTGAATTGGATTACAAAGTCACTTTATTTTTATTTTTTTGTTGTTCTGAGTTACGTTAATTTTTAAGGGGTTTTTTAATTAATAAGTGCGACAGAATGAGACATGCCAGAAAAATATGTCATAATGGTCAGGATCACGTACTTAATAAAATAAAATGAATAAATGACCCATGCACATGCTTTTGTCTCATCCAGGAAACAGTTATCTCTTTTTTTTATCTACTATAGTTTCTTAAACTAATTCCTGCTACAGTTTCGCATGAAAGATATATAGGTACGTAAGTACTATTAATTAAGTAATTAAAAATAAGCTGATCGTTTTCAATAAGGCATGCATTTTTAGAACAAAATTAAAATAAGTATCTAGTAAATAAATAAAAAACGAAAAGCCGTTCTAGATCTGATCTACGTAATAATAAGTGGCATGGCAGCTACTATTAAAAAATCGGTGACTAATAATATAATTAATTGATATTTTAATTTGGGGACTAATTATTGTAAGTAGTAAATGTGAGCCGTGTTAACTTACATCGAGTGTTAGTCCTTTTTAGTGTGTGTGGATCATGTCGACTTTGTTATACGGGAAACTGATCAAAATAGTAAGTTATGCAGTGACGCCTTTAAGTTTTGTATAATTTACAAAAAAAAAATGGACAAAAAAATACTTTAAAGATCCAATTGTTTTTTTTTCTGCATCACAAACAACCGCCAATTAAAAATACACGAAAAAATTAATCATTATTTAATTAATAAATTAACAGCTAATTTATTTAAGTAATTAAGCGTTTAATTACTACGATTTATTTGATTTAAAGTTTTTAAAATATGCCATACAAAATTATGAACAAAAAACTTTTCTTATTTCTTATTCATTTTTTTGAGTTTAATTTATAGACGATTGAGTTGTGATGCAGAGGCTTATAAAAAAAAAGTAACAGGGGTAAACATGGTAAGTATTTGATTTCATAAGGGTAGTGGGGATGATGTACGCCCGAGGTCATTGTATAGATAATAATTATTACGATAATAATATCGATAATAAATTGATATCAGTTCGAGAGTAATTTGTGGGGAGGGCAAAGTGACTGATAAGGACAATGATTCAATAGATGCTTACCGCCCTGTTCGTCCAGCATGACCAGGGTTTTCATCCCCACCTCGTGGCTCTAAAAATATATGAACACGGTCAGCTGCTGGAGCGCGCGCAATTTAACCATGGTCAGTCGTCAGTGTTTTGGTCAAACATCAGCCTTTTTCTGATCATGGTCAAAATGAGTCTGTCTCCCGGTTAGTCTGTGCGCCCTGCGCCCTGCGCCCTTTCCAATCTTTTTCGAACACCTACAGGCTATTAGTTAGATACTACAAAAACACCCTCGAGTTACAACAATTTCTGTTAGTTAATCAACCACCAACAACACCGTTGAGTACGTTAAGTACGAGGCTCAAACTTAATTAATTAATTAATTGATTGATTGGACAGAAGTTTTAGTCAATTTAATTATTTAAAAATTTCACACGAGCTTACCCCCTTGATGATCGAGCATCTCAAGAGTTTTAGATCCCGCATCGGTGCTCTATAAAACAGGGACATAACAACATAATCTTCTTACAACACACTTTCGATCTCAAAAATATTTTTTCTTTTTTTTTTTTTTCGTTTTGACGTTAAACAATCGTTGCCTCGAGCAGAAGACGAAAAATGCAAGCAGCAATGTCAAATATAGAGATCGACAGGAAGGAAAAAAAAATCAATACTAATCTATAAGCAGCGCAAATTTAAGCTTTCGAACAAGTAACACAACAAGATAGTGAGTGGGTCAGGTACTTCCACCAGCACTGTACATTACAAAAATACTAAAAATAATTATATAGCTAATGAATTTTTGTTTTTGGAAATAAATAAAGTGCTGGTGACAGACGACACCAAAAATTACTAAAATGCAACCACATCGAGAACTAACATCAGCAAAATGTCTAAATTGTCCGTATAAGTATAAGTAGAAACATGTTCTTATCATGACGATATGTAAATAACAAAAGTGTGTAAATTGTTTCTTTTTTTTTTTTTTGAAAAATAAATAATAAAAACGTGACGATGAAAAGGAATAATAACACAGACGAACAGCGATATCAAAGTGAAGTGAAGTGCACATCCGAATGATGGTTGGGGGTGACACAAGGAGGGCAATAAAAATAGCAATAATTAAAATAAGGGATGAAGTTTGTGGTAATGACGGCACTCACCTCCCTGGTCGTCGAGGGCGACCAAGGTTCGAATCCCGGCCTCCTTGCTCTATTTGCAGCACCAAACAATTAAGTGTACACATGTGACATTGTAGTAGGTACTTATCGTTAATTAACTTTTCATTTAATTAGTTAGTTAGTTGTTTTGTTATTGTTGTTGGTATATATAAATAATAAATATTTTACTATATTTTTTTCGGGGTTGTTGTCTATTTTTTTAATTAAGTATAAGTAATAAAAAGTATAACTAGGCGAGGGCCAGTCTTACACTGTCCGAGTGGAGATAATATTTAATATATATATGTCATGGTAGTGGTGTGTGCGAGTGTGTGAAAACGACGGATCTGGTGGTTTTTCGTCTGTACGTGGACAATTTTATATTTTGTACAAAAATACATAGGTCTCTTGCAAGTATTTTTAAATTATTGAGAGATTCTGTACGTTAAAACCGAGCAATCAAAAAGATTTTTTTTTTGAAAAATTAATTCCAGATAAGAAACGTGCGAAACCGTACAAATATTATTTAATATACTGAAGAAACTTTAAGGTTGTTTTATTCGAAATTTGCTGTAAAGTTGTAAAAAAAATTTTTATTTGTAGGTACTCCCCCGATTTTTTTTTTCTTGGAAGAAAAATCTCTCAATAATTTTACTTTATATATTATGAAATAATATCATACATAATAATAATAATAATAATAAAAATGTTTGTTGGTACGTGAAATTATTGTATAAGATACACTGCCACACTTGCAGGTCTACCGCTACCACAACATACAGCGACACTCTGCTGTCAGCACACAATCGAAAGCTGCCTTTGCTCCCCACAGTATGCACCCCATTCCGAGGCGTCCCAGTCTTCAATAAAAAAAAAACCAAAACCGAGACGAAATTTTACGCCGTTTAGTGAATAACAAATCAAATAATTATTTATATTGAATCATGTGAATATGCTAATTTAATTCTTTAATTAATTTAATTAGTTTATTACTCAATATTAATATTTATTTTTCTGCTGTTTTTTTTTTTATTATGTATGTTCTTATTAAAAAGATAAAAAAATATCACTAATAAAATACCTTTTAAACTTAAGACTGTTTGTTTTATCATAAATGAATTATTTAATTTAAAAAATAATCAACGAAAGACAACCGTAAAAAAATCGTACCTTCGAGAGTTGATAAGTTATTTTAAATTATGGTATTAAGTTTTTTTATTCAAAAAAATAAGTAAAAATCCACACACACACATGGAATTATATCTTTTATATGAGATTATATTTTGTACTCAAATATAAATTTGCCACCATAAATTTACAGTACTTAATTGAAAATAAAATACTGCTCTTGTTTTTAAATTAAAATAAACAGGGTGACCCAAACTCTACTAGACATATATAAGTATATGGAGAACTAGTAGTAGGAAAATTTTTGAAAAAAAATCGTGTTGTACTTACGACACATGGTCTATAGGTATTTTTAAAATATTTTCAATTTTGTAGCACTTCCGGTTGTACCGGAAATTGATACCAACTTTCTTATTTTATAAGGAATGATATATTTTTAACAACAAATTCGAATAAAACGTTAAATTTTAAGGTAAGTTTGATAACCAACTTGTACGCCTAGGATGAACAGTTTTTAGGATAATTTAATTTACAGAAAAAATTCACTACTGCAATCCAAAAATAAAAATAAAAAATCATAACTTTCTCAAAAAGTGACTTAGAGTACTGAAATTTTAACAGGTTGTAGTAGAGGTTTAAGACTAACGTTCTACCAAAACTAAGCTATATAATTTGCACAGGGCGTTCATAAAAAAAAACAAAATTTAAAAACTTCAAACACGAATAACTTGGTTTTTTTTTCTTCTCTTTCTATACATTAGGATTTTTTCTATCGTTTTATTGGAAAAATTTTGAGTAATTTTGGATTTTTAAAAAAGATAATTTCATTAAATTTGGCATAATAAAAAAATGTTTTGGACAATTGACAACTAAAGACAATCAAAGCAAAATCACAACAAAAAAACCTTTTTTTCGATTAACTTATGAATAAATTCAAGTTTTTAAATTTTGGATTTTTTTTATGAACGCCCTGTATAAATTACAAAGCTTAGTTTTAGTAGAACGTTAGTCTTAAACCTCTACTACAACCTGTAAAAATTTCAGTACTCTAAGTTACTTTTTGAGAAAGTTATGATTTTTTTTTTGGATTGCGGTAGTGAATTTTTTTCTATAAATTAAATTCATAAAAACTGTTCATCCTAGGCGTACAAGTTGGTTATCAAACTTACCTTAAAATTTAACGTTTTATTCGAATTTGTTGTTAAAAATATATCATTCCTTTTAAAATAAGAAAGTTGGTATCAATTTCCGGTACAACCGGAAGTGCTACAAAATTGAAAATATTTTAAAAATATAGACCATGTGTCGTAAGTACAACACGATTTTTTTCAAAATTTTCGTCGTGTTTGTTTTCCATAAACGTCCAAATTTGTACCACCCAAGATAATTTCTTTCCAAAGCCCCCTGTAGATAGATACAAAATACATTTTCCCAAAAACTACCCTGTACGAGCAGAATGCCTATAAATTTCACTATTATACTACAGTAAGGGTACAACTTGTAGACAGTGGCGGACTTAAACAACGGGTATTTTTTTTAATTAATGCCCCCTTTGAAAATAAACAGTAAAATTTTCAAAGGACTAAAAAATTTTATAATAAAAAATATCTTTTACGAAATAGTTACATGAGGTTTGAAAGGGGTGTAGGGGTGGTTAAAGGGGTTAGTCCGCCACTGGTTGTTGTATTGTAGTAAAATTATAATTATAATAAAATAATAATGATTAATTATTATTGAAAACTTAAGACGCTTCGAGAAGTTCGTGAGCAGGGAGGCAGAAAAAGTGCACAGACAGAAAGCATGCACATCACAGAGAAGAACTGACACTGACCTAAATCGGCGACAAGCACAAGGCTACCGCCAATTATCGTCTCTGCTGAGGACTTTTGTTTTATTTTTCTTCTTTTTTTTTTTTAAATTAATTTCTTTTGTCTTTTTTTTTTGTTTTAAACATAACGACGATTGTTAAAAATAAACACTTCTCAAATCATCCCTTTAAAAAAAAAAAACCGAATGCTGTTATAGAACGCTCAATTTTTTTTTTGTATAAATTAAATTGCATTAAACATCAGGACCCTGCATTTATTTTATTAAAAAAAAAAAAAAACCTGCACACAAAACATGAAACAACCAAATGAAAATTTTCGAAATATTTTTCTAATTATTGTATTTCGCATTATGACTAAATGAAGGAAACACTTATTAGTCATGCAGACGTTAACATCTTTTTGAAAATAATTATTAGCAGAAATTGTCTCTGCTTTCTTGAGTATTATGTGCATGATTAGTAATTTTAATGAACAAAATTAATATAATGATATGGGACGTAAAATAGAAAAGAAAAAAAAAAGTTTTCAATAAAAATTTGCATAATTAAAATTTTAACGCATTTGGATAATTAATCGTTTGTCTTTGTTCTTGTTCACAGCGTCGTGCCTCATTTTTGACTCATTTTGTCGTCTCTCGAAAAAACAGAATAAAAAGGAATTTCCGCCTTCCAAACTTTTTAACGAATTGTACAGTAGCAAATAAACAGAATCGATAGTAGCTACCCCCGAACGAAAACTGGGCCGACAAAAAAAATAATAATCTCCATAAAAGCAAAAACTGGCTGCTCTTACGTCACAACCATAAACCTTATCGATTAATCCATCTCGCAATAATCTACCACAAAAGCGAAAAAGTCAACAATAATGCAAACAAACGAGACCCAATGTTTTAAAAACGAAAAAATAAAACTGATGACATTTTTTTGCTCACAAAAAAACCAGAGACAACTTTTGCAATTTTCACGAAAATTCGGGGCAAACACACATATGAATAGAGTAAGTAAATGTGACAAATTGCGAAACGAAAAAAATACCAAGAAAATTAAATAAAACGTAGGACATAATAACAACGAAGTAAGTATACGAATAGAAGAAGATACGGATTTTCGCCTAGAAGGGAGAAAGAGAGATAGTAGTCATATAAGCACACATAATAATTCCCTAGACGTTTTCGAGAAGATCAAAAATTTGATTATTATTACATTTTTTTTTTTTGGAATAGAAAAAATCAAAGTCATACCTCTTCACAGAGAGCCAGCATACGCCGGGTACTTTCCAAAGACTGAAAAGGAAAATAATGTGTCAAAAACACACCACCTACCTACCTAATAAATATATAAACCAAATAATTTAAAAAATATCGAGTTCACAAAAATAAATAAATTTGATAAGTTTCGTTTTAACAAGAAGAATATAATTTTTATATTTACAAAATAATAGCCCAAAAAATCAGCTTAAAATATGAGCATTTTCGAAAATAATTTTTATTTTTCGAATGACTAAATTTATCCGAATGAAATTCACACCAGTTGTAGATAATATAAGAACGAATTTATAAAAAAAAAATTATAATAGAATTTGATGACGAAAACAAGAAAAAAATTATCAATATTCTTGAAATTATTTTAAATCTTTTACTGATAAAAATATTTGAAACTAAAACGCCAAATAATTCTTTCAAATTTATACTAAATTTTTTATTTATTAATCAAAATTAAAAAAAACTAACCGCAAATACATAAAAAATTTCGAAAACAATAGCAACACTGTTACATTTTTTTATGTGCAATAAAGTGCCTGTTCAATGATCCCCTGATGATCATTCACAAAGCAATAAATTCGATAAATTGTTACTTACTGTATAAGTACTGAATACAAAAAAATAAAAATTAATCAAAATTCAACGACCGACAAAAATTTTTTTGACAATATTTTCGCATGTTTTTTTAACGTAAAAATTTATAAAAAGACTTACATCATCGGTGACTTGTTGTGATCGAAGCTGTAATTCCTGGAGCTCCGATTTTGGAGCCCCATTCTCCGCTGGTGGAGCTGGTGCAGGCATATTCTGCAACCAAAATAAAAAATTTTCTAAGAACCATAAAAAAAACTAATCCAAATGTAATAAACGTAATATTTATATATAAATGGGTAATATTTCTCTGAAACTCAAGGGATATGTTCCAAATAATGCCACAAGTGCTTTAGGTTTTTTTGGAAATAAATTCAGTGAGCTGCAGGACCTCAAAGTTGTGATTTTTGATATTTTTTGCAATTTAATGACTATTTTAAATCAAAAATTTTCTGAATTTTTAGAAAAAGTTTCCAACATTCAAAAACATTATCCCAATTACCAAAATCGGAAAATAAATATTAAAAATTGAAAAAAAGGACATTCGATCCAAGCGTTCGACCTCAAAAATTTATGGTTTTAGCTTTACATGTTAGAAATATGCCCCAAAAATCCGGTGATGGTACTTATTGGGGTTTAACAAAAAATCAAATAAAGGGCCTACAAGATGAGGGGGCAAAAACGACATTTGCTCTATAAAATTTTAAAAAAATTACGTACTGATGTAGTGTGGTGAAAAAACAATTTTAAAACTTTTTCCAGACCCCAATCCAATGGGGTTGCTGAAGGCTCTAAATCTTCTTTGATATTTTTTTTTAAATTATCTCCGCCATTTCTAAACCGATTCCGAACATTCTTGTTGAAGATTAAAGATAAAGATAATATATAAAAAATATACGCGAGCCAAAATTTGTACATGGCGCCAAAAATTTTTAAAAAAATTAATTATTTTTATCTTTAACCCCTAATAAGAATTTCTGGAATCGGTTAAGAAATGGCGAAGATATCTTTAAAAAAATTTACCGAAATTTACCATTTAGTCACTGCACTAGATACCTACCTATGTAATTTTTAAAAGATTTTTTAGAGTAAAGGCAGTTTTACCCCCCTTATCTTATAGGTATGCCCTTTATTTTATTATATAAAGCTAAAATCAGGAATTTTTTGAGATCGAAAGCTTGGATCGTATGCCCATTTTTTTTTTCATATTTAATGTTTTGACAAAAAAAAAGCTAAATTTTCTTATTTGAGTTGTGGTGTTGTAGTATTCTTTTGCGGTAGTTGTAGTTATTTGTGTAGATGTAGAAAAAAAAGAATTTTTAGCCTTTCATCATTAATTATCTGTCAGTAGAATTTTTCAAAAATTCAGTAAAAATTAATTTGTTTTGCCAAAAATAACCGTATCAAAGTTTGGGGTTATTTACTGGACAACAACTCTTTAATTTATAAAAAAAGTTGCAACCAAGAACTAAGGAACTACATATTTTTAATTATTTTTTTTTTCCAAATCATACATCAATTTTGTGGTTTGGACCCACCACACAAAAAAAAGATCCCTTATGTTCGATCTACAGTATTGACGAGCATAAGCAATATTTTTCCCGTGCGGGGAGCTTGCAACCCCCATCGGGCGCGTCCCCAGGTGGCGGATAGGGGAAAACCTGGCACACAACCACCGGGTAAGAGGTAAAACACCTCTCGTGGACCAACAGGCACTTTTTAATTAATCGATTATTTTACTAATGCGGGATTTACGAAGGGGAGAGCAAAATTATTATGGCACACGGGTGGCAACTACCCTAGGAGTTTAAAAGTATTAATTTGCAATTTGTAAAATTTTACTATTATAAGTGATGTGCACCCTCCCATGCACAAGAATGCACACTTATACAAATGTGAAGTGCATTGCTTCCCCTGACTTGTTTTTGCTAGTCTAGACAGTTTAACAACCAATAGAAAACAAGGTCGATAATTGCACTTGTTCCTTTCGGGAATGCCCTTTAGAATGCGGATTTCGTACTCTCAATATCGGGTATTTTAGTATAGGTATACTAGACATAATTTTTGATTGTTTTGGTTTTGTAAATTAAAAATTTTTGTTATATACAATAAATTCAGATAAAAATTATTTAACTATTTCATTAGGTATTTTTTAGTAATAAATAGTTACTATTTTAAATACTTTTTAAACACAGTCACTCAAAAAAATAATGTTTCAAAATTAAATTTGAGAACAGTGGCAATGAAAATGCAACCATGTCTGTATCAACAGGGGTTTGACCTTTCATCCCTCCCTTTGTTTGTAAATTTTTATTTCTGAAAATATATTCAACGTACCTATATAATTACGATTTAAAATTTAATGAAGTCAAAACTGTTTAAAAAACTAATAAAACTGTTATGAAAGAAATACAATTAATACATTTCTCAGGATTTAGGATTGTTTTGGGCATGAATGTACCCTACTAAAAATCAATAACAAAATACAGCGACGACGCGTGTATAAAATACTACGGCACTAATAAATACCGGAAATTTATTACTATTTCCTACAATTTTGGTTATATATACGACACCAATCTATCCCCTTTTAAATTATAAACTTGTAACATACACATTCCATGTGAAAAAAACATTACTATTCATACAATTATTTCCAACGATGACTCAAGCATCCGTGCAACTGTATTAGGATTAAAATAAACCTACTTCTTACCTTGATTAACAGATGTTATTGTGCAAATACTCTTAAAAACACCAATTACACGATTATGCACCAAAATTTAACTAAAAAACTGCACTGGCATCGCTATAAGACCGCACTACACAAGAAACCGCAATGCACTGATTAATTGACAGATTTTAACAATATGGCTGACAGATACCCACAGACCATAGATAAGTGATTTGTCAAAAATGTTTTTCCGCCCAAAATCCATTAAACTCTGAATTATGGTTTTATTTATATTAAAAAAAAAATACTATTATTAGCACTTTTATACTTTTGCAAAGAATATGGTAGTCTTTAGCGTATTTTGTTGCAATAAGCTTAAAATGTACAATATAATTATAGAAAATAACTGATATGGAGATACAACAAAAAGAACTTAAATTAACGTTCCAAAATCACTTTATATTTATGGTTTTTCTTTATAATGCAACGTTGACAAACTACATCTTATTGAAACTAAACGGATTAATGTAGTAAATTAGTAATATTCTATTCTGCAATTAAATAAAACGCAAAAAGTATATTATCAGGAGCACACTGTTTAAAAAAAAGCACGATAATGGAATTTATTATTGTTCTGTAACAGCAAAGAGTATCTTTTTACCAATTGTTGTCAACGTCGCATTTAACTTAAATAAAACAAAAAAATATTAAAATAACGTGTGATTCGCAAGGGCTGTTGGGAAAACTAACCTATAATCCTAGATGAGTTTATAGATGCGAAACTCGACTTTAAGCTTGAACGTCCAGCGCCATCTTCTCGGTTGTCACCAAAATTAAAAGGAACTTGGAAAATATAGAACATAGAAAGCTAACTTACCGGCTATGGCGCGAAGTTTAAAATGGCAGGTTGGGAGGGTTTTTATTTTTCGTTATTTCAATTTTAATTCGTTATTAATAAACACAATACATCGTGATAAAAATATATTTAAAAAAAATAAAAATCACAACAATAAGCAATGTTTATATAACAATAGCAATAATTGTATGGAAAAAAATATTGCATGATTCTATTGTTGAAATTAGACGACAATTAGCATACCTAAAAACAATTTGGAAGTGGAGCTTTCCTTGCATGAACAAATGCAGCCTCCAAATCGGATTTTCCCTCAGGGACGCGATAATCTATAAAAGTAAAAATCAATTTCCGCATACTCGTCGACTTTGAAATACTTACAAGGTAAATGGACACTAGGAACTGCACTCCATTTGAGTTTACCATTAGCCCACTTACATGCAGGGTGAAATGTTTTCCACATACATGGTAATTTGGAAGACTTTTGGGAAGTCTTTCCCAAACTGCAGGGGAAAAACCCTTTCCACCCATACATGTTGCACTTCCGCATTCCGCGGAAAGGAATGCCTACAAAAATAATAATTAAGACATATTTACAATTGCTTAATGAAAATTAATTTGTTTTTACATTGTGGTAGCTTCTGGTATACACCCCTCAACAGAGCATCTTCCTTTCTTTAGTGCCTTCATTGTCTATAATTAACAATATATATTTTACTAACAATAATACTAAAAACATGAAGCCATAAACAGAAACACACCATTAACAGTAAAGTTACATTGTCCTTTTTAGGGTCTTAATGATCGTAAGTTACCACAATTATTAAGTAACTTTTTTTATTTATTAATAAATAACTGTGCATTAATGCAAAAACGCGACAAATAGGACCACAAAAAGGAAATATTTCTTTGCAATACAGGTACAATATGTAAAATATTATTTAAAAGACATAGGAGAATATATCTGCAAGGACAATTCATTCAATTATTTTTGTATCTTATGTTAATGAATGTATAATTTTATGGATAATTAGCTGATACTTGGTGAGACTTCTTATCAATAATAAAAAAATGAAAATTATTTGGTTTAAAAAGAAAATGTTATACTTTGATACACAACAACACAAAGTTGTTTAAAATTGGTGAAACAATTGTAGTTGTGTATCAAACATTTTTTCTTTTAATTAAGTTTATTTATGCATAAGCACTTTTAATATGTATGAGCTTCAATCACCAATTTTAATATTATGCAATATTGTTTCCATTAATTGAACTTGTTTAGAAAATTTTAAATAAACCTATAAGTATATTGGTATTTGTAAAAATAGACTATAATTATTTTTTGAAGTTAACAATTATATTTTCTCAAAGGAAGAATGAAATTATTCTTTACCAACTTACCTTGAAAACGTAAAACAAATACTCTAAAAAGTTTTAAAAACACCTTAACACAACTTAAAAAACAAACAACAAACACAATTTCAATGAATAAACACAAAAAACACGAACGAATGGCTTCGATGACTTCATCGCAATCACTGGGGATTTTTATTTCAAATTAGTCAATTTCACAACCGAAAAACAATCTCACTGTAATATTCACCGACTGTAATTTGTATTCTGTAATGGTAGGTAATTTAGAAGAAAGAAGAGAAGTGCAGTTTAGTTCTTGGTGACAACCGTGAAGGTGGCGCTGACGGTCGAGTTTCAGTACCCTGCCTATAATTTTAAGCCGCACAAAGCGTAAACAAAACGTAATTTTTTCTACTATCGAGTAATTTTGTGTGTTTAATCTTTTAATAATCTATTAGTTTTAATTGCTTCATTATGGCTTTGAATAAACCAAAGTCAGAAATGACTGCCGAAGAACTGCAAGCTAGAGAAGAAGAAGAGTTCAACACCGGCCCCCTTTCCGTCTTAACATTGTCCGTAAAAAACAACACGCAAGTTCTCATAAATTGCCGAAACAACAAGAAACTGCTGGGACGTGTTAAAGCATTCGACCGACATTGTAATATGGTATTGGAAAATGTGAAAGAAATGTGGACAGAACAGCCACGTCCAGGTAAAGGAAAAAAGAAAGCAAAACCAGTCAATAAAGATAGATTCATCTCCAAGATGTTCTTGAGAGGAGACTCTGTTATTTTAGTAGTTAGGAACCCATTGGCTTCAGTAACTAATAAGTAATATTTAAAATAAGTGTATTTTGTATTGAGAAAACCCGATATCTCGTAAAATAAAACAGTGAAACTTGAAAATGCTACTTTTATTTATTAAGAATATAATATCCAAAATACGTTAACAGTTCAATTTTGAAATATAATTATTGCTTGATAATCAGAAATTAAAATTAGAATTTGTTAACAGTTTTAATTAAAATGTTTTTCTGCATGTGGGACAGTTTGGGGTAAGATTAGACTTATTTTGCTGATTCTCCCATCCCTTTATACAATCATGGTGATAATAATGTCCACATGGAAGCCTTGCAACATTTATAGACTCCAAACAAATCGGGCAATCTTCAGGCGGGTGATTAAACCTTCAAAAATTACCCTACCTTTTGTTTTTTTAATAAAAAATATGGTGTACTTACACACTTGTTTTTGGTAGTGGTTGAGGAGGACGATGATGATGACTTGAAGTACTGGAATGAGCTTGAGGAGTTTCCTCCGACTTACCAAACAGATATGCCCCTAATCCGAAAGCCGCAACCATTCCACCAACAGTTGCAAGAGTACTCCAACCACTCGATTGTTCATTTTTTTCTTTCTCACTGCGTGACCAGGTGCGTGACATCGTTTAGTCCTTTCTCGAAAGATATCAACAGCTGCCAGTTAACAAATTTAATATTTAAAGTTAACAAAGACTTACCTAATAATTCAAATAGTTTTCTGGCACTAATTAAGCAAATAAATAACAATAAAACACAGAAATAAATAAAATACAAGACAAAATTCTAATAATTCTATTTTTAAACAAATACGTGGTAATAACCGAAGAATTATTTATTTATGTGTTGATGTATTTACGTTAGGTATTTTATATAATTTCGTATGCAACCCATTATACAGCTTTCGCAAGTGCGACACCTACATACGACAGCTAAAATTAAATGTAAAAGGAGGGAAATTTAAATGCAAACCTAGAAAAGTTAGCTAGAGATTAATTGACTTGATTTAATTAATTTCCGCACTTTTTTAGGTTTGCAAAGCAAATAAATAGATCGAAAAATGAAATGTGATGCACTAATTGTTGTTAATTTACTTTTATTGCGCTTATTGAAACTAAAACAAGATAAATAAGTGATATTACAAAAACTTTAAAGCGTATTTTTAATGGCTTTTTGAAGAGGCTTTAGAAACGCTATTAAATTTACTAGATCAATAATTTATTTCTTAGGTACATCAGAGAAATAAGTACACCATTATACAACACATTTTCATTTAAACAACTAGTATAAATATGATATATTTTTTTATATATATATTATATATATATTTTATATATATATTTTATATGTATAAACAATAACAACGTGAAAGTGAAGAAATGCGGGGACTTTAGAGCTTGTAAGTTTTGGCACAACACTGTTTCAAAACGCAGGTAACTGATAGCAATTTTTATCTGGTTTGCAGTCCTAACAAATTATTATTTATTTTATTATTACACATTTCTATATTATTTACAGTAATCCAGGCCAGAAAAAAGGATATTCGACAATACTAATTATGTATAAATACGCTACATGATAATTTATTATTTATTTATTCTGTTCTACGTGATAATAAATAGACCGTTACACAATCGTAGGTTTTGACGCTTTATTTTACATCTTCTACACTTAAGAAAGAGGGTTGATGACTTTTAACCCTCTTCTTAAAGGCAGAAGAGATAAAATGAGCCCCTGAAATCTACGACTACCTGACGGTCCATAAGATTAATTCTTCTTTAATCAGCAAAAGCATTTTCACTTTTTTTTTACAAAGCCATTGTCACTATTTAGTATGGATACAATAATTTGTTTACAAATACTAAATGCAATTTTGATACCTTAAACTAATAAAAATATTTATCATTATAATTATTTCATTAAGTAAGTCATCGATGAAAATTTGTTCGTTCGATACGAATTGTTTACGTGTAACAACACATACTTTCTAATAAATAATTCATCAGTTAATAAATGTAAGTATTTAAATAATTCTTTTGAAACTTTGCCTATTTCTAATTGTCACTAACAATATTTTTTTTGCTTTGCTTTCTGTCTGAAGAAGAAGACGCGTGCAGCAAAAATGCCCGTAATTAATAATTGTTTAAGCTCGATATATTTTAAAACGGTTTGCGACAGTTTTGTCCCCTATCAAATTGCTAATTATCTATTACTTACGAAGACAAAAAAAAAGAACAATAAAAAAATAATTAAATAAAAATCAACCTATGTGCGATATGGAATAAATTGGTTGCCATTTCGTTAATTTAAGGGGAAACCGGACTTCACAACGAATGAAATTCAATTAAAAAATTGATCAATTTGTTTAACATAAATGTTTTCAGTATTTAGGTAAAATTGAGAAACCGAAGTTTCGAAAATAATTTTTATTTTTTTAATAACTGGATCAAATTGAATAAAACTTATACCAGTTATGGATAACAGTGGAGGTATTTGTGTAAGATATAGCAATAAGATGTAACGGCGGAAACACCAAAAAGAAAAATCCGAAGAAATATTCATTTCTATGTTTCCTTCGTTAAATGTTAATGCTATTTTTTCACAAATGCCTTCTAGTTTTTACCTAGAATTGGTTCAACTTTTGAGATTATTATTACGAAGAATTCCAGTTTCCTCTTAATTGAAATTCATTAAATAAACAATTTCTGACTTACATGTATAACAACCTCTCAGTTCTAAGGTCCCAGGCTGTACACAGCATTTAACAGTTTTCTTATCTACTACTCCTGATATTTACAGTCGTATTACTTCATCTCGTCTACGATTCTTCTGTTTTTAAATTATAAATAAATAAATCGCCTAAAAACTAAAATACTTATTAAAAAAAAAAACAAAGTCTTTGGTAAAAAAGGCAGAGAATCTTGTAAAAAAAAAGACCACATACATCGAAACACAAAAATATTGTTTGTTATTAACACAATATCTAATATTTTACTAAATATGTTTGTATATATTTTTTGTTAGAACTTGCCTACCTACCTACCTACTTATCTACCATTTTGTTTAAAAATGTTTCTATTATTCTTCACAAAATAAATATTTTCATACTTAGTGTTCCATTGTCAAAAAAAAAAAAAAGGGACATAATACTTAAAAAATGTGTTTCAAGGAAATGTTAAAGTATGAATTAATGAATAATAAAAAACGAAATTCAAAATTGTCGATAATACTAATCATAGAAAGGAACTATAAATAGTATATTTATTGGGAGAAGATTCCATGAGCGTGGAATATTCCCCTCAATTGCATAAATTTCTTGATACAGACGCCAACAAAAAAACGAAAAACAGCGAATCAAAATTTTACTAGCTATGGCCTATAATAGATTATATAAATTCCTTTTTAATTAATCTCAATTCCTGCAAGAATTAAACGATAAGGTGGTTCGCGGAGAAAGAAACTTTGTCGGGTATTTATTTCATTACTTACTCTTCTCAATCGAGACAAACGGTTTCTCAAAATTAAAATAAAAAGATCATTTTCAACAACAAGAACACCACATAGGCCATGATGACTAGAGTAGTAAAAGCGCATCATTAGGATACACGTATGAATCACAGTAGCCTGTTAGTATCTACGTATTAACACGTTAACTTTTTTAGTATTCCCTTTAAATAATAAGAGGTGTCTGCTTTTATGTCTTACTCGAACAATACATAATAAGCAGAAACTCGACTAGATCATTATACACTCGTAACTCGTTCCGAAACATAAAATGACTAGCAACACAACTCGTTACAAATATTTTAAAAAACAACCACAAAAAGAATACTTATTTCGTTTTCTTCAACGAATGGTTCATAAACTTATTAAAATGTATACTAACTAAATTATTTTACTCTTAATTTTCTTAAAAAAAAAAGTTAAAGTAACGATAAGGATGGAACGATGTTACGTTGCTTTCTTTTTCTTCTTTTTATTACGCCAAACGCAATGGTCATTTGCTAACGTACGAATTAATAAAATAATTAAAACAATTAAGAAAAAACAAATACGAAAGCAGATAAAAGCTGACGCAGAGATTAATTTCCGGCTTTACATACAAAGTCAAAAAAATCTATCCTGAAATGCTCTTGGTTTCAGGAATAACTTTTTAAATTTTATATAGAAATCACTAAATACGAAGCCGAAAAAACTGGGCTGAAGTATTACATAACTAAACAGCCCGCGCAATAAATATTTTTATATGCATGTGAATAAATCTTTATCAATTCACATCCTACAATTTTTTTTTTTCATCTTGTTCAATAGAGTTTACGTCGAAGTCCAAACCGAACATTTGTTTAAAACACTCTAAGAACAAGCGAAAACGTTTAACTAAGACAAGTGATAATTATGTATATTTGTTGTGATTTCTTTGTTGTTGTTGTTGTGTGGTTGGTTATATATTTATGTAAGTGTATATAATATTTATAAGCAGCACCATTATTTCTGTCAACTTATCTTTAATCAGCTACGAATCGGGCCGGGTTGAAGTCGCGGTTCACGAAAGAGAAGCCCTTAAACTCGTCCTGGTTTATAGAACGAACCACCTCGACGTTTACCGGCGTCAAAATCGGCTCTTCTTTGGTAAACTCGGCGTCGAAGTTCAAAGCGTCCTTTTTATTTTTCTGGAAAAAGTAAAAAAATAAGAACCGCCCTATAGCTTTACTAACAATCAGTAACTATATACTTACAATCTTGGGTTTGAATGGGGCCCTGATCTTTCTCTGTTCGAGTGCCTGCCAGTCCATGTCCTTAAAGAAGGGATGTATACGTATGGCGGCCTCGCCGTTTTGCGTCGCCACGCATCCGAGCCTCTTGGCCGGATTTTTCGTCATGAATCCCTTCAAAATAGACACGGCGTCCTTGCTCAGCCAAACGGGATAGAGGACGTCGTCGTGTAGAATCGACTCGAACAGGTCGTCTTCGTTGTCTGCTTCAAAGGGCGGTTGTCCGGCCATCATTTCGTACATGAGGACGCCTAACGCCCACCAGTCGACGCTGGCACCGTAATCGAGCTCCTGGAGGATTTCGGGTGCGATATAATCGGGCGTACCACAAAACGTGCTGGTTGTGATTCCGTCCAATACACCCTCCTTGCACATGCCAAAATCTGCCAGCTTGCAGTGGCCCTCTGCATCCAAGAGAATGTTATCCAGCTTCAGATCTCGATAAACGACGCCGTTTCTACAGAAAAATATAATATCAACTATAATACAAACATTCCCGAATTTTTATAAACATTTTATACAGTTCCAGAACATATTGGAACAATCTAAAGCCTTTTTAAACCTTTTGAAGAATTCTATAACGTCCTGAAACCGTTTAGAAGATTCTACAATATTCTGGAACATTTTAGAACTGCAGTAAGTTAGTGAACTTGGTCGTTGACAAAAATAGGAAGATCCTGGAGGTTAAAAATGAAAAAACTGCTTACTTGTGAAGGAACTGGAGGGCAAGTGTCACTTCGGCTGCATAGAACCGGGCCCGCGGTTCGTCGAATTTCCGCGCCCTCTGTATCTGGAACATGAGATCGCCACCATTGACGTATTCCATAACGAAAAAGAGACGTTCCCGCGTCTGGAAACAGGAATGCAAGGCTGTGAGAAAAGGATGCTTGGCAGCCAGTGCCAGTATCCTTTTCTCCGTCATTGTACAGTCGACGTCGTCGTCCTGTATGATCACGTCCTTCTTCAGAACTTTGACGGCGTACACCTCGTCGGAACCCTTGCGCTCGGCCAGCATCACCTTACCAAAACTACCCTTACCCAATACTTTAATGAAATGAAAATCGTCCAGGCCAATCTTTATGCTATCTTCTTCTTCTCCTTATACAAAAACAAATAAAAAATTATTAATTAATTACAAACAGGTACTTAAAATTGTATAATTACCTGACTCAGCCGAAGTGTTATTTTGCATCTTTTCTTCGCTCATTTTACCCAATTTTTCGTCAGACGTTTCCGAATCATCTTCTCCAGTTGCAGCGTCGCTCGAACCATCCGAAGGGGCTCCGTTACCTCCTGGACCCGCTATATACTTGCTCCTTCTGGGAGTTTGCTTATCAGGAGTAACACCTACAAAAATTTTCGATTTAAAAAGTACAAATAGAAACACTTTACGTTCAGTTACCTAAGGCAGTGAGAATTTCGGCCATCTGCTTGGTGTTTATGCCGCAATTGTTGGCCACATTCTTCTGGCAACGTTTGTGCACATTGAGATTGCACACTTCGCACTGGAGCCCCTGTTTGATCAGGCCGTAGAGTAACGAGCCGCAGTGGTCGCAGAACGTGAATCTTTTGTAATTGTGAACGACGAAACGGTGAGGAATATTGACGTTGAATCGAGCACTTTGAGAACTAGACTGTTCGTTTACAAAAATAAATATATAAATTACTTTTAGGTTCGATAAGTTACAAGTACTCTGCTTACCTCATCTTTCATTCCTGGGCACTTGGTAACTACAAGTAGATGGCAGCGCTTGTGAACCACACAGGTGCACACTATTACGGAAAAATAATGATAATCTCTAAAAGGTACACAAATTAAATAAAAAACGAAAATGAACTACTTATTAATCGTATTTTACATCATTTTCGTTTTTTAGAATCACGAATATTTTCTTACATCAATCACACACGTAACATTTAAATACATCAATCAAAAAGACGTAGGGAGTGAAAGTAAACCGAAAAAATTTACAAAATCGTAATAAAAAGCACTGTAAAAAGCTTAAAAGAAACCATTCCATTGCCTTTTGTAGAGAACGAATAACTTGACAAGTAAAACTAATTGATAAGTTGTTCTTAAACCTTTTGGTTAAATTCCATACCCAAAGTTTACTTAATTTTGTTGTTAATATTTTCAAATACTACCGAGATTAAGTAATATGTAATTTAGAGGTCAAACACCTTAGGAACCCAATATTAGTTATTCTTCAACGGTTTGTACGCTTCACTATATTCGCAAGAACTTTTTTTTGAATTGCTATCAACAAATAAAATATTAATAAAGAGAAACTTACAAACTAATTAAAAAGCAAGAGAGAGCCATGCCACAGGTGCTGCAAATCAAAATAAATATGTATAAATTAATGCATCTAGAAATTGAAGCACAATTAGTGCTGACATGCAAAATATCGAACAAATGGGTACTTAAGTACCAAATAAATAAACTTTTTGTTTAAAAAGAAAGAACTTTGAAACTTTAAGTAATTGATCATTATTTAAATGTCGTTAGTAGTAAAATAAGTACAACTGAACCCTCTAATTATTGTCCCATTATAACCAATATAAAAGTTTCAAAGTTTCATACAACGTCATAAAATAATAAATAATACAAAGTATACTTAACGTTATTTTCGACTCTTTATTTATCTTACTTACTAATTTTTTTTTTAAACGTAAATCATTAAGTATACCTTGATTTTGCAACACGATTTTTTTATTGTATTTTTAAAAAGGTATAAAGAAATTAAAAATAATAAAGGCTGAAAACAAAAATAAATTAGTATGTTATTAATAAAAAATTGGCTTAAATTCTTCCCTTATTTTTAAAGCCAAATGAGTAAAATTTGCAAAACCGAACTATATAATAAATAAATAAAAAATGGTGCTGCGTGAGGAAGAGGAACAACAAAATTAACGAAGAAAATGCAAGCTTGTGATTAGCAAGTGGTAATTACCTTGACACTGATAGCCCTGCTTTCCTAATCCCCTGAAAACAAGAACCGCCGTTACAATAAGAGGTGTCTACCCCGCAACAGCCACACGAGCACACCACACGCTTTCTCATACCACGCAACGCTACGCCCCACATCGCCCTTATTATCTCGTGTGCTGGTTTGTTAATTATTCAGCTTTGTGTGTGTGTTTTTATATTTTTGTTATTGTTATTACAAGAGAACATGAAAGTCATTTTACTTACCAAATAAATTCCCTACAGTGCGAGCAAAACGTCGGCTGTCGTAAAAAAGTAGCCATAAACTTATGTCCGTTCACCTGATGGACCCTTCTTCGCATGGCACCCCTACGACGATTGAATCCTTGCCTTTCTTTGAACTCCCTAGGTTTGGCCCCATGTTCAGCTACATATACAGAAAAAGAAGCACAAGTTTACAAAACGAAGTACTTTTATAAAAAAAATCTTTTAAACTTACCACTTGAAGATGTTCTCAAGTCAATGCGAACATGTATTTGGCCTTTGGGCTCCAAATTGACCTGTATCAAGGAAATCCACAGCTTATAATACGCTTACATCAAAAAATCGTACAATAATCCCCGAATTTTCGTCCAATAATTCGAATAGTAGTGAAATAATCACCGAATAATCGTCGAATAACTCGTATAATCATAGAACAATTTTAATAATTCTTGAAAAACTCGAAAGATCGTCAAAAAATCAAAGAACAATTCAAATAATCGTCGAATAATTCATATAATCCACTCACAAACTTCAAGTTTTAAACTTTACTTATTGCACATGATAAGAGCACGTTTAAGAAAGTACTCAAATAAATTTATCTACTTGATACTTCTCGTGGAAAAGCTAACAAACTGCTTTCAGTTGTCCCAATTAAGTGGTAATAAAAATAAAAGTGGTGGTTAAAGATTGCTTACCCAAAAGTCTCCTGCATCTTTATCTCTGTTAAGAAGGTCTTCAAAAGGTATGCTACAGTTTGCAACGAAATCATCAGGAGGAATGGCAGCGTCGTGAAAAACGGTGAGTGTAAGGGTTTTCGCATTCTCGACCTTTTGCTCAAAGTATTCGTTCCAAACGGGGTCAAATGTTTTTTGTTTGGTGGTGGACTGGGCCACATGCGTCTCATCGACATCGATGGTGACATAGGGGTCAATAAGCTGCTCATCGGGCTTTCCAAACGTCATGTTGTGACGTTTTTGAAAATCGGTCGGCCTCAGACCCGAAGCCTCGCATATTTTCACACCAAGAGTTCCAGTAAACATTTGCACCATCTAATAACGAACGCGCGCACACCGATTTACTACACGTTTCACTACCAATCACGAATTCGTTGCACAAAACACTAAACTTTTTAAAGAACTTCCGATCATTACTTTTTCTATTATTTTCACAATTAATCAAATAATTAATTATTTCTAAACAAGTATATTGTGGATCGGATCTCCTTTTCCCACAATACCTTGCTGAAATGACAACAGCGTTGCCAACTTAACGTAATTTCCGAATTGATATAGAATAAAATTACCAATATCAAAACGTTCCTTTAAATTATCTACTACATAAAATGTATTACTATAAAATAACGAAAATGATATAAATCTGTTTTAATTTAACGATTTATTAAATTTTTAAAGAAATTATTTGGTAACATTCTTCATACCAACGTCTACAAAAAGAAAGTCTTTAGTGTTAGACAGTCACGTTTACCAACTGTTTTGCGGTACTTAACCTCACAAAATAGTGTCGCTGGCCGATATTTTACTAATATATAAAAAAGAATATTCGTTATTTAATTACATAATTTGTGCTTAATTAAACAACATGAGTGACGGTTGGGGCGATTCTTGGGATAACGTGAAGACATCCACTGATAACCAAAGTAATCCTGAAAGGCAGTACAGAAACCGCAATTTTCGAAGAGGAGGAGCCCCAAAAGATCGACAAAATTGGAATAATGACAGAAGACCTAGGAATTCCAACCCCACAACTACTATACAAGTCCCTTCAGGCATGGTTGGAAGGGTAATAGGTAATATTACAGAGATTTTGTTAGATTAAGTTAGGTTAGCACTTAAATAATTAGGGATATTAATTAAAACCTATTATTTTTTACGTATTGATAACGTTTCTTAATGTTCTAGGCAGGGGAGGTTCCAAAATAAACGATTTACAGTTCAATTCAGGGGCAAACATCAAAGTTACAAAGACCACTGAAGGGGGATACACCATGGTCGAGATTACAGGAACTGAAGAAGCTACTAAACTAGCTACAGAACTGATAGATGACTTAACAAAGGAGAGACCCGCCCCTGTTACCTATACAACTGAAAGTTATGAAAATAACAGCAGGGAAATCCCACCTGTCCAGATTGACTGGAAAGCCCTAGCAGATGAAAGCGTAAGTCTTTTATTCATTACACTACAACCCTTATCTCATAAAAATATTCATTAATGTGTCTGTTAACTATTAAGGACAAATATCAAAAAGAACAACTTAAAAATTTGCCTCCCATCAAAAAGAACTTCTACAAAGAAGACCCAGCTGTCAAGAACATGAGCAATAAGGAAGTTGAAGCATTTAGGGCTGCAAACAACAACATTGTTGTCTCAAGGATGTACAAACAGGGTGAAAAGGAAAAGATACCCATTCCTAATCCAGTTACTACATTTGAGCAGGCTTTCAGGGATTACCCAGAGATACTAGAAGAAATTTCAAAACAGGGTTTTCAAACACCGTCTCCAATCCAATGTCAGGCATGGCCTGTACTCCTGAGTGGAGATGATCTTATTGGAATAGCACAAACAGGAACAGGTAAATGATAAGCTAAACAATATCAGGCACACCTTATTTTAATAAATAAACCTTTTTAGGTAAAACTTTGGCTTTTCTGTTGCCGGCTCTAATTCACATTGAAGGCCAGCCTGTGCCTAGGGAAGAAAGAGTGGGACCAAGTGTTCTAATAATGGCCCCAACAAGAGAATTGGCTTTACAGATTGATAAAGAAGTCAAGAAATATTACTACAAGGGAATAAAAGCGTAAGTTTTGTGAGTTTTGATTAAACCTGTTGTTAATTGTTAGTTAATGTTTTAGACTGTGCGTTTATGGGGGCGGAAACCGAAGAGAACAAATAAACACACTAAACACTGGCGTTGACGTAATAATAGCCACCCCGGGACGTTTAAACGACCTCGTTCAAGCAGGTAACACTTATATTTTTCTAAAGCACCTGTTTAAAATTTTATAATCTATATTTCGTTTTCAGGTCATATAAGTGTAAAAAGTATTACCTACGTGGTGTTAGACGAAGCAGATAGAATGTTAGACATGGGTTTCGAGCCCCAAATACGTAAAATTTTGTACGACATAAGACCGGACCGACAAACCGTCATGACTAGCGCTACATGGCCTATAGGAGTACGTCGACTGGCCGACTCTTACATGATTAACCCCGTCCAAGTCTACGTGGGAACGTTAGACTTGGCAGCTTGTCATTCCGTTACACAGCAAATCGTTTTACTTGATGACAGCGAAGAGGCTAAATTTGAAACGGTATTAACACATTCGCTGATTGTTAAAGGAAAAAAGAACTCAATTCTTAAGTTGTGTGTATGTATTAAATCGTTAGGTACTGGAATTCGTGGCAAATATGGCTCCGGAAGAAAAGGCGATAATATTTTGTGGTAAGAAGGCCCGAGCTGATTACTTAGCTTCTGAATTGATCTTAAGAGGCTACGAATGCCAGGCGATCCATGGGGACAGGGAGCAAGTAGATCGTGAACAAGCTTTAGCTGATATTACAGATGGAACTGTGCAAATCCTGATAGCGACTGACGTGGCCTCAAGAGGACTCGATATAGAGGACATAACGTAAGAACTTTAACAATTTTGTTTCCTATTTTGTGTTATTTCTTTTAATTTTTGTTGTAGACACGTTATAAATTACGATTTCCCGAGGAATATTGAGGAATACGTTCACCGAGTGGGACGTACAGGACGGGCAGGACGCACGGGATGTTCAATAAGTTATTTCACTAGAGCTGACTGGGCCAGTGCCAAAGATCTCATTCCTATACTTGAAGAAGCTAACCAGGTAAACGAACGCGTAAAAAATGAATTAATGTGTAGTACAAGTTTCAAGAAAATCAAATGGAATTTTAAAATTTTGAGTTTTTTAATTCTTCATTGAAGAAAGGAATGAAAATTTCCTTTTTAACGTTTCATAAAAAGAAGTTTTGAACTCTACACGTGTACATAAAAAAGGACGTAACACGTAAACTTTTTGAAACATTGAAATGCAAATTTTCTTTTCTTTAACTTTATAACTTTTTCTGTTCAAATGTAGTACGTTCCGGAAGAAATACTTGAAATGAGCAAACGTTATGAAGCCTGGCGTGAGAGAAAGGATCAAGAAAGGGGCCGCGACGGTGGTGGAAGAAGAGGAGGAGGAGGCGGCGGCGGCGGCGGTCGCGGAGGTGGCAGATTCCATGATGGATGGTAGTAGTAGTGTTAGATAAGTTGGAATCTCTATTTATTTTTCGTATTACAATATTAGCATTCCTTCTACTGTATTTAAAGGAATTACAATTTTTTTTATTGTTTACTAGTTCTCATTTTCAATAAACGAACTTTCATCAATTAATGATGCGTTTTTATTGCATTCCTTTTGTTTATGGATAACGTAATAAATAAATAAAGTATAACAAATTCAAATCATTCGATAAAATATCAAACGTTGTCAAACAACATACAATTCTGTAACGAAATTATTGCATATACGTATAAAAAAATATATTTATGATGGAGACTCACCTTAAGTGACTGTTCACTTTTCCTTAGCTGTTCTAACACGTACCTCGTATCACTAGCTTCTGTAGTGTCCGAATCGTTGTAAACATGAGGCTTTGGCAGTCGGCACTTTTTCTTCTGCAATTTATAAAAAAACAGACATTTAGCCTGCATCAAAATTTGAATTGTGTACTCAAAATACCTTTTTATCCATTTTACTGGATCCTCGTCTTCTACAGTCAGAAGGGGCATTTTCTATGTCAAATTTCACCCCTTTAACATCGTTTGAAGGATTGCAACAGGCGTTGCAAATTTTACAGCAAGTCGCCAAAGGAAACGCCAAGAAGAAAACGATGTTTAAAAAAAATTCCGTTCTTCTATAAATGAAAACTAATTGATTGACTTTCGAAATTAATAGATTTTCTCATTATTTTTACTTGCTTATTGCTCGAACTGTGCGTGCCCCCGTACAAGGATTTACAGGCCAACCGAGTTCGTCATACTGCACGGGAAAACATCTAAATTCCTTCTCTTGATACCGGTCTAAAGGGCGCGGCAGTTGAACTAGGAGCCCCAAGCCGTACATTCCCACTACTGGACAACAGCACAAGCCCAATACACCCTTCAGAACTCCTAGAAATCATTTTTAAAAATAAACGTTATGAAATATATTTATATTAAAATAATTACCTAAAGCAATGAGACACAAAATGGGCCCTAGAAAAGTGTACACCAGCAATACCAAAGAAAATGCTTTATCTTCAGCATTGTCTGGATAAAGAATCACAGTTTCGTCATCTTTACACCCCACAGTACCCAAAAGGCTGTGGCTACAAGCATTGTAAATGTCTTCCATTCGTTAAAAGTTTAAAAAATATGACGTTTAAAAAAAGTTAATAAATGTCAAAGAATAATAATTTATTTACGAAATTATGTACAATACATTTAAAAATATCAGCACTTGTAGATTTTATTATATGCTAATTATATCACATTTTGTCGAGCTGAATATTGGGCCCATTATTGGTGCTGAAATTTTTAAATGAGCAAAAGTACCTGCTGTGTAACCTTTCGTTAATCTTTCAGGATTCACAACCATGCAACCGTTTACTTCCTGAAATAAAAACCGTCTTTAACTTATTAAGTGTCTAATCATTAATTTAAAAAGCTGTTTAATAAAAACGTAAATTGTAAACTTTTTAACTTATAGAATGATCTCAATAATTAATTTTAATAAATTATTAAGGGAAATAATACGCGGGGATTCCCGTCCACCGAGTGGTGAATAAAAGCTTTCTCTCACCTTTATCAAATACCTCAAAGCAGAAGGTAATACAAGTAAATGAGGAGTAACGTCCATCGTGGCATGTTTTTCCAAAAGTCGAAAATTGACCCTAACTTTGGGTGGGATTAGGGGATAAAAGCTCTGTTGTTCGATTAAATGAGAAATAAGGCGCGACATCCTGTCTCCCGTTTTTCCCGAATTAATTTCTTCTCTGCCCAAATCAAAGAGAACATCCGTGGCCGTGACTCCTACCACAAGACCCCCAATGTCCAGCATTGCAGGATCGGGCACGAAGTGCAAATTGGGGTACTTATTGCTACTTACGTACGGCGAAGTGGGGTACACGGGCAGGTGGAATATTTCCTTCTGAGACGCAACGATCACCACTTGCGTTATTTGACTATAAAATTAAATTAGTAAAAAATACATAATTAAATGCACATTTTCGCGAAGTTTACTTACTCTTTAAAAGGAATCATAATGGAATCGATTAAGTTATTGAAAAACGACTCGTAGGACTCCATTAAGCTTTCGTCGGTTAATTTTTCATGCGATTCACTAAGCAAGGGCCCCACAAGTAATAAAACATGGGGCTTTTTTTGGGCTGCGTACTTTAAAAGGTCCTGAAGGGGTTCGTAAGCTATGTTATCGCTTAAAGTAAAGGGTGCAGCTGCTATTATCATTTCAAGAGTCTCTGAAAGTGTTTAAAAAAACATTTGTTGCAAAATTTGTAAATAAATGGTTAAAAACATTCTAAAAAGAGCGTAAATTTAAATCTAATGATAATTATGACTAATGAAAGTTATTCTATAAAATCAGAATTATATCTAATGAAAACAAAACATAACATAACCTAAAAAGCAAAATATTTGATTGATTACATTACGAAATTTGCGATTTTTGAACCATTTTCAAACTTTAAAGCCGGTAAAAATGAAAAATTGAACAATTATGCTCAACAGTCAAAAGCTTATTACACTTGTATCCCACTGCCCGGCCCTGTGGAATAGAAATGACAAGAGATATTCCGATCAAGAGTTCAAAACAGCCCTATGGAACAAAATTGCGATAGAAATGAACACAACAGGTACGATTTCTTCTATTTAGAAAGCAATTTTAACACAAATTCTATATATGGACCACTAGAAGTAGTAACAATTTACACAGTTAAATACCTAGTGAGACAAATACAAGATTCTGTTTATTCAATGTTAACAGTTTCTGTGGTTCATATACTGAAAATTTACAGCTCATAAAGCCTTCTATTTTAATTTTCAATAGGGACAAGATGTAAGGACACATTCAAAGCCTTAATGGAAAAGTATTCGCAAGAAAAAGACAAACTATACTCCAACAACTTGGAATTCCAAGATTTTATGCATTTTATAGACCTACAGAAAGACCACAGTGGACCACCAAAGAGATCCACGGTGTTTAAAACAGACCCTTACAGTCTAACAGATGATTATGAAGAAGGCCCTAGCAGTGAATCAGAAACAGGGAGCTACATGAGCCAAGACTCATCCGTATATAATTCACTGGACTTTTCAAGAGCCCTTATAAAAATGGTCCACAGTTTGCCTGCATTATGGGACAGATCAAATAAAGACCACCACGACAAACTTGCTAAAGATCAGCTATGGAAAACGATTGCGAAAAATCTAAAGACAGAGGGTAAGCATTTGCGAAGTAAAATTGTTACTGTTATTTGTAAAATTTGTCTTATACAGTAAGCATGTGCACGTTGCGTTGGAAGGGGCTACGCGAGAAATACATTCGCCAAAAACAAAAATATAACGACGGACTGGGCAAATGGGAACTTCTAGACGACATGGCCTTTCTGGATAGCGTCATTTTATACAGGAAACGACACTGGCAACCGGAGGACAACAACATGATATTCGCATCAAATGAAACCAGTTGTCCCCCTTCTCATCCAACCACCTCAGACTGCGATTCGTCTGCTACAGCAAACTTCTACAACAATTCGATTTTTCAATCTCAGAACGTCCCCGTGAGCCTTATACCAAGACCCAATGTCGTCCCTCCTGATAGTACTCTGGACAGTTCGTCGGCCAAGAAACAGTGTGTCAGTAACATTAATAACGACAGCGAAAATATTGTAAACCAAACGACCAAACAACACCACAAGTTGCTGGGAAAAGAGAAAGAGATGCGAAGTCCTGAACAAATATTTGGAGAACTAGTGGCAGCCATGCTGGCGTGCAAGCCCGAAAAAGAGAAACACATAGCCATGACGGAGATTATGACGATATTGGCCAGATCTACATCTCATACGATATAATTTGTGTTTTGTAGAGACAGTTTGCGTTTTAAATCGACAGTGAAAACTTCTTAAGGCGCGTGCGCGCTTAATTTCCCATGGGAAGCGAGTTAGGCTGTTCCGTCACTCTTTTGAGTGATATGGACGAGGAAGAACATCAAGAGAAAATGAGGTGATGCGAGAGGAAAAACCTCTGCAATATAGGAATAAGATAAAGAAAATGGGGGCAGTGGAAAGCTGAGATGAATTAAAAATAATAAAATAGGGGAAAACCAGGCAGTCGGAAATTTGTCGCTAGATAAACAAATGTATGAAATATTTGGACATTGCAATTACCAAAGAAGTTTTCATTTCGATTGTGAGGTCTTAAAAACACGCTGTTCTTTTTAATATAAAACAACGATTTTTGGCCTAAGTTTATTCAAAAAATGTTTGTCAATCTAATTATTTGTTGTAAAATTAAAGACAACTCAAAATAAATCATTTTTTGTATCAAGGAAATAGAATTTGGCAGCAAAAAGCATTGTTTTACATTAGTACATATTTATTTCATAATTATTGTAAATAGATTTCCTTTTTTATACCGAATTTAGCGCTGTTAATTTTTTTATAACTATGATATACCCTTAGTGTAAGCTTATCCTTTTCTGTACATAAATGAAATTATTTTTACGTATGAAACGTGTTTGCTTTTAAAATTTAAAACGTTTTTACCTTGAATTTGAACTTCCTCTGAAGACAAGGACAAGGTGGCGTTCGAATATAATTTGTGAGCGACAACCGTGTTACCGTTGATGACTTCTCCTGCAGCAACGACAACTTGTCCCGGAAAAATGGCGTATGAAGGCAGTTGCGATATATTCAAATTTATCCTGTCCGATCCCAAATTGTACGAATGTTCCAGCTGTAACGACGCCGGATTCAACTTTTGTTTAGAGTTGCTGCAAATCCTTCCAAAAGTTACAATGCTCCCCTAAAGGATTTAAAAAAACAATGAGTAATTAATTAGACCATTTAAAAGGAGAAAAGCTTACAGTCTCCTTAACAATTCCCTCAGGAGTATCCAGTTTGTACCTTTGGACGATTGAGCGCCCCAAAAATTCAATCATTTCGTCAATGCAAGTGGCCATCATTTGCGATTTTTCAAACATGTACTTTGCTTCTGGGGACAACCAGTTGCTCTGGGGTCCCCACAGTTTCACACATACAGGTGTTAATGAATTATAATTTCTACTAATATTTTCTTTGGTCTCAGTGGACAATAAAATCTTTAGGCGGTCTGATCTTTGAAGATAATTATAATTTTCTGAAATATTCAGGGTTGATATTGAAGGAACTGTGGGCTGAGAAGGCGTTTCATTCTCTTTGTTGCTCTCTGGACTTCGGGGTCTTTTTTTTGACTAATTGAACAAAAAATAAAAATTGTTAATAAAATGACTCACAATCAGTTAATTTAAAATTAAAATTTAAATGTTAATTATTTTTAAAAGAAATTCAGCTTCTCTTTGAATAAAGAATATGAAAGGGTATCAAAAAAAAGGCATTATGTAAGTTAAACTTACTTTATTGGTATCAAAGTCGATTTTAATTAAAATAAACATACAAAAAACATAACTGCTAGTTTTTGAAACTCTTCAATAGACGAGTATGGATCTAGTCACGTTTAAAAAGTTACATGCACTAGACCAGACCCGTCCACTGAGGAATTGCTTTTTGGGTAAACCAGACGATGCTTCTTGGAAAGTGGTGATACTTAAAAGTCGTCTTTAATGAGTGTGGATCTAGTCACGAGCAAATGTACGTGCCACTAGTTCCATACCCATCAAAGACAACTTCCATTGATGGGTAAAAATGTGCTGATGCTGTAATCTTTTTAATTAGCGCTAATTATACTTATTAAAAGTTGATACAGTTATTTATAAAACAAACAATAAAAGATAATAAAAATTAATTAAAACGATGCCAGGAAAAAAATTAATCAGTTTAAATTGAAGGTTAAGGGCACTAACTAAATTAATGGGCAATGGAACAAACAAAAGCTCACGCAAATTCACAAAAGGTTGTTTACACTTTAGTAGATGTGCTTTGTGAACTTGTGATAGATATTCAGAGTTACGACGATAAAATTGAATCAACGAATGCGCACGTCGCCGTGCAACAGGTTGCACTTGCCGGAAAACACGTATTTACGCACATTAATCGAAATAATTTGTTAAATTTATCAACGAAAACAATTCGGAAGGCAAGCGTCTCAACCGGAATTTAACAAATGGCTGCCGAAGGAATAATAGTAGCCTTGAAAAGTTTCTGAGAAGCTGAATTTCTTACCAGTCGCCTTCATACACGACCTACGTCCACACGTTCCGTCTGTATCCAACGCATTAGGACTCGTATCCTCACTCATTGACGTACCGTCATTTTACACATCATAAATTCAAAACAAAGAAAACACAACTACGAATACACACACAAACTTAATAGATCTTCTAATATTTTTAAGGCACTAATTATTTTAATTATGTATTAAATTTTGAAAATAACAAAGACATACCTTCGTCACTTCCGGTATTTCAGCCTGTACACTTGGTTCTCTGTAGATTTTAGTCAGAAAAATATTTTCCAAAAAATTAAATAGACACCTAAATAAAAATAAAAAGGATACATCTTTTGTTTTTTCGAATCTACTTTTATTGTTACATGTTGGGACTCCTGTCCCAGTTTTATAAGCTCTTTACGTTCCATCAATTCTAATTCGGCTATCGTAAGGGCTGTTTCCTTAAGTTTAGTGGCTGCAAAAGCAGACCAGTAGTTTACGAGATCTTCAGCAGTAATTCCATATTTTGAACACAGTTCTAGACCTGAAGAAATTAATCAGTTTCGAAAAAAAGCCAGTAAAATAGTCTACTCTTTATAACGTACACTTTGCAAGAATATTATCTTCCGGAACGATACCCAGGAAGCAAAAGTTTACCCTTAATTCATCAATATCTGCCATTTTTTTTAAATAAAATTACACTTTTAACACGAAAAATCACACACAACTTATAATACTCAACCCTTTAAGAAATAACTACATTTTCGCGGGAAAATAGAAAATGTATTGGGCAATATATTTTTTTAATGTTGGTTTCCCTGATATAGTGTCTAACATGCAGCTATGCACATCAATAAGAATTATTAAAATATTTTTGTTTTTTTTTTAAAAAAATTATTTACTTACACTATTTTTTACCATTCTAAATTAAATAAATCAGTTTAATTGTTATAAAAAGTATTAAACGTTTCTACGATAAATTACTTCGGTTTATGCGTGTTATTAGACACACCAAAGTATTAGTAATATTTTATTTCTTACGTTTGTGCCTAACATAACCTAAAATAAATTTAAGTAAAAATAAGAAATAAATAGGAATTAAAACTAAATATTTAAGTAAAAAATAATACAGAATATTTACTGAATTTTACGTTAATGTAGCAATGAAATTAGTAATTAATTCGGAAGTGTTACTTCTTGTTGCTACCTAACCTCAAAATATTTGAATTATGAATTTTTGTAAATTATTTTTATGCAGAACTGTTAAACTAAAGTCTTGTGTACGATATTTAACTAACGTAAGTTATGTGTTGTTATAAAATTAAGTAAATAAAACAGGTTTTTTAGTACAAAACAGTCCTTTACAAGCATAACAGGGTGGAAGAAATTCGAAAAGCAGTTTTTCCGAACAGTCGTAAAAATCCTGTAGTAATGAAATTAGAAACGCCCGAGTTTAATTCTATATTCACAGACGAACTAAACTTATTAATAACGTTGTTTAAAGATAATGGCTTTGAACTAAGGGTAGCTGGAGGCGCCGTAAGGTATGTCTTTGACTAGTTATAGTTTTATTTAACATAGTCTAATTTGAAGGGATTTGCTAATGGGAATGAAACCAAAAGACTTGGATTTTGCTACAACAGCAACCCCAGACCAAATGAAAGAGTTATTTACAAAAGAGGGCATAAGAATGATTAATATGAACGGTGAAAAACATGGGACAATAACTGCAAGAATAAATGATAAAGAAAATTTTGAAATAACGACATTAAGGGTTGATGTTGTGACAGATGGAAGGCATGCTGAGGTTCAGTTTACTACTGACTGGTTGCTTGATGCTAACAGAAGAGATCTGACAATTAATTCTATGTATTTATGTAAGTTTTATTCGATGAAAAGCATTTCTCTCTAAACTTTTTTAATTTAATAGGTTTTGATGGGACTGTTGTCGATTATTTTTATGGATATGATGATCTCAAGAAGAAACGTGTTTGTTTTGTGGGTCATGCTGAAACCCGGATTATTGAAGATTACTTGAGAATTTTGAGATACTTTAGGTACAATATTCTAATGAAACAAATATACTTGAGTTAATTGTAAAACCTATTTAGGTTTTTCGGTAGAATATCTGAAAGACCAGACACTCACGAAGAAATCACATTGGAAGCAATCAGAAAAAACGCGTCAGGTTTGGGTAAAATTTCAGGAGAGAGGATTTGGGTCGAATTAAAACAAATACTAGAAGGAAACTTTGCTGGGGAAATCACTCTAACTATTTTAGAATGTGGATTAGCTCCTTACATCGGTAATTTCTTTTTCTGCGTTACGTAATTACTTTTTAAATTTTTTCTACATTTACAGGATTACCAAATAAACCAAACATTGACGAATTAAAGCAGGTTTGGGAGAGAAGTAAACATTTATCACTGAAAGCAATAACCCTGCTGTCTACTTTATTAAATAATGAAGAAGACGCTCTCGCGTTACACAACAGACTTAAGCTGTCTGCTTATGAAAGAGATCTCGCTTTGTTTATCGTCCAACATAGGGCTCCAAAGCCAAGTCCGGACCCTTTACTACCCTATCAAAAACTCGTTGTGTTAGGAAAAGGGAAAGACGTAAAGGATTATGTCTTACAAGTGCTCATGTACAATAATTCACCGCATTTACAGGTATATTATTTGTGGAGAATGATAAACATTTTTTTAAAGCCAATTTTTAAGGATTTTGAGTCGTGGGATCCCCCAAAGTTTCCGGTGACTGGGATTATGTTAAAGAATTACGGCGTGGAAGGTGGAAAATTTATGGGGGCCGTACTTTCAGAGTTAAAGGAGTCGTGGGTGGAGAGTAAATTTGATAAAAGTGCAGATGAATTACTTAAAGATGTACCACATGTTGTTAGTACTTTGAAAGAACGAAAAAAGGCTAAATAATAAATTAATTTAATTACCAAACTTTTTTTATTAATTAATTAAAATATAAGAAATTAGAAAAACAGGTTGCTTTCGGTTAATAATATGTATTTTAATGATTAGTTTTTATGAACCGAGAAATAAGAATTCAAATTAACCGCGCATTTCTAGTTGGTAGTTACAATGCTCCAATGCAGAGACCTTCAATTTGAACTACTGTGAACGCGTCATTAGAACTAACAAGTAATAAACGTCACTCAGTACGTTTATTCAAGTTTTTTCTCAAGATAATTACGTTTAAATATAAAACAACCCAATATTAATCAAGAAAAAGTAAGTAGTCATTCAAAAACAACAAAGGTATACCAAAAATCTGATCTATAACTACATTTTTCCATTAAAGTTCGATACATAACCTCAAAAATTCATTGTTTTTGCAATTTACTTTAGAAAAAAGGCAATTAAACCATAAGAAAGCACAATGGCCCATTATAAAGGAGCTGCCAGTGAGGCTGGAAGAGCCATGCAACTCATGAAGAAAAGGGAACAACAAATGCAAGACATTGAGATACGAAAACGAAAGATTGAAGAAGATTTGAGAATAAACAACATTGAGAATAAGTTTGCTGCTCATTATGATGCTGTTGAACAACAACTTAAAGTAATTATCAATTAAATTTGTTATAATTGAAAAATTAATAAGGTTTGTCCTTTTAACAGACTTCTACAATTGGTTTAGTAACACTAAACGAAATGAAAGCAAAACAGGAGAATATAGTAAAAGAAAGAGAAAAGAAATTGGCTCAGAAACAGGCTGAGAAGGAGCGGGAACGTCAGAAAATTTTAGAAGCAAAACAAGCAGAAAAAAATAAACAGAAGAGACAGGTACATACATAAAGACGAATAATTTGTTATCGAATGTAATTTTTAATTATTATTACAGATTCAGGCACTGTCATTCAATTTAGAAGATGAGGGCGAAGAAGACGAAGAAGAACCAGAAGATTTCAGATTAGAAGATGCAAAACTTGCCAAGAAAGTCCGTAAAGACCCCACTGTAGATACAAGTTTCCTTCCTGACCGAGAAAGAGAAGAGGAAGAGACGCGATTAAGAGAGGAATTAAGACAAGAATGGGAACAGGAGCAACAGAGACTTAAAGAGGAAGAAATGGATGTTACGTTCAGTTATTGGGACGGATCGGGTCATCGTCGAACCGTTAAAGTTAAAAAGGGAAATTCGGTGTATCAATTTTTACAGAAAGTCCTAGAGCTGTTAAGAAGGGACTTTTCAGAACTAAGGACCGTTATGGCAGATCAGCTTATGTACGTGAAGGAGGATTTAATTTTGCCACATCATTATACGTTTTACGACTTTATAGTTACTAAAGTAAGAAACCGGAAATTACAGTGATTAATGGTTTTAAAAATTTTAACTGTTTAGGCAAGGGGCAAAAGTGGGCCGCTATTTAATTTCGACGTTCACGACGACGTGCGAATGGTGAGCGACGCTTCGGTGGAAAAAGAGGATTCTCACGCAGGAAAAGTTCTTTTAAGAAGCTGGTATGAGAGGAACAAACACATATTTCCCGCGAGTAGATGGGAACCTTACGATCCCAGCAAATCATATAACAAATACACCGTTTCTGATAAGAATAAAAAGCAATGATTAATTCATTGTGTAATTTATATCGTTTTATAACGAAATACGGCGTTTTTATAGTGACCTATAAGTTTTTTCTTTTGCATGTTAAAAAATCCTTTAGGCGATTATAAACCTTATTTTGTAAAGTATTTAGTTTTATAAGAACAAAAATTTAATTATTTAAAGAATAAAATCACTTACAACTTATAATTATTTTTTTGATGTGTCTTCTCTGTTTCTCTTTGGTAAACTATCCAACACAGGCACATCTTCTTCGAAAATAGGAACAGTAGGCTCTTTCCAGAATTCAGGGACATACGGTATCCTGTCCTCAATGTTAGTGCTCCAGTGGTGAATACGACAACGTACGGGGGTTGTCTCCAAGTTGTTTATCTGAAAATAATTACAGTAAATAACAAAAAGTTATCTCTCTGAATTAAGTTTTTATTTACAGTGACAGTAACAAAAAATTCTTTGCCCTGGAGGTTCATATCAGGACCTGAGATGGGTTTATCAGGTAGTTTGATTGCCTCTTCTGGTACATGATAGCCACATTTGCGAAACGAAGTGCGAATGTGCCATGGTTTTAACGTCCATGGAGTTTCTTTATTCATAACTACTGATAAAGTAATTTTGGCCAATTGCTCCATGGTCTAAAAATATGGAAAATAATAAATGATATTCTTAAAGAATAAAACAAATTTTGAACCATTTTTGCGTAGGGTGAACTATGTTGTTTTTCTTTTTCGAAATCGATGTTTTCATATTTTTTAATATTTTCTGGTGACGCATAAACTGCTAATCCAGGTAAAATCAAAGAATTATAAGCCTTATTCGGCTTTAAAGACACCCTCCGACCTGCATTCCCAAAACCTTGTACGTACGTTGTTAATATAACCTCCAAATCTTTTTGTTTTTCTACATTAGTGTCTTTTACTAAATCGTAAATGAAGTGACGATCTCGAAACTTTTTGGGCGGAAGACCCGTCTTATGCGTAAATGGGGCCACTCTTCTTTTTAAAATAAATGTAGTCTACGAACGCGTAAAAATAAAATACGGTTACATACGTCTTTTTCGGATTAATAAACATTGTACATACCCGTACAGACTGTTGAAGTGCAAAATTAGAACTGAGAAAATTATCCGTAACTTTAATTAAGGGTGGAAAGTACTTATTAAATGTTTTTAACATCATTATTTATAAATTTTACGGTTTCATAACCTTAAAAAAGTTCTTCTTCTTTTTATTAATCAAACTATATAACCTTGAAGTCAAGTATCATTTAGCCGTTTTAATACACATTTTAAGACGTGTTCATTTGCTTTACTGCTTCAAATGAATTAGCGTTCTGTTATGTAGATTATATCCCCATACGTTGATGGTTGATATTAAGGCTACATTAACATTTATTTTGATTAATGTTAAGAATTTTTTTTACTTTGTAAATAGATAGACGTCATGTTTTATTAGTCAGAATCTGATTGGCTGTTGTCTTTCTCCACGTGACAATAGCCAATCAGGAATCGCAATTTTATGAACGAAAGCACGTGTGTAGAAAACAACGGTCATTAACCCCTTTGTTAGTAAATAAGATAATTATTTCGGTTCTTTTTAAATATTTAAGTATCTAATTGAGATTTAAGTAAAATTAGTCTTAATAAAAACGATGTTAGTAAAAATTGTGGATAAAATTTAAGTAAAATATGTAAAAATTAATTGTAAAAAAATAATATCCAGTTAGGAATACTCTTACTGTTAATTTTGAATTTATAGGCCATATCTGGCAGTTATTTTTTTTCTATTCGTTATTTAATAACAAACGTATTAAAAATACAATTGGAAAAAGGACAATAATTTAGGATAATGTTATTATTTTTAATTGTATCCGTGGGTTGATCAATCAAGAGGACTGTTCGTGTTGCCCGAAGAAAAAAGTGCGGTACCTAATCTGAACGAGACGTTTTAATTTGCTTAAATATGACTTATGGAAAAGGTTTAAAATGCTAATGAGAAGAGGACCCGCGGTCTTCTGCTATATATTTTGTGAAAGGTTGAATATTTTTTAATAATGGTTTCTTGTGTGAGATCGGAGGCTATCAGTATCTACCAATGGGACGGCTCGAAATACTAATACCGTCCATAATTCCTGTCAGGTCCGTCGAATATATATTCATTTTACGAGCGCCTTTTAGTGGTCAGAAATCAACGGGTTTTTATAATGAAAATTGGACTTGTGTGTATGAGAAATCTGCACTTAATCTTCTTATTAATTCCCCGAAATATAATCAAAATAAAATAAATAAATAGAGGTCTTCCAACTTCCAACGGTCCAAGGAAGAAGGGGCTTTAATTGGAAGAAGGACATTTGGCCTTTTAAATTACAAATTACGTATCTACTAGGTAGGTATATATAAGTAGATAGGTACCATGATGGGTGGTAGATTATTGGTATATCCGGGAGTAATTCAAATGGTAAAATGGTTAGTAAACGAACGTAACTGGTGTAGTTATTTAGGTACCAACATTGACGATGTTGGCGATAAATTTATGAATCTATTAGGAGTTCCGTTTGTTCTGTTAAGAGGACGTTTTCGTTATCGTGTATTGTATGTGTGTGGTCGATAATGCCATTGCATCCATATTCATCAGCATACGCCAATTTGAACGAGTTATGAAGAGCAACAGCGCGACTTGCGCTCGCTGCAGTTCTAAATTATTCATAACGCATAAATTTATATTTACATGGCGGCCGTCTGCCGTTCAGATTGTTAACATAAACCTGTCAATGGTTAAAATCGCATTAATTAAGGCCTCGGGTTTCGACCCGACCCGTCCCGTCCCGTCCGGTCCCGTCTCGTCCCGTTCTGTACTCTCCCGTTCGACGTCCACTCAAGTCCCATGTCCATCTATATTGCATGTATATATTCTGTTCGTTTCTGCCATATCGTTCGCATTTTTCTACCATAATGAGGATGAATCGACTCGATCCCTTAATTACTTACCTACGTGTACCTCCCTATATCCCAATAATCTAGTTGATTTGTGAGCAAATCTCTGGATACGTTCGTTAATGCAACACATGTACCTGCTACGCATTTATAGCAATCACGTAAACGAACGGCATCATACGTAAACAAGTAAATCAAATCAAAAAATTTCAAAAACTGTCGAGGTAATAACGTAATAAACTCACGTGGAAAATAAATTTTCTTTAGAATGTACTTGTCTATAGGTACTCCCGTCTCTTCGAGAAATGTTAGAAAATGTTCTACAACATTCTAGAATAATCTCGGAATTTTCCAGAATGATCTAGAATGTTCCAGAATTTTAGAGAATGTTATGCAACTTTCCAAAGGAGTTTGCAACCTTCATGAATAATCTAGAGTGTTCCAGAATATATAAAAATGTTCGATAATGTTCTATAACATTCTAGAATGGTCTCGGAATTTTCCAGAATGATCTAGAATGTTCTAAAATATTTAAAAAATGTTAGAGAATGCTCTGCGACTTCTCAGATTAGTTTGGAATTTTCAAGAAAGACCTACAATGTTCTAGAATAATTAAAAAATTTACAGAATGTTCTACGACACTCTAGAATGATCTCGAATTTTTCAGGAATAATCTATAATGTTCCAAAATAATTAAAAATGTTAGAAAAAGGTTTGAAACTTTTCAGAATAGTTTGGAATTTTCAAAAAAGACCCAAAGTGTTCTAGGATAATTAAAAATGTCAGAGAATGTTGCAAAACGTCCTAAAATGATCCCGGAATTTTCCAGAATTATCCAGAATGTACCAAAGTATTCAGAAATGTTAGAGAATGTTCTGCAACTTTCCAAAGTAGTTTGGAACCTTCATGAATAATCTAGAGTGTTCCACAATATCTAAAAATGTTTGATAATGTCCTAAAACATTCGAGAATGATCGTGAATTTTGATGAATGATTTAGAATGATCCAAAATAATTAAAAATATAAGAGAATGTTATACAATTTGCCAGAATGGTTTAGAATTTTTAAGAATGATGTAGAACGTTATAGAATATTTAAATATGTTATAGAATGTTCTACATAGTTCCAGAATGATCGGAGAATTCTTAAGAATAATCAACTATATTGAATAAAGTTAGATATTTTAGAATGATCTTAGAATTTTCAAAAATGTTGACAAATACATATGTTCTAAATTTTTCCAGAAAGATTTAAAATGTTTGGGAATGACCTAATTTGTTCTAAAAGGTTCTGAAATATTCCAAGATGATCTAGAGTGCTTTAGAATATTCACAAAACTTATAGAATGTTCTACAACATTCTTGGATGATCAATATTGTTCAAGAAAAGCTAGAGAATGTCTAAAACTTCTCAGAATAGTATAAAATTTTGAAGAATGATCTAGAATATTGCAGAATATTCAAATATGTTAAAGAATGTTCTACAACGTTCCAAAATAGTCTCAAAAAATTCAAGAACGTTCCACTATATAGAAAAATGTTAGAAAATGCTCTACGACTATTCTAAATGATCTCGAAAGTTTTAAAAAATATCTAGAATAATTCGGAACATTCAAAAATGTTAAGGAACATTCCAGAATGGTTTTAAATGACTTAGAATGGTCTAAAATGTTCCAAAAGGTTCTACAACATTCCTGGATGATCAATATTATTCAAAAAAGTCAGAGAATGTTCTACAACTTCTCAGAATAGTATACAATTTTGAAGAATAACTCCAGAATTGCCTCAAAAAATTCAAGAACATTACAAAATGTTGTAGAACATTTCTGAATGATCTCGAAATTATCAAAAATTATCTATAGAATATCGATTTTCCTGATGACAACCTCCTATTCCTGAATCCCTTTTACGGTTCACACAGAGCTTTATTCACAGAAGGTAATTTTTACTTCGAATGTGAATTTAAACGGTGATAAAAACCATTCCTGGTACCAGTATACCTGCCTGGAATGGTCTTTTATGTGTGTTTCATATTTGACCGGAGTCATTCATAAAGTTAAGTTATCTGATGGCTCGTCCGCGACAGGAAGATCGAGGATGGTCACTCATCAGGGTCGGGAACGACAATGCTCACTTAGATTCAATCTCGTCACCCGGTGACAGAACCGCTGACCAAAAACACAGACATATGTTGGTATAAAGTTAAAAAGAAAAATAATTGTTTTTTTTTTTTTGTAAAAGAGAAGATCCACATCATCCAAATCTTTTTTTTTTTTTTTAATTATAAAATTCTTCATTTTTAGCGTAATCAAAAGTATTACCCTTTCGTTCCTGAATTTTGTTTTTTTAATTTTAAATTGAACATCGCATTTCGTACTATTTGTTATTTCGTTACAAAAAAAAAAAAAGAACAACAGTCTGAAAATGCAAACATAAAAAAAATAAAGAAGTTGTTTGGCTTTTCGCTATAAATAATTAAGAATCGCTTGAAGATGCGGTCGTTTTAAAAGGTTTACATCTCCGGGGCGGCATTTCATCGGACAAGATTACGTTTTTTTTACGAAGATTAATAGGAGGATAAAGCGGCGCGGCTTGAGCCGCGCACGACTGATGGAAACTCTTCGCAGAAGGTGCATTTTGACGTCTGCGAGAAATATATCGACCTCATTTCGTCTCATTAAGAACTTTATTTGATGCGAATTCCAACACGAACGTCCAATCGATTATTCGATTAAGATACCTACTCTATTATTGATATTCTCTCTCTCTTTCGCTCGCTCGATCCTCGATTTTTAGTGACAAATAACGATACAACACATATTTACATCGTGTTGTGTCTCTTTTATTTAATTCGCAAACGAATGTGGAATAAATAACATTATAATTAACAAGCAACGACGCGGGCCGCTACTTCGAGCTTAGTAGTTCTCATCAGTGTGCCACAGGCAGTTCCAGTTTAATAAGGAGTGCACCTTAATACTTCAAAAAAATTTTTATGCCGTTTGCTTATCAATTTGTTATCTACAAGTAGATTCTTATTGTATTAGGAAAATAATTATTTTCATAAAAAGAATTATTATATACAAAATAAACAACTTTTTTTTAACAATTTTTTCCAACTGAGCCGTTTTGTTTGAAGTATTAAGAATACGCCACAATTTTTGAAAATTTTTAAATTGATAATTAATACCATAAAAAAAATTATTTATATAATATGTTGACTATCAAGCATGGAGCCCTATTTTCAATGTTAAATTAAAATTAGTAATAATCAAGACAGAGTTTCGGGAGTAGGGACTATTTTATTGGAAATTTACTCCCCTTTAAGTACATTTTTTCCAATTTGGGCTATCATTTATAGTTTTTGAGTTATTTACGAAAAACTACATGCGTTAATTTTCTCAAACCGTAACTGGCAAGTACTATTGCCCAGCCGCGCACAACAACTGGGCAGTTCTAATACTTACTAATCCAATCAATTTTGATGATTATTTCTCTTAAAAATATTGACACTGTTTCAAATTTCTTGTATTCCGGAAATTTATTACGTTTCGACCGTTTCTTTTTGCAACCTCGTTACATAAATAAACATCAGAAGAAACGGTTCGTTCATACATGTACATACCTATATACATGGCTGCCACGGTCTTATTATCATATTACAGAAGAGACAGAGGCCTTTCTTCGGACATTTTTTTCTAAGAAGAACAATAATAACATGTCCACGCCGTTGTCGTAGTCTATTTTGCATCGAATTTGAATGGATTCATGCCCTTCGGACGCGGCTGTTGCGCGGATCAGTTCAAAGTGTTTCGGAATGAGAATGGCGATACGATACGATACGATACGATAGGATACGGATGCGAGACGGACGGACGGACGGACGGTGGTACCGGGGGCACATTTAGCCAGCGAGATCGGCAAGGATCGTCATCCATATTCAAAGAGCGCTCGCCAAATTTACATACAATGCGATGACAGACAGCGATGCGAACGATACTATTTATTACGTACCTATATTTCTATATGTATGTGTGTGTACATTAAGGCCCTTTGCAAATGTGTGTGTGTGATTGCTGGACATGCAACAGTAGACTTTGTTTTTTGAAATAAACTTTTTCTTCTCTTAGATTAATGTCCTTGCTAAATATTTGCCAATTTTTACGAGTGTAAACTCCATTTAACGTCACTTGATTTAAAAAAAAACTCCCTATAACGTCGAAATTACTTTACTTTGGTTTTCTTTTGGTTGTCTATGTAACATTACACCCACTCTAAATAACCAACAATTTGTTGCTTCATTTTCTAGCACTTGATTTTTCTCTAGTGTCTCCATTTAACGTCAACTCTCAATAACACCATAATATGTGCAGTCCCGTAAGTGTCACCATTTAGTTTAGTTTTTGAAGGGCGCATTTGGAGTTACCACATCATGTAATCCCTTGTCATGTTTATTGTTACCTCAAGAAGATCCTTTTTCAAAAGAATTTCCTTGACGGTTTTCTTTTGCGCTTTCAGATGCGTTATCGCGGATCGTTTATTTATTTTTTTAAAGTAAGTCGACAAGTTGTTGCTTTTTAACATGTAAAAGATGTACACACATATATCATATTGGACGCGCCAGCCACGGAAACGAAGTTGACCAGTATATTTATGATCCTTTTTTAATCACGCGGCCAACATGTTTAGAAAAACATTAGACAGTTAGTTATACGCACCTTTTTCGAAACGATATACAGGGTGTCTATTAAAAAAACATTCCAAAGTCCCTGGTGATCCATAAGACACAATTAAGTATTTGTGGAGCAAAAAGGGTGTGGTATGTCAATCTATGTCAAAAATATTTTAAACGGATTCAAATCACGACAGATGTTACCTGAGGAGTGGCTTTTAGTTTTTGTATATTTATTGTTGATACTTTGTACCTATATTACTAATAGTAATATAAGTTGATAAGTTTATTTTCTTTTGCGGATGTATAGACTAAGGATGTAATAACAAAGTATTTTTGGAGACACCCTGTATATACACAGAGAATAGGTGTAGAGATTGTTGTCTTATCGTAGGCCCACGTGCTTTATTGCTTTCCCAACAAAAATTTTTATTATGTATGCGCACGATGTTACCTACGTTGTACGCTGTGTACCTAAACCTATGACGTCCACTAAATCTGTTTCTAATCGAAATAAATCTCGAAAATTCTAGCGTAGACCAGCATCGGGTCGGCGATCTGGCTCGGCTTGTACCCTGACAGACCCTTCTTGTTTGACCGAGATCCGAATTAATTTAGAGAGCACAACGACAACAGTAAATGTATAATAAGCAAACAAAAATTCGATAGCAGACCCAGCCCTATCTCTTCTATACCTATACCTAACCCACCAACGAGCCCTGTAGAAGAAATTTCAGTTTGTAGAAGCTCTGTCAATATTATAAATAAGTAAAACAAGTAAGTCCATACCAATGGAAAATTAGCCGTAGAATCACGTGGGAAAAGCAGAATTCCGAACGGACACCGAGGAAAGGAGATATTTGCAGATTTAGCAGAATAAGGCAATCAAACATTAATCCTATGCCGGCTTCCCTTAAACATCGGTCCATACAATGTTCAATAAGTCCATACCCATGGAAAATGAGCCGTAGAATCACGTGGGACAAGCAGAATTCCGAACGGACACCGAGGAAAGGAGATATTTGCAGATTTAGCAGAATAAGGCAATCAAACATTAATCCTATGCCGGCTTCCCTTAAACATCGGTCCATACAATGTTCAATAAGTCCATACCCATGGAAAATGAGCCGTAGAATCACGTGGGACAAGCAGAATTCCGAACGGACACCGAGGAAAGGAGATATTTGCAGATTTAGCAGAATAAGGCAATCAAACATTAATCCTATGCCGGCTTCCCTTAAACATCGGTCCATTCAATGTTCAATAAGTCCATACCCATGGAAAATGAGCCGTAGAATCACGTGGGACAAGCAGAATTCCGAACGGACACCGAGGAAAGGAGATATTTGCAGATTTAGCAGAATAAGGCAATCAAACATTAATCCTATGCCGGCTTCCCTTAAACATCGGTCCATACAATGTTCAATAAGTCCATACCCATGGAAAATGAGCCGTAGAATCACGTGGGACAAGCAGAATTCCGAACGGACACCGAGGAAAGGAGATATTTGCAGATTTAGCAGAATAAGGCAATCAAACATTAATCCTATGCCGGCTTCCCTTAAACATCGGTCCATACAATGTTCAATAAGTCCATACCCATGGAAAATGAGCCGTAGAATCACGTGGGACAAGCAGAATTCCGAACGGACACCGAGGAAAGGAGATATTTGCAGATTTAGCAGAATAAGGCAATCAAACATTAATCCTATGCCGGCTTCCCTTAAACATCGGTCCATACAATGTTCAATAAGTCCATACCCATGGAAAATGAGCCGTAGAATCACGTGGGACAAGCAGAATTCCGAACGGACACCGAGGAAAGGAGATATTTGCAGATTTAGCAGAATAAGGCAATCAAACATTAATCCTATACCGGCTTCCCTTAAACATCGGTCCATACAATGTTCAATAAGTCCATACCCATGTGAAATGAGCCGTAGAATCACGTGGGACAAGCAGAATTCCGAACGGACACCGAGGAAAGGAGATATTTGCAGATTTAGCAGAATAAGGCAATCAAACATTAATCCTATGCCGGCTTCCCTTAAACATCGGTCCATACAATGTTCAATAAGTCCATACCCATGGAAAATGAGCCGTAGAATCACGTGGGACAAGCAGAATTCCGAACGGACACCGAGGAAAGGAGATATTTGCAGATTTAGCAGAATAAGGCAATCAAACATTAATCCTATGCCGGCTTCCCTTAAACATCGGTCCATACAATGTTCAATAAGTCCATACCCATGGAAAATGAGCCGTAGAATCACGTGGGACAAGCAGAATTCCGAACGGACACCGAGGAAAGGAGATATTTGCAGATTTAGCAGAATAAGGCAATCAAACATTAATCCTATGCCGGCTTCCCTTAAACATCGGTCCATACAATGTTCAATAAGTCCATACCCATGTAAAATGAGCCGTAGAATCACGTGGGGCAAGCCGAATTCCGAACGGACACCGAGGAAAGGAGATATTTGCAGATTTAGCAGAATAAGGCAATCAAATATTAATCCTATGCCGGCTTCCCTTAAACATCGGTCCATACAATGTTCAATAAGTCCATACCCATGTAAAATGAGCCGTAGAATCACGTGGGACAAGCAGAATTCCGAACGGACACCGAGGAAAGGAGATATTTGCAGATTTAGCAGAATAAGGCAATCAAACATTAATCCTATGCCGGCTTCCCTTAAACATCGGTCCATACAATGTTCAATAAGTCCATACCCATGGAAAATGAGCCGTAGAATCACGTGGGACAAGCAGAATTCCGAACGGACACCGAGGAAAGGAGATATTTGCAGATTTAGCAGAATAAGGCAATCAAACATTAATCCTATGCCGGCTTCCCTTAAACATCGGTCCATACAATGTTCAATAAGTCCATACCCATGGAAAATGAGCCGTAGAATCACGTGGGACAAGCAGAATTCCGAACGGACACCGAGGAAAGGAGATATTTGCAGATTTAGCAGAATAAGGCAATCAAACATTAATCCTACGCCGGCTTCCCTTAAACATCGGTCCATTCAATGTTCAATAAGTCCATACCCATGGAAAATGAGCCGTAGAATCACGTGGGACAAGCAGAATTCCGAACGGACACCGAGGAAAGGAGATATTTGCAGATTTAGCAGAATAAGGCAATCAAACATTAATCCTATGCCGGCTTCCCTTAAACATCGGTCCATACAATGTTCAATAAGTCCATACCCATGGAAAATGAGCCGTAGAATCACGTGGGACAAGCAGAATTCCGAACGGACACCGAGGAAAGGAGATATTTGCAGATTTAGCAGAATAAGGCAATCAAACATTAATCCTATGCCGGCTTCCCTTAAACATCGGTCCATACAATGTTCAATAAGTCCATACCCATGTAAAATGAGCCGTAGAATCACGTGGGGCAAGCCGAATTCCGAACGGACACCGAGGAAAGGAGATATTTGCAGATTTAGCAGAATAAGGCAATCAAACATTAATCCTACGCCGGCTTCCCTTAAACATCGGTCCATTCAATGTTCAATAAGTCCATACCCATGGAAAATGAGCCGTAGAATCACGTGGGACAAGCAGAATTCCGAACGGACACCGAGGAAAGGAGATATTTGCAGATTTAGCAGAATAAGGCAATCAAACATTAATCCTACGCCGGCTTCCCTTAAACATCGGTCCATTCAATGTTCAATAAGTCCATACCCATGGAAAATGAGCCGTAGAATCACGTGGGACAAGCAGAATTCCGAACGGACACCGAGGAAAGGAGATATTTGCAGATTTAGCAGAATAAGGCAATCAAACATTAATCCTATGCCGGCTTCCCTTAAACATCGGTCCATACAATGTTCAATAAGTCCATACCCATGGAAAATGAGCCGTAGAATCACGTGGGACAAGCAGAATTCCGAACGGACACCGAGGAAAGGAGATATTTGCAGATTTAGCAGAATAAGGCAATCAAACATTAATCCTACGCCGGCTTCCCTTAAACATCGGTCCATTCAATGTTCAATAAGTCCATACCCATGTAAAATGAGCCGTAGAATCACGTGGGGCAAGCCGAATTCCGAACGGACACCGAGGAAAGGAGATATTTGCAGATTTAGCAGAATAAGGCAATCAAATATTAATCCTATGCCGGCTTCCCTTAAACATCGGTCCATACAATGTTCAATAAGTCCATACCCATGTAAAATGAGCCGTAGAATCACGTGGGACAAGCAGAATTCCGAACGGACACCGAGGAAAGGAGATATTTGCAGATTTAGCAGAATAAGGCAATCAAACATTAATCCTACGCCGGCTTCCCTTAAACATCGGTCCATTCAAAGTTCAATAAGTCCATACCCATGGAAAATGAACCGTAGAATCACGTGGGACGAGCAGAATTCCGAACGGACACCGAGGAAAGGAGATATTTGCAGATTTAGCAGAATAAGGCAATCAAACATTAATCCTATGCCGGCTTCCCTTAAACATCGGTCCATTCAACGTTCCATAAGTCCATACCCATGGAAAATGAACCGTAGAATCACGTGGGACAAGCAGAATTCCGAACGGACACCGAGGAAAGGAGATATTTGCAGATTTAGCAGAATAAGGCAATCAAACATTAATCCTATGCCGGCTTCCCTTAAACATCGGTCCATACAATGTTCAATAAGTCCATACCCATGGAAAATGAGCCGTAGAATCACGTGGGACAAGCAGAATTCCGAACGGACACCGAGGAAAGGAGATATTTGCAGATTTAGCAGAATAAGGCAATCAAACATTAATCCTATGCCGGCTTCCCTTAAACATCGGTCCATACAATGTTCAATAAGTCCATACCCATGGAAAATGAGCCGTAGAATCACGTGGGACAAGCAGAATTCCGAACGGACACCGAGGAAAGGAGATATTTGCAGATTTAGCAGAATAAGGCAATCAAACATTAATCCTATGCCGGCTTCCCTTAAACATCGGTCCATTCAATGTTCAATAAGTCCATACCCATGGAAAATGAGCCGTAGAATCACGTGGGACAAGCAGAATTCCGAACGGACACCGAGGAAAGGAGATATTTGCAGATTTAGCAGAATAAGGCAATCAAACATTAATCCTATGCCGGCTTCCCTTAAACATCGGTCCATACAATGTTCAATAAGTCCATACCCATGTAAAATGAGCCGTAGAATCACGTGGGGCAAGCAGAATTCCGAACGGACACCGAGGAAAGGAGATATTTGCAGATTTAGCAGAATAAGGCAATCAAACATTAATCCTATGCCGGCTTCCCTTAAACATCGGTCCATTCAACGTTCCATAAGTCCATACCCATGGAAAATGAACCGTAGAATCACGTGGGACAAGCAGAATTCCGAACGGACACCGAGGAAAGGAGATATTTGCAGATTTAGCAGAATAAGGCAATCAAACATTAATCCTATGCCGGCTTCCCTTAAACATCGGTCCATACAATGTTCAATAAGTCCATACCCATGGAAAATGAGCCGTAGAATCACGTGGGACAAGCAGAATTCCGAACGGACACCGAGGAAAGGAGATATTTGCAGATTTAGCAGAATAAGGCAATCAAACATTAATCCTATGCCGGCTTCCCTTAAACATCGGTCCATACAATGTTCAATAAGTCCATACCCATGGAAAATGAGCCGTAGAATCACGTGGGACAAGCAGAATTCCGAACGGACACCGAGGAAAGGAGATATTTGCAGATTTAGCAGAATAAGGCAATCAAACATTAATCCTATGCCGGCTTCCCTTAAACATCGGTCCATTCAATGTTCAATAAGTCCATACCCATGGAAAATGAGCCGTAGAATCACGTGGGACAAGCAGAATTCCGAACGGACACCGAGGAAAGGAGATATTTGCAGATTTAGCAGAATAAGGCAATCAAACATTAATCCTATGCCGGCTTCCCTTAAACATCGGTCCATACAATGTTCAATAAGTCCATACCCATGTAAAATGAGCCGTAGAATCACGTGGGGCAAGCAGAATTCCGAACGGACACCGAGGAAAGGAGATATTTGCAGATTTAGCAGAATAAGGCAATCAAACATTAATCCTATGCCGGCTTCCCTTAAACATCGGTCCATACAATGTTCAATAAGTCCATACCCATGTAAAATGAGCCGTAGAATCACGTGGGACAAGCAGAATTCCGAACGGACACCGAGGAAAGGAGATATTTGCAGATTTAGCAGAATAAGGCAATCAAACATTAATCCTATGCCGGCTTCCCTTAAACATCGGTCCATTCAATGTTCAATAAGTCCATACCCATGGAAAATGAGCCGTAGAATCACGTGGGACAAGCAGAATTCCGAACGGACACCGAGGAAAGGAGATATTTGCAGATTTAGCAGAATAAGGCAATCAAACATTAATCCTACGCCGGCTTCCCTTAAACATCGGTCCATTCAATGTTCAATAAGTCCATACCCATGGAAAATGAGCCGTAGAATCACGTGGGACAAGCAGAATTCCGAACGGACACCGAGGAAAGGAGATATTTGCAGATTTAGCAGAATAAGGCAATCAAACATTAATCCTATGCCGGCTTCCCTTAAACATCGGTCCATACAATGTTCAATAAGTCCATACCCATGGAAAATGAGCCGTAGAATCACGTGGGACAAGCAGAATTCCGAACGGACACCGAGGAAAGGAGATATTTGCATATTTAGCAGAATAAGGCAATCAAACATTAATCCTATGCCGGCTTCCCTTAAACATCGGTCCATTCAATGTTCAATAAGTCCATACCCATGGAAAATGAGCCGTAGAATCACGTGGGACAAGCAGAATTCCGAACGGACACCGAGGAAAGGAGATATTTGCAGATTTAGCAGAATAAGGCAATCAAACATTAATCCTATGCCGGCTTCCCTTAAACATCGGTCCATTCAATGTTCAATAAGTCCATACCCATGGAAAATGAACCGTAGAATCACGTGGGACGAGCAGAATTCCGAACGGACACCGAGGAAAGGAGATATTTGCAGATTTAGCAGAATAAGGCAATCAAACATTAATCCTATGCCGGCTTCCCTTAAACATCGGTCCATTCAACGTTCCATAAGTCCATACCCATGGAAAATGAACCGTAGAATCACGTGGGACAAGCAGAATTCCGAACGGACACCGAGGAAAGGAGATATTTGCAGATTTAGCAGAATAAGGCAATCAAACATTAATCCTATGCCGGCTTCCATTAAACTTCGGTCCATTCAACGTTCCATAAGTCCATACCCATGGAAAATGAGCCGTAGAATCACGTGGGACAAGCAGAATTCCGAACGGACACCGAGGAAAGGAGATATTTGCAGATTTAGCAGAATAAGGCAATCAAACATTAATCCTATGCCGGCTTCCCTTAAACATCGGTCCATTCAACGTTCCATAAGTCCATACCCATGGAAAATGAACCGTAGAATCACGTGGGACAAGCAGAATTCCGAACGGACACCGAGGAAAGGAGATATTTGCAGATTTAGCAGAATAAGGCAATCAAACATTAATCCTATGCCGGCTTCCATTAAACTTCGGTCCATTCAACGTTCCATAAGTCCATACCCATGGAAAATGAACCGTAGAATCACGTGGGACAAGCAGAATGCCGAACGGACACCGAGGAAAGGAGATATTTGCAGATTTAGCAGAATAAGGCAATCAAACATTAATCCTATGCCGGCTTCCATTATACTTCGGTCCATTCAACGTTCCATAAGTCCATACCCATGGAAAATGAGCCGTAGAATCACGTGGGACAAGCAGAATTCCGAACGGACACCGAGGAAAGGAGATATTTGCAGATTTAGCAGAATAAGGCAGTCAAACATTAATCCTATGCCGGCTTCCCTTAAACATCGGTCCATTCAATGTTCAATAAGTCCATACCCATGGAAAATGAGCCGTAGAATCACGTGGGACAAGCAGAATTCCGAACGGACACCGAGGAAAGGAGATATTTGCAGATTTAGCAGAATAAGGCAATCAAACATTAATCCTATGCCGGCTTCCCTTAAACATCGGTCCATTCAATGTTCAATAAGTCCATACCCATGGAAAATGAGCCGTAGAATCACGTGGGACAAGCAGAATTCCGAACGGACACCGAGGAAAGGAGATATTTGCAGATTTAGCAGAATAAGGCAATCAAACATTAATCCTATGCCGGCTTCCCTTAAACATCGGTCCATACAATGTTCAATAAGTCCATACCCATGTAAAATGAGCCGTAGAATCACGTGGGGCAAGCAGAATTCCGAACGGACACCGAGGAAAGGAGATATTTGCAGATTTAGCAGAATAAGGCAATCAAACATTAATCCTATGCCGGCTTCCCTTAAACATCGGTCCATACAATGTTCAATAAGTCCATACCCCTGTAAAATGAGCCGTAGAATCACGTGGGACAAGCAGAATTCCGAACGGACACCGAGGAAAGGAGATATTTGCAGATTTAGCAGAATAAGGCAATCAAACATTAATCCTATGCCGGCTTCCCTTAAACATCGGTCCATTCAATGTTCAATAAGTCCATACCCATGGAAAATGAGCCGTAGAATCACGTGGGACAAGCAGAATTCCGAACGGACACCGAGGAAAGGAGATATTTGCAGATTTAGCAGAATAAGGCAATCAAACATTAATCCTATGCCGGCTTCCCTTAAACATCGGTCCATACAATGTTCAATAAGTCCATACCCATGGAAAATGAGCCGTAGAATCACGTGGGACAAGCAGAATTCCGAACGGACACCGAGGAAAGGAGATATTTGCATATTTAGCAGAATAAGGCAATCAAACATTAATCCTATGCCGGCTTCCCTTAAACATCGGTCCATTCAATGTTCAATAAGTCCATACCCATGGAAAATGAGCCGTAGAATCACGTGGGACAAGCAGAATTCCGAACGGACACCGAGGAAAGGAGATATTTGCAGATTTAGCAGAATAAGGCAATCAAACATTAATCCTATGCCGGCTTCCCTTAAACATCGGTCCATTCAATGTTCAATAAGTCCATACCCATGGAAAATGAACCGTAGAATCACGTGGGACGAGCAGAATTCCGAACGGACACCGAGGAAAGGAGATATTTGCAGATTTAGCAGAATAAGGCAATCAAACATTAATCCTATGCCGGCTTCCCTTAAACATCGGTCCATTCAACGTTCCATAAGTCCATACCCATGGAAAATGAACCGTAGAATCACGTGGGACAAGCAGAATTCCGAACGGACACCGAGGAAAGGAGATATTTGCAGATTTAGCAGAATAAGGCAATCAAACATTAATCCTATGCCGGCTTCCATTAAACTTCGGTCCATTCAACGTTCCATAAGTCCATACCCATGGAAAATGAGCCGTAGAATCACGTGGGACAAGCAGAATTCCGAACGGACACCGAGGAAAGGAGATATTTGCAGATTTAGCAGAATAAGGCAATCAAACATTAATCCTATGCCGGCTTCCCTTAAACATCGGTCCATTCAACGTTCCATAAGTCCATACCCATGGAAAATGAACCGTAGAATCACGTGGGACAAGCAGAATTCCGAACGGACACCGAGGAAAGGAGATATTTGCAGATTTAGCAGAATAAGGCAATCAAACATTAATCCTATGCCGGCTTCCATTAAACTTCGGTCCATTCAACGTTCCATAAGTCCATACCCATGGAAAATGAACCGTAGAATCACGTGGGACAAGCAGAATGCCGAACGGACACCGAGGAAAGGAGATATTTGCAGATTTAGCAGAATAAGGCAATCAAACATTAATCCTATGCCGGCTTCCATTATACTTCGGTCCATTCAACGTTCCATAAGTCCATACCCATGGAAAATGAGCCGTAGAATCACGTGGGACAAGCAGAATTCCGAACGGACACCGAGGAAAGGAGATATTTGCAGATTTAGCAGAATAAGGCAGTCAAACATTAATCCTATGCCGGCTTCCCTTAAACATCGGTCCATTCAATGTTCAATAAGTCCATACCCATGGAAAATGAGCCGTAGAATCACGTGGGACAAGCAGAATTCCGAACGGACACCGAGGAAAGGAGATATTTGCAGATTTAGCAGAATAAGGCAATCAAACATTAATCCTATGCCGGCTTCCCTTAAACATCGGTCCATACAATGTTCAATAAGTCCATACCCATGGAAAATGAGCCGTAGAATCACGTGGGACAAGCAGAATTCCGAACGGACACCGAGGAAAGGAGATATTTGCAGATTTAGCAGAATAAGGCAATCAAACATTAATCCTATGCCGGCTTCCCTTAAACATCGGTCCATTCAATGTTCAATAAGTCCATACCCATGGAAAATGAGCCGTAGAATCACGTGGGACAAGCAGAATTCCGAACGGACACCGAGGAAAGGAGATATTTGCAGATTTAGCAGAATAAGGCAATCAAACATTAATCCTATGCCGGCTTCCCTTAAACATCGGTCCATTCAATGTTCAATAAGTCCATACCCATGGAAAATGAGCCGTAGAATCACGTGGGACAAGCAGAATTCCGAACGGACACCGAGGAAAGAAGATATTTGCAGATTTAGCAGAATAAGGCAATCAAACATTAATCCTATGCCGGCTTCCCTTAAACATCGGTCCATACAATGTTCAATAAGTCCATACCCATGGAAAATGAGCCGTAGAATCACGTGGGACAAGCAGAATTCCGAACGGACACCGAGGAAAGGAGATATTTGCAGATTTAGCAGAATAAGGCAATCAAACATTAATCCTACGCCGGCTTCCCTTAAACATCGGTCCATTCAATGTTCAATAAGTCCATACCCATGGAAAATGAGCCGTAGAATCACGTGGGACAAGCAGAATTCCGAACGGACACCGAGGAAAGGAGATATTTGCAGATTTAGCAGAATAAGGCAATCAAACATTAATCCTATGCCGGCTTCCCTTAAACATCGGTCCATTCAATGTTCAATAAGTCCATACCCATGGAAAATGAGCCGTAGAATCACGTGGGACAAGCAGAATTCCGAACGGACACCGAGGAAAGGAGATATTTGCAGATTTAGCAGAATAAGGCAATCAAACATTAATCCTATGCCGGCTTCCCTTAAACATCGGTCCATTCAATGTTCAATAAGTCCATACCCATGGAAAATGAGCCGTAGAATCACGTGGGACAAGCAGAATTCCGAACGGACACCGAGGAAAGGAGATATTTGCAGATTTAGCAGAATAAGGCAATCAAACATTAATCCTATGCCGGCTTCCCTCAAACTTCGGTCCATTCAACGTTCAATAAGTCCATACCCATGGAAAATGAACCGTAGAATCACGTGGGACAAGCAGAATTCCGAACGGACACCGAGGAAAGGAGATATTTGCAGATTTAGCAGAATAAGGCAATCAAACATTAATCCTATGCCGGCTTCCCTTAAACATCGGTCCATACAATGTTCAATAAGTCCATACCCATGGAAAATGAGCCGTAGAATCACGTGGGACAAGCAGAATTCCGAACGGACACCGAGGAAAGGAGATATTTGCAGATTTAGCAGAATAAGGCAATCAAACATTAATCCTATGCCGGCTTCCCTCAAACTTCGGTCCATACAATGTTCAATAAGTCCATACCCATGGAAAATGAGCCGTAGAATCACGTGGGACAAGCAGAATTCCGAACGGACACCGAGGAAAGGAGATATTTGCAGATTTAGCAGAATAAGGCAATCAAACATTAATCCTATGCCGGCTTCCCTTAAACATCGGTCCATACAATGTTCAATAAGTCCATACCCATGGAAAATGAGCCGTAGAATCACGTGGGACAAGCAGAATTCCGAACGGACACCGAGGAAAGGAGATATTTGCAGATTTAGCAGAATAAGGCAATCAAACATTAATCCTATGCCGGCTTCCCTTAAACATCGGTCCATACAATGTTCAATAAGTCCATACCCATGGAAAATGAGCCGTAGAATCACGTGGGACAAGCAGAATTCCGAACGGACACCGAGGAAAGGAGATATTTGCAGATTTAGCAGAATAAGGCAATCAAACATTAATCCTATGCCGGCTTCCCTCAAACTTCGGTCCATTCAACGTTCAATAAGTCCATACCCATGGAAAATGAACCGTAGAATCACGTGGGACAAGCAGAATTCCGAACGGACACCGAGGAAAGGAGATATTTGCAGATTTAGCAGAATAAGGCAATCAAACATTAATCCTATGCCGGCTTCCCTTAAACATCGGTCCATACAATGTTCAATAAGTCCATACCCATGGAAAATGAGCCGTAGAATCACGTGGGACAAGCAGAATTCCGAACGGACACCGAGGAAAGGAGATATTTGCAGATTTAGCAGAATAAGGCAATCAAACATTAATCCTATGCCGGCTTCCCTTAAACATCGGTCCATACAATGTTCAATAAGTCCATACCCATGGAAAATGAGCCGTAGAATCACGTGGGACAAGCAGAATTCCGAACGGACACCGAGGAAAGGAGATATTTGCAGATTTAGCAGAATAAGGCAATCAAACATTAATCCTATGCCGGCTTCCCTCAAACTTCGGTCCATTCAACGTTCAATAAGTCCATACCCATGGAAAATGAACCGTAGAATCACGTGGGACAAGCAGAATTCCGAACGGACACCGAGGAAAGGAGATATTTGCAGATTTAGCAGAATAAGGCAATCAAACATTAATCCAATGCCGGCTTCCCTCAAACTTCGGTCCATTCAACGTTCCATACCCATGGAAAATGAGCCGCAGAATCACGTGGGACAAACAGAATTACCTAGGGACGCCGATGAATAGAGATTTTTAATGATTTAGCAAAAAAATGTAAAAAACAGTAATCATTTGTAGGCGGTCCTTTCAATTGCGATAAGTTTAATGTTCCCTAAGTCGATACCCCACGCCTCAAAATTTTAACGACAGAAGTTATTAGTTTGTTGTCGAATATGGCCCTTTCTGGTTGACATTTACTTAATGCAGGATAAAAATGTTAAAGGACAGTACAAAAGGTTCACTTGGACACCGGTAAGGCACGATCTCCGATTGTGTGCAAGCTTCGTACGTGGATGGTCGAAGTGACTTCGGGAGAACATCTTAATCGTGTATCAGTCACGAACGACTCATTAACACACCTGCAATTAGTAACGGTCGTGACGAACGGCCTCAGAAAACGCGAATTAACCGCGCCTTATGTTGTAACGTTTCATCCCTATCGTCGCGACCCCGAGGCTCCGCTTGCTTGGTTCGTGCCCCCGCAGACACCACCCGCCGTTTTGTTCATCAGCAAATTAACTGATGCCTTTACATTATTACTTTACGAAAAATATACCCGTGACCGACTGCGCCTATATTCGTGAGATAACCGGAGGGTGCCTGTGTCTCTCTGGGTGTGTGTGTGTGTGTGTATTTGCCTGCCATCCCACGAAAAGATTCCTGGGTCAAATATGAAATGGAAATGGCCAAAAATGGAACAAACCAGGAACGTAATAACAGCACGCCTTTTATGATGATGTTATGATAAAAATACCTCGGGGATGGAAGACAACTTTATGAGGCATCAGGGGTGGAAATCAGTTGTGGTCATTCAAATTGTTATTTGTCATAAAATATAAGAGGAAAGAAAAAAGATTTCTGTGTACGATTGAGGGTGAAGAATTAAAGGGACTGAAGTTTAAATAAAAGTTTAGAAAAACGTGTATAATTTTATTTTTTGAGTAGATTAGTGATGAAACGAAGCCAGGAAATTTATATACGATAAAAAGTAGGAAATATTGTAATATAATAACGGACATTAAATGCCACCTACTTCTCGGTATAATATCAGTTTAATGGGAAAAAGTCCAATAGTAAGCAGGGTTAATAAGAGATCGCAGCGGCGGACCGGAGGTCGTCCATTTTTTAGGGCCTTCCGCAGGGCACGGACCTGTCGGTGGGAGGCAGCGTATCCCTTACCAGCTTGCTACGGGGGGCGCAATAATTAATGCACAGGTTGCATGTGCTGTCAACCTCCTTCGGTCTCATAAATATTTATAATCGGTTTATTGGACAGCCCCTACCTAATATAAGTTAAACAAAATAATCGGTACGCTGCAATCAAACCATTAATTCTATGGAACGTATAAATGTACATATGTATGTACATTTACTTTAACCAAAGGTCATTTATCACATATTGGTAAAAGACTTTTTTATAAGTACTTTATAAGAGATTAAAATTTTGGGAAAAGACAACGAGGAAAAGAGATATCGAAGGATTTAGCAGAAATGTGTCAAAAACATTAATCCTGCGATTAGTTGAACGTTCTATAAGTCAATACTCATACAAAATGAGACGAAGAATCACGCGGAATAAGCGAAATTCCCCAACGACGAGGCACCTCTGTCAAAAATTGTTTTTTCTGATCTCAATTTGCTTCGTTCGTTTTTGCAGGATGTTCGTTAGGGATTGAGACTGTTTTTTTGTAATAGAGGCAAGGACCAGGACCATCAGTGTGCGGGCGGGAGTTTGAATGAAATCGAAAGAAAAAGAGTAAAGAAAAGAAGCATCATCAGCACATACACACGTATATATAGTCGTACAATGAGTGATGGACGGACAGGTCGTCAGGTGTCGCGCGCGCGGTGCGTCAAGAAGTCATGTAGTCCAGATTGATGATCTTCGTTCGGACTAATTGGCCGCTGAAGTCGCCTGATGGATGGAAAAATAATACGTGAAAATCAGGGGCCGTTTTTTCGTTACCTGCGCCCGCTGTACGATTTATGTGCTACGATTGCAACGATCATTAAGCGAAAGAGAGACAGACACAGAACACAAGAGGAATGAGACGACGAAAGACAAATGTACCTACGATCAGATGAAACAGGAGCCGAAACTTGTCGACAGAACAGACATAAAATGAAAACGAGTCCGCCAGGCGCTGGGTGTTTTCTACCTCGAATGCAACAGTCGCGGCGACTGGGCAACAGTATTCGCCAGTTACGTGCTTGCGTTCGCTCGGAAATAGCGGACGTACGACGCGTATTACCTACTACTGCTTACGTGGCTTTGCTTAAGCTCCTAAAAATACATGCGATGGTTCATTCGATTCGGAATAACGCCTAGGAAAATTTATTAAAATATTATATTAGCATATAAAACATTACAAAAGTTATAAACAAATTCAGATGAAAAAGTAAAGGCATTTAGTTTTTCGTAAATAACTTAAAAGCCGTAAGTGATAATGTAAATTGGAAAAAACGTCCTTATAGGGGAGGAAATTTCCAATAAAAAACTGTTAGATCCCGAAACTCTATCTCCATTATCACTTATTTTAATTTAACGTTGAAAATAGGGCTCCTCGCGACTTCTTCAAGATGCGGGTGCTGCTTGATAGTTAGCACTTTATAGAAATTAATTTTTTTATGGTATTAATTATCAATTTAAAATTTTTAAAAAATTATGGTGTGTTCTTAACACATCAAAGAATAAGGTCTATTTGGAAAAAATTGTTCAAGTCCATTTCTCAGCGAATGAGGCAATAAGAAATGTTGAAATAATTGACCTAAAAAAAACTGCTCAATTTTGAAGAAAATTCGGCAAATTCGCAATTCCAAAAACAAAATCTTATTAAAAGAGACGAAAGCACATAACCGAAGTCATTAATTTATTGTTCGAGAACAATTCGGACGTCATGACATGTTCCAACGACTCAAAGACAAAGACACATTTTCACATACATGTACATATATACGTATACACACGTGCGGCGGTCAATTGCAAAATACAAAACGGCAAAAGAGACGATAAAGAAGAAGAAGAAGAAAGAAAATAGAAGCAAGCAAACGATTCGATGTTTCGATGCCCTTGTGCGCGAGATGGCCGCCGTCAACGTTACGTGGTTGTTTGGGTCGCTATTCCATCGATGTTTAATTAAAATCGGGATGAAGAACAGTCGATAGTATCTCTTCTTCTTCTCCTCCTTCTCCCGATGGCCGCTGATTTACGAGGCGGCTCCTCTCGCCAAATACGGGATTTAATTATAAGTACCGCGGGGCCGTACGTCCGTCCGTCGTCTGTCCGTCGGTTTGTTCGTTTCGTTCGCTTGCCGCTCAACATAACAACGAACGGACCAACGGATACCAAGACCAAACCAACGATTGGTCGTTTTCCATCACAAAACGACTGACCGACCGACCGATTGTGACCGGGAGCCGCACTGGACTTCAAACTGCACTACAACTCATTAAATTATTTTCACTTCACGAACGACCCTCAACCCTCTGTTAAACAGACCTTCTATTAATGGGCATAGACGCAAATGTGGTGACTCTCAAAGTGATTCCCAAAAACTCAATAAGTATTATTGACAGTCTAAGTTACTTCTGACGACCTATTAATATTTAATTTTTAATTTCAATGTTATTTGAAAATGTCTTTTATTTATGTTTTGGAAATTAAAAAAGAATTTAGATTGAAATTTGTAATCGCAAGTGCATTTGTTCAGTAGAACGTTGTAATGGAGGTGAGCGCGGATGAAGCCGCTGCTGAAACTGATACATGAGCTGATTGGATGCTGGTAGAAAATTTATGGTTCGGTAAAGAAGCCGAGGTCCATATTCGACAGGCATGCAAAATTCGTAGACGCAAAGATGTCCCTGCAAAATCGCATTCTACCGTGCGAACCCATCAGAAAGGATTACGAGTATAACACGTTCCTTATCAATAATAACGATTTTCCTTACAAATACACATACAGGGTCTTCATAAATGCCACAAGTGACATCGTTTTTAGTAACCTGTGGTCTATAGTGTTTTTGTCAATTTAAGGTTGGCGCTCTGGGCTCTGATTCTAGTTATCTGTCAATTGAATGTCCTTACACAATCGCATTCTATCATGCAAATCCATTAGAAAGGATTACAACACATTCTTTATCAATAATAACGATTTTCCTTGCAAATACACATACAGGGTCTTCATAAATGCTACAAGTGACATCGTTTTTAGTAACCTGTGGTCTATAGTGTTTTTGTCAATTTAAGGTTGGCGCTCTGGGTTCTGATTCTAGTTATCTGTCAATTGAATGTCCTTACACAGTCGTACTCTACCATGCAAATCCATCAGAAAGGATTCTAACTCATTTCTTATCAATAATAACGATTTTCTTTACAAATAATGCACAGGATCTCCTTAAATGCTTCACGTGGCCTCGTTTATAGTGCATTTGTCAATTTAAGGTTGGCGCTCTGAATCCATTTACCTGTCAATGGTTTATCAGTTTCGTCCTTACGTACAATAAAGCTAATAAAATAATCTTTCCTGCCTTTCTGTCTCTTATTCATTTTAATTTATCCCGATTTGATATTTTTTGACTTAATTTTCGTTTTCCTTTGTAAAAAATAATCACTGTCCACATATTTCTGTGATTTTCTTTTAAACGCCGCCATTGGCATTTATCAGAATTCGTCTAAGGATATTTTTGAGCTCACTTATTTGAATTGTCCCATTCAATTATTTTTTTTTACACATTTGTGCATCAATATTGAATTCCAAACCGAATATTTCTTTCGCTCGAAAACAACCCCATACGTACGCAGGAGTTTCGCGAGGATTAAAACAAAAAGAACAAAACAAAAAAAAAAAGGATCCTGCCCCTTTTTCATCCCTGCCGCTGCTCGAGCGCGTCTGTTTATTGTAATACTTCAAAGTATGCACGCCGATTAAAGTTAGGAAAGCAATTTAACTGGCAAGCAGCCTAATGACTTGTGTGAATTGTTTTTACAAAATGAAATTGCATCTGTCATCTGAGACCCCGACGAGAAAGCTTTTGTTATTAAACAAGCAGAGCGAGAGCGAGAGAGAAAGATATAGGGGGGGAAAAGAGAAACGTGGGGGGCATCCCGCCAGTTCGCGGCGAAAAGGCTTCGAGGGTTGTGGTGGTTAGGTACCAAGTGTTGGCTGTCATGGGGATTATGCTTGTAATTAGCCCCATCTGCTGGTGGGCCAAGACGGGGTGCCGTAATGTGAACGAAATCTTGTCACACATGAGTCCTATTACTCTTTTCCTTCTTGTTACACAATAGAAGGTACATGTACAACATAATAACCATAGAGAATTGCTCCCATTTTATATTAATTACATGGATCAAGTACGAACAAAATTAATTCTTGAAACTTTCGTGAAACTTCTAGAAATTCTTTCCGAGTTCCCCAGGATTACTTTGAAGGTTAAGAATTTGACATATTGTCAAAATAGACTTTAGAGATCGATGTGGATCGATGGCTTTTAAATTTATAACCATCCTGGCCGTTTGGTATTTCGTTGTTATACTTATTTTCGAAATGAAATGGTATCTAGCATCACAATTTCCAAAATCGTTTTCTAGCATTCCATCCCTTATTTTTATTTTTAGGAACGATCCTTCGAAAAGGATCAGACCGACCACCAGACCAAAAATGGTTAACACTTCAAACTTTGAGTCCAAATATTCACTCGTTATAGTTGTACAAGTCCACAACAGAGTCCAGTACTTGAATAAACTAATCGAAAGTTTATCCAAAGTGTCTTCAATATCCACAGTCCTATTGGTCTTATCCCATGACGTACTCGACGAAGATATTGATAACCTCGTTAGGAACATAACATTTTGCCCGTTTGTGCAAATATATTTTCCCTATTCTATACAAAATTTTCCCAATAAATTTCCTGGAGAGGATCCTAATGACTGTCCTAGAGATATGCCCAAAAAGGAAGCCATAAAAAGAAGATGCAATGGGGCTCATTTTCCGGACAAATACAACCACTACCGTGATCCTAAAATAAACCAAATCAAACACCATTGGTGGTGGAAAGCCAATTATGTATTTGATAGGCTTTATCTGACCCAAAACTATGCAGGACTTTTTCTATTCCTGGAAGAGGACTTCATCGTTCTTCCTGATCTCATTCAAGTGGTAAAGTTGATGGATAATACGTGCCAAAAATACTACGACTGCGGTGGAATAATTTTGGGCGAAAATGAAAAATTTGTATGCTTTGGAAAAGAACTGCGTGCACATCTCCAGTATAAAAGTATAAATTCCGTTGGATTGGCTATTTATAGAAAAACTTGGGAAGAAATAAGGAAATGCCACGTACATTTTTGTACTTTTGATGATTACAATTGGGACTTCAGTTTACTGTACGTTTTAAAGATGTGTCTGAATGGAGATATTGGTTTTTTGACCAATTCTTGTTCACCCAGGGTGATACACATCGGATACTGCGGAATGCATTACAATAACACCAAAAAATACGATTGCGAATTCGGTTTACGAAATGTGGAAATGGCGTATCGAATTCTGACCAAAAATCTTTATCCCAGGAAAATAAATGTAACGATACTGTATCAAAAATCAAAACCGGGGAAAGAATCAGGAGGCTGGGGAGATCCCAGGGATCATAACCTATGCATATCTATGGTTAACAGGAATTTGTAAAGTTGTAAAGTTCTTATTCTATGTATTACTATTAATAAAATACAAATATAGTGAGCACTCCATATAACGTCACTCGATTTAACGACAAACTCCCTAAAACGTCGAAATTACTTGAGTACTTAATTGTTCATTAGTAATTTTTCTTCTCTCCATTTAACGACAACTCTCAAAGGCATTTTAAATTGCAAACTAGCAACGGACGCAGTTGGAGGACGACAATGCTGCGAACGAAAGAATTAAAAGGACAAACAAGAGTGCGAAGAGTGATAGGTAGGGCAAATTAATATTTCAGCATGCCGCATATCTGACCGTGGTAATCCGGAGATAGCTAACGAAGTGATAATGATTTATGGTGGACTCTCGCCGGACTAATGAGCTATGTGTTATCCGTAAAACAGTCTCTCTTAAAGCCTTGTCGTTCCTTTATTAAGTACAAACTACACCTGGAGCGATACGTATGTGATATAAGTTCGTATGTACAGGGTGTAACGAAAAATTCGAAACAAAAAACACAAAAACAGGCCTACAGTTGATTTTTGAATGTTTAATAAAGTCTTGAATGTATTTCAATACATTGCCCAGGCATTATACACATTGCCTAAGGCATTCTCTATAATGCCCAATGTTCATCAACGTGGTTGACATGAAATAATTTTAATGGTTATTTATTTTCTACTTTGCCTGATTTTCTCGTGGCATTCTATACAATGCCTTATACATATACTGACTGGGCAAAGTGTATAATCATACACCGTAGATAAACTAATACCTGGACGAGTTCATCATTGTATACATTGACTAGTTATTTTATATAATGACCGTATAAGCAGATAAAAGAAACAAATTTATTGTACGTGTCGTTTTTATGAGTTTCTGATTCCTTTTTTTAACTTACGATTAAACGAGAATTTATTCGTGCGAAGATAAGTATAACAAATAGCCGGTAGTTGTTAATGGGTGACAAACAATTCCAATTAGCGCCCGTCCAGTTGTAAGCCAAATAAATACACGGAAAAGAAGTTAATATATGTGTCCAAAAAAAAAAAAAAAAGAAAAACAGTAACCGAAAAAGCAGCTGTAAATGGCCTCTTTAAATGGTCACATTAATTTGTCTCCTGTTTATTAAGGTTACTTTTTAAATTTGCTTCTGTCTTGGTTTAATCATGTTCCAATTTTTAAAACAGTTAAGTAGGTATATATGTATGTAAAGATATTAATTAATGTCAATAAAAAAAAAATTTGATTGCTCGGTTATGGTATAAAAGGGCTGCTGTGGTTGAAATTTCTGTAGTTCTATGGTTAGGTTACAAGGTTACGGTAAGAAATGGTATTCCTGATCCTGATTCAAGTTTCGTAATTTAGACGGACTCTAATATTTATGTGACCAGACCAGACATATGAGGAGCCTTCCCGGGCTCTCCAGACCCAGTCCTACCTATGTAGTAGTGTGTGCATTAAATTTACAACCGGTTGCAATAATTGCATACGATCCTGATCAAGATCCTGAGAACGTGTACTGGTTTAAATGATTAGTATTTTATCATCAAATAATAATCCTTTGATGCGAATAATGACTTAATTAAAATCTTTATTGAGAGGAGCAAAATGTAATACGCAAGTACAATCGATGACCAGATTGAAGCCCAGGTCATTTTCCTTTTTCTTTTGGTCTTTCGCTCGCTGGCTGAACCCAGTCAAGCATGAACGTATGATTTAAATTTAAAGGGCAGACACGCCTAGAGTGGTAGAGAAAGAAACGTTTCGAATACTCTACAATGGTATCATATATTATTTATATATTTATTATATACCAAGGTACCAGGAAGTGTTTTGTGGCTATTTGTTTCATGTAGGCATGTATTTATATAGGTTCAAAAACATATTATAAAGGTGTATAGAAACATCTTTGATGTCTTAACTTTCACTTAACTGGAAGCGGCCGTAGGGAGCACTACTTTCAACGTTAAATTAAAATTAGTAATAATAGAGATAGAGTTTTCGGAGTCTGTATTTTTTATTGGAAATTTCCTCCCCTATAAGGACGTTTTTTCCAATCTGCGCTATCACTAATAGTTTTTGAGTCATTTACGAAAAACTAAATGCTAAATTACTTTCTCATCTTAATTTGTTTATAACTTTAGTAATTTTTTATGTGCTAATATAATATTTTAATACGTTATCACATGTATTTTTAGAAGCTTAAGCAAAGCCACGTAAGCAGTAGTAGGTAATACGCGTCGTACGTTCTGGCGAATACTGTTGCCCAGTCGCCGGTTGCATTCGAGGTAGAAAACACCCAGCGCCTGACGGATTCGTATATACAGGGTGTCCCCTCTCAATTGGAAAAAACTTCTAGGGCATATTGAGGAACCATAGACAAGCAGTTTGAGATATTAGACTGATGTCCGGAAGTGCATGGTTTTCAAAATACAGGGTGTCAAAGTTTTTTTCAAAAAACTTTTTTTTTATCAATATCTCAAAGGCACGTTGACCGATTTTCTTGAAATTCGCTGGTGATGTAAGCTTTAATAAGACGTACATTTTTTTGTCATTTTTATTCGTGACACTGTCCCCCGGGGCGCCACTGGAAGTAATAATTACCATTTAATTAGTGCTAACTGAGCGTCTTATTAAAGCTTACATCACCAGCGAATTTCAAGAAAATCGGTCAACGTGCCTTTGAGATATTGATAAAAAAAAAGTTTTTTGAAAAAAACTTTGACACCCTGTATTTTGAAAACCATGCACTTCCGGACATCAGTCTAATATCTCAAACTGCTTGTCTATGGTTCCTCAATATGCCCTAGAAGTTTTTCCCAATTGAGAGGGGACACCCTGTATAATATTTGGATTGTATTAACGCTAGAGATGCTGAAAGGCGATAAATTAAGAATGCACCGATTATTTACTTATGAAAATTATTAACGATAAATTAAAAAATTGTCGGTAGTTAGACGATTGAATTGATCCTTAAATGATCCTCAAAATAACGAATATAACATTGTTCTTCATCTACTTCAGATACTTTCTAATAGCAGTTAACGAGCCACAATTAATTTATAGACGTTGTAACTTTTTCTGCAGATGTTAAAAAACGTATCATTTACATGGTTAAAAGTTTCCAAATTTTGACACATGTGCTAAAATGCAGGCACATATAGAAAAGTAGTGTCTTTATTAATTATATATTCAAATAACCGAGTTATGCATTAAAATATTTTATGGCTTTTGGCGAAAGGCAGAAATAAAAGAAAGAGAGAAAGATACCTTCACTTTTACATCACCTTGGCAGTGATGAGTGCAAGGACTCCATAAATTATACAGCTCAAATTGGTGAAATGGACCCAAAAAAAACTCCATCAACAAATTGTGGTTTCAAATAAAAAACTTTGTGAAGATTTTATAGACACGTTAGCTCTATTTCATACACATTTTTGAAGCCAAAATCTAAACCTTTACAGTGCTAACTGATGGGATATAATAATTAATTAAGTATTTAAAAGAGACTCACCCTTATCTGCCAAAGACGCTTTAAATTGCAGGACTTCTTACGTAAGCTCGAAATCTTTATCTAAATATAAAGGGTATAAATTACTATGATTTCGAAGTAAATTAGCAATTAGCAATTAGCAATTAGCGAGTTCGTAAGTAATGACAAGACGTCAGCTAGAGGTAGCTAGCTAGCTGAAAGTTCCATTATGATAATTTATGGGTTCTCGTATCCCAAGTAGCGCATTACCATTAAACGATACGTGTGTATATGTGTCTTTTACGACCGCAAACGTTTCGGCAGCTGCTGATCGCACCTTTTGGTGTCAAACATTACGCATTTACATTGCATCTCCGCGACCGGTGTGCACTTTGTCGAAGAACTGAAGTGACTTTCAACCGCATCCATTGATCCAGTACGTAACAACAGTTTATCAAGATGAATGAAAGATAAATACACCTGCTCTGAAGACCATCATCAATACCAACAACAGGACGGACGTGATGGCCTGGGGCAAAGTTTTGTTACTTATAATATTGTAGGAATTACTTCTGTGTTAAAAATCTTTCTCAATGTTTATTTATCTATTGAATAGTTGAACCCGTTCAAATGTGCACGTAGGTACTGTTAAATTTTTCAGCCGAGACTTAACGACTAGATGCGCACCAGCAAACCACGCCCTAAGGAGATAGGTACAATGTTGGAAGGGGCAGGCAGTCTAACCTATGAAATATGCAGGTACCGGCATACACATAGGGAAGTTGCACGTGATTGGCTGCCGGTTAAATGATACATCTGACCGAATTAAAGTCTCGGTTGAAAAATTTATCTCTACATATCCGAATAATAGAACTTTTAACTATAAATTCTAATTTAATTGTCTGGGCATTGTCTTCAATACCTGCGTATATTGATTAACTAAAATCTTTAATGATACACCATAGATAAATTAACTATACGAGCTCGATATTTTTTAAAATGACTGCTACAAATTATTTTTACTATAAATTGACGATGATAGGCGTCAATATTGTCTCTTAAAGACGTCAGCTCTGTGAGGAAGCTTCCGCGAAAAGACTTCCTCGAGACACGAACACAAAAGTCTTTGTTCGACTCGTAGTTTTCCCTTCTATGTAATAACACATTATTGTCCTGAGAGAAAACGCGTTCCCAGCATGTTATTTTTTGTCTGATGGTTTTTGCCTGTTAAAAACGGAAGATAGTAAATTATTGTCAAAAAAAAAGAACAGTCCGCTAGAGATTGACCGGCGAAATAATACAAATATGTACGTTCACTTTCGTCGGTGAAGGAGAAAGGTCTTCGGATTCTTGCAGATAGATAGATACTTACACACATTATGCCTAAGGTCATAGAACAACATTCACTCTTCACAAACTATAACTGTCTCCCATTTATACACAAGCAACAATTGTATGATACCAAATTTGGTATCTAGTGGAATAAGAATTGAGGATCATCGTCAAATAACTTTCAAAAATTATTGTTTTTGTGTCGAAATTTTCTTAGATTTTTAATTAATGTAAATTTTCTCGTTCTTTAACTATTTATGTCCCTATTTATTTCTTGGCGATAACAAAGCATTTATTATTTTAGTCCTGTTTCAGTGAACACGATTTTATCGTTCCTGTGAAGGACATTCACCGGCTTAATTAACTTTACATGTTCGTATATGTAAGTACGTCTTCTATGGGTACCTTCCGAACAATAGGACAAAATAGAAAGTAAATTGTTCCGGTGTTGCCTTTACGTAATTACAATGTGTTTAATGATCTTGTTCATTTTCTTTTACTCCTTGTTCGTCTCGAAAATTAATAACATACCTACATACCTACTCATTATAGTAAAATAAATTGCGTAACATGTAAAATATTTTCTTTACACCCCATCTACACCCTTAAATGTGCACTTATCTCCCTCTTCTCTGTCTATTATGAACTAACCTCAAAAACCCAAGGTACCATGTAGAAAGCATTGGCGACATTAGAAATAAGTTGCTAATGATTTTTCATAGTTTATTTAATAATTAAAATTGATGGTAAATAATTCCTAATCAGTCCTTATAAAGGCACCTAATTCCTAACAAGTATGTGCATTTCAAACTGAAACTAATAAATTAATTAGCAGTAGGTTATTAATTCTTTTAAACTTGACCAAGACATTTAATATGAACAGCTCGTGTCATTTCTATAAGGGTCAGTAAAAGAAAATATACTTTTTAAAACATGTAGGAATTTCTTATGAACCTACAGGGTGATCAAATTTCGATTTACGACATTATTCGGGGAAAGGACAAATACACAACTATGCCCTACACTTGATCAGTTCTTGTTTGTTCTCATCAGCAAGCCAAAGGCAGTTCTGACTACTTACTGACCAATATAAGCCTCGTGTATCTAGAGGTATATAAATATTTCGCCACAGACGACTGGGGAGTGCCATCTGTTACAAATATCATCTAATAGAAAGAAAAGGAACCAGATGGAGTTCTCTTGGTGTCTGTGGTGGTATATATTTGGAATAATAAAAGAAAATTATATATCCACCCTGTATTTATGTTTTTCTTTGTCAACTGCTATAAGTTTTCTTTAATTATTTATTGAAGACACAATGAATTATATTATGGTTGGACGATGACCATCGTAAGCCAGCTGCTGTTGGTACAAAAGATTCTGTTCGTGTTTCCTCGGATTAACATTTTCACAGAAGTGTGAAAGTACAGATTTTGAAGTAATGTAGTATGTGTAATGAGTAAATATGTTAAGATGAACTCGAGAGTTAATTAATATAATTTATAGATGCATCGTTTTGAATTGAAAGTCTAATGAATTTCGACTCGAATTTCTTCGGAAGTAAATGGTCATGTGTGAGCATTATGAATTTGTTCAACGCTGAGGTCAATGATCAAGACCGAGAACAACAGTTGGTTTATTAAAAAGTAGAATTCCAAAATAAAAAAAAGCACTCAATTTTGCATAGGTACCGCCTATCGACGTCTTCAGTTTAATTTAGAACACTGGTCACATTTCTACCAGAGAAAGTTTTTGCATTCAGTATTCTATGTGCCTTTAGATACAAAAAAAATGTGGGTGAAATGAAAAAAAAAAAGTATTTTTTTAAACAGATACGAAAGTTGATAAAAGCAGAGTTACATACGTACTAATTTCTTCGTTTTAATAAAACTATCAAGATCATTAGTGTTATTTTTTTTAAAATGTGAAATTCCTCAACCTTAACACTGACTTTGCTTACATAGTTATCCTTAATTTGGTGGTCATGCTTTGGTAATAGATCGTGAACGTTGGTTTTTCGGTCGTATTTACTAATTCGAATGGACTGTTAGTTCTCATTATAAATTCGTCTCGATTTCTACAATAGTCTAATAATGAAGTCATTATATTTTTTGAGAACAACAAGAAATTTGTGACACAAAAATTACAAATGCAATTACGTTAACATTTATGTAGGTACCAAATATAATACACCTAACCCAACTTTTAGAACCAGGAAAAAATATTGGAGACAGTTACGGACTAAATAATTTTTTTAACAAACGTAAAAATTCATAGTCTGTCTAAATTCGAATAAAAACCTTTATTTTAGATCACAAATTCTAATCGTCTATTTTTTGACTTTGCGAATATTATGATTATGTTGTGGACATCACTAACGACATCTGTATGAATTTTCAAGAGGTTGGGTTAGGTTCATCTTCGTTTAAGGAACATAACCATGAGAATCAAAATTTGACAAATACAGGGTGATTTATAAAGAACGAGCAATCTCTTAACTGGAGATAATAGATACCAAAATGTTAAGATTGACGTCAACATACAGGGCGTTCAAAGTTTTCTGAAATTCCTCATTATTTTTTAAAATTTAAGCTCAAGAATCTTGATATCAAATTTCTAATGGTTTATGGTGGCCACTAACATAAATATGTAAAAAAAGTCCCAAATCCGAGAGAAAGCCAAAAACCACAAAAAATTGTTGTCATGAATGAACAAGTGACTACGTATTGGCGGCCAAAACAGCCGGAGTCATCGTCATTAATAGCGTCCAAAAGATCCGATGGGCAATCCCAGATTTGATCTCGACATTCGTTTTCAAATAATGTGTCTTAAGAAGTGTCCGCGCATTATTTTTTCATAATTTGAACGTTTGCTAGGGACCTTTCACCGGGGGACCCCACCTAATCACAACTATAAAAACCTCCCGGCTCGTTTCCAAGACCATCAGTTCTTCGGTGTATCTACGGTGAACAATCAGGTGCAACAAGATGAATGGCATCGTAAGTATCGAAATGTGAAAGTGAAATTAATTGTATCAGTCAGCGGTCAGTGACGGTCAAGAAATCTGGCCTTGCACACTATACAGGGTCATTGAAATTATTTTGAGTGCAACTACAACCACTTTGTTTTTGTGAATCAACGAAATTTTCTCCTCAATATTTTACTCTTTGCAATTTTTTTTATTGTTGATTATATTTAATTGGAGACTAAACTACCCCTTTGATTCAAGGTACTGACCACTTTGTGCGCCCTCTTCTGCGGTGCTTACGCTGGTTTCGCAGCAAGCGAGTCTGGAGGTTATGGTTCCTCCGGGGGTGGTGGAGGCGATCACCAAATAGCCGCTTCGATCGAGTTGAGTGGAGGAGGTAATGACGGAGGCTACGGAGGTGGCGACGGAGGCTACGGGGGTGGTTACGGAGGAGGCGGTGACGGAGGCTACGGAGGAAGTCAGGACTACAGCTCAGGCGCTGAACACCACCACGTGCCCACCAAAACTATCGAATACACCAAACCCGTGCACGTGCCCGTTCTGAAGAAGTACCAGATCCCAGTGCCTCACCCTGTAGGAATCCCCGTGCCACAGGTCATCAAAGTACCCGTTCCTCAACCCTACGCCGTCCACGTTAATGTCCCTCAACCCGTGGCAATTCCGATCTACAAGCTGGTTCCTCAAGAAATCGAAAAGAAAATCCCAATCACAGTCGAAAAACCTGTGCCACACTACATAGAGAAACCCTATAAGATCGAGGTTGAGAAGCACTACCCTGTTCATGTCGCCAAACCCTACCCCGTTCATGTACCCGTTTACAAACACGTCTACCACCACGTGCCAAAGAAGGGATGGGAATAAGCTGGTTGTAACTGATGATCCAGATCATTCTCTCGTACTGATCTTGTCAATTTTGTTTTTGTTTTTTATGTATTGTTTGTTGCATGTGATGATGTGTATATTTTTTTTTGTTTTCAAGTTGTTGACTTTTTTTAAGTTTGTAATAAAATAAGACAAATATGACACGTGATTATCATTAGCTAAAAATAATGTTAAGAAAGTAAGTGACCATCTGTTCGAGTGATTCATGGTGGTTTTATACCTATAAGAGGATAAGAGAAAGCATTCGAATGACTATTTGTAGTAGCACTACTTTTTTTTTTCTTCATTTAATTGAAAAGTACTTTTTTCTTGTAAATCATTCCAACGAATACCTTTCCAAATAACTAGACCAAATAAGTGGGTTAGCTAGTTAGTTTACGTTCACAACAAATTCATTTTAATGAAAACGAGAATTGGCTGATGAGTTTGCTACGTAGGTACACGGTTATCGACATCAATTTTAATCGAATAGTTGCGAAGAAAATTGTGCACTTGCACTCGATGTATTTACTTTCACTGTTTGTGTAGCGACAATTAATTCGCTTTCCGCATAAATCTTCGATTAGTGCTATAATTATCGACTCGAATGTTATTGAATAACATCCGGAAAAACAAGAGTGAAAGCTCTAACGGTAACACAAACAATGTTTAATGTTAAAACATTATTTATGTTATTATTAATTAGAAATTTGAAAAATATATGTTTAGAAAATAAAAAGAAAAATTAACCAAAAACTTTTTTTTGTGATCCACTTAATAATTAATCGTTTCTGATTTACTAATATCTACGGATATGGTCTGAGGATATAAATATTATTTCCTGTTACATAACGAAAGAAAACGCAAAAAGTGACGTTTAATTATTTGTTTTACGTAATTAAGGATATTGTTTTAAAAATAGATTGATTTTGATTGGAAAAGGATTTTCTGATGATGTAAAAAAATTCTACGTCAACAAACAATTAAAATGCTTTCTCCTATTTGGGTTTTTCCAATGATGCAAAGAAAGTAGTCATTTTTGGTGAACTAGAGCACGTGCCACAAGATTGAAAGAATTTCCATCAAAAGAAAGCAGATGAGAAAAACACAGGAGTGGACAAACAGTTATTTTTGAGCCTCGTATGAAAATATGTTGGTTTATCATATCCAAAAATCAGCTCGAAAATTTTTTTTGGGGTTTTAATCGAATTATTTTGATTAGTTTTTCTCTCACGGTGTATTTTTCTCCATTATGTTACTTATTGAAAGTAAAAATATAAATTAATTCTCAAAAAAAAAATTTAAGGGTCGCTTGAAAACATTAAAAATAATTAATTTGAAAAAATAATTTGAGCGACCCTTAAAAAGGAATATTTTGAGCTAAAAACCTTGAGCAACCCCTAAAATATTTTTTTTGAGCTTATTTTTGGAGAGGGTTCTTAAAACATGATAAACTAACATATTTTCATGCGAGACTCAAAAAATAAAATTTCAACTTAGAGGGCACTTTAGGGGGGGTAGATTACAAATTTAAAAAAATATCTTGTGACATATCAAATTAAAGGGCATGTTGTGAGGATCTCAAATATGTTTTTTATAATTTCAAATATAGGTACTCATCGTACGAAAGCCTCGTTTTCAGCTGGCAGTTGTTGAAATTTTTAATTTATTTTCTTTCTACATACCATCAGCCGTCAGAGAAATAATAATAATAATAATAATTTTGATAATTTCTTTTCGTGCGGTAGAATATCATTAAATTAATACATTACGAGGATATAAGCATCCCTCACAGAAACGGGGCGGGCATTTCCACGACTCACGACATGCCGCCTTGATTTAAAATAGCGCCGTTTCCTTTTCCAGGACTCGAGCCTGCCGTGTGATGAAAAAGGTTATTTCTGTTTAAGGTTCGTGCAAAAAATGGGTGTGTCGATAAAATACCGTTACAACGTACGCTAACAACGTTTTACTTACTTACTGGAAAACCGACACGACATACCTACAGACGTTTGTTTCTGCTGACAGACGACTTCACAAACCTTTCTTATTAATAAACATATCGTATACGTACTATCAGATTATTTATCTACAAAATATTTCTTGTTTTTAAAATTCCAAAACTTTTTCAAAAAAAAAAAAAAAATCACTGATGTAATGTTTCATCGATATATGACATCGTTGGTCTTTATTTAAATGGAACGCCCTGTATATATTTACGTCTTTTAATAAATCCCTTTGTAGGATTTTCTAAAACCTTTGTATTATACAGGGTGGTTCAAATATTGTAGGTGCCATTAAAAAAAAAACGAAGTTATTCGTTTTTGAAGTTTCTTATAAAGTTTCGGTATATACGGAAATTTGAAAATATTTTAAAAATATCGACCATGAGTCATAAGTAGGTACACGATTTTTTTTTCAAAATTTTCCATTAACGCCATTGAATTTGGACCACCCTCTATACTCAACATTGTATCGCTCAATCTTTCCCATCAATTTCTCTAGTTATTAACAACTAAATGTTTAATTATAAATCATTGAAACAGCCAATGTGAATGTCATTTAAATATTATATCAGTTGAATCGATCTCGAATATTGCAACTTCACGTCCATACAAGCGTAATACATGCAAATTAGCCAAGTCGTAACCTACCGCGATGAACAGTGACTATATTTCATAGTCATTTTAAACAATTTCAAATTTTATAGGATAATTATTATTCACAAAACGCGACGATGTCCATCAAAGAAAGGAAAATCAGCTTTTACTTTCACTGACTGAGACTGATCTATTAATTTTGTAGAGTGAGAAAGAGAGAGGCTGACGTTTGACAGAAGATAATTAGTAGAGCGTAAAGATGTGTTTGTATACATGTACAAATTTCGTTTATTTTTTTTTTTTACTACTAGTTGAACTCAAATCCAAATTTGGATTTAAGAAACTATAATCAAGGCGACTCACTGTAGAGGTTAGGTTAGAATATATGCAACCCATCAACCGTATACAATTGTTTCAACTTAAATCTATAAGCTCGCTCGTTTTCTATAGAAGGCAACTAGTCATACATTGGCATATGATAGATACACCGAAAACATTGTCTGCACCAATCAGCGTCTTCTTTCTATTCAATACCATAACCTCACTTATGCATGTACAGTAGAATATAGGCAACCCATCAATCGTCTGCAATTGTTTCAATGTAAATCTATAAGCTCGCTCATTTTCTATAAAAGGCAACTACATCGGCGTATGATAGATATACCGAAAACATTGTCTGCACCAACCAACCAACCAAAGTCCTCTTTCTTCTCGATGGTAGAGAGCAATTAACATATAATGCGACTCAGGATGCAATGCAGAATGAGGTGGACGAACCGTGACGAAGGATCAGAGCAATGAAACGCTGTAGCGATACACGTCTTCGACCGTTACCTTGGTTGTGTTGGTTGTACATTAGCAATCAATACTATCGATTTTGTCGTTACAATACGGCATTAATTAACGTATCTAATCGAAATTCTGTGAGCGTCATTTAATTGATATCCCGATTAAAATGATACACAAAAAAAAAATAAAGTAGTTAACAATTAAATCAATTAAGAAACTAAATAACAATATTTATTGAAGTACGAGGAAGTATTGGCAAGTATGTGACCCGTTGGGGTTGAGGGATAGAATTTTTTTCCAAGGGTTTAGAGATGAAAGCAACAATTTTTGATGGTTTGTAAATTTGGTTATTTTATATCAAAAATCGAATAAGTAGAACCCAAAAAATTGACAACAAACGAACGAAAGAAACACAGAGTAACAATGTTGCTGCTGAAACGATAAAATCGGCGGCAGTATTGTTGAATGAAAGATGTGTTCAACTCTCATTGTCGTTTTTCTGGAAGCGGAGACAGTTATTGTGTCTATTTGACTCGAGTGATTTATGGTGGACAACAAACAAAACAAAACAAACTAACAAACAAACAAACAAACAAAGCCGTTCCAGATTCCAATTCTGCGCTTTGCTAATACATATCTACATTTCTGTCTCTATTTCTCTCTCTCTCTCGCCCTGTCTGATATCGTTCATCCCTTCAGATACGCTCGCGGGTTTGGGTAACCACACGGAAGAGACACAAAAGACAAAGACCGAGTCGAGGGCATTGTCTTATATTAACTAAACCGTACGGAGACACTAATTTCACAAAATGACGCGTCTTACCCCCAAAAACAAGGAATCAGTTAGAAATTTGAAGATACAAGGGAGCAAATGGTCGAAACTACCCCCTTAAAAAATTTTCCCTTAAAAATAAAATGAAACCATTCATGTCCCTTTTCTGGCACTTCTTCACATGATGAATATTCAAATGAAATTTTCTCAAAATAAAGACGAAGATTTTTTTTGCTGAACAAATGAATTTAAAAAAAAACTTTTAAAACTATTAGCGACATGGGAAGACACTCACAAGGGTAGTTTTGCGTCGGATGTATACGAAAAGGCGCTCGCTAAACAATTCGGCAAATCCTTCGAAACAAATTTTCATTTTTTCCGGACGAGTTAATCGAGAAGGAAAATTTATATGAGAATAAATAATTTCGCGCCGCTACTTATTCTGTCGTATATTCGGTGGTAAAACGAGCGAGAACAATAGAGCCCTTTGGGCAAGGAGCGAGGCCGGGAAAGAAGGAACGAACGGGACGCAGATACAGTCGTGTGAGTCCTAAATTATGCTTACAGGCGTGTGTATTCCGGCACTCGACTCCGGGTTCGAACCCGGGCAACCGGAGTGACGGGTAATCAAGCGCTAAAAGCAAGCAAGCGCAAGATTCGACTGCTGCTAGCTGCTCTTTTCACAAAACGTTACGGAGAAGACAGGAACAAAAAAATCGTACCTATTCGTATAAATAATAATAATATGCGTTGCATAAAGTAAAGCAGGGCAATAATTTCAAATATTTATGACCCTAAAGTATACAACAACGGAAAAAAAGAAAATGGCATTCGTTTATAAACTCAAGTATGTGAATAAATGTAAAAAAAACTATAATCAGGGCTAAAATTTAATACCATAACCTCACTTGTACGTACAATAGAATGTAGGCAACCCATCAATCGTGTGCAATTGTTTTAATAGAAAAACCTGGAAATGTCAAAATTACGATACCTAAAAGATCTATTTTCTCTGAAGTTCTGAACAAAGGTCAAAAGTGAACCTAAATAAATTACTTACAAGTCCACATTCTTTCTAATTCGCTAAAATTACGTCACATTTTCTATTATCCTTTTCTGGCATTTATCAAACCGAAATAAAAGAGCATCATATAATACACATGTACGTTTCATTTGGTCGTCATCATCATAATAATCATTATCATCTCAGAGGAACCTTTATACGTATCTATTGTTGGGGTGCCACTTTGATTCGGCCGAAAAAATGACATAAATCCGAAAGCCATTCAACCCCCATTATATCTCGGATGATGTAGTGGTTCCTTAGCCGCCTCGATCCTTTCCCTTTACCACTCATAAATACGTTCGATTCACAATGGAAACATCACCGACTCGCTCGACCTGTTTAATATGTGAAAGCGATTTTTGAAAATTTGTTTCGTCCTTTCTCGCTCGCTCGTCCCTTTCAACCCCCGTTCTCGTCTCAGTCGGTCGCGACGCGATGCAGGTGCTAATCGAAGTGTCCAGGTAACAATGCAACTCCGATGAATTTATACGTCGCAGGAATTTCAGGGATCGAATTTAAATTCGGGCTGCTCCACATGGATCGAGAAGACTGTGTGGGAGACGACATTCCCCGAGACGATTTACGTTGACAGTATCGAATGAATTTCATGCATGACAACCGCGTTGCATCGCTTGTGTGTGCGTGTGTGGCGAACAACTCATATAGATAATACACCACGTCACAAAATCATCCCCGAATCGGATCATGTATTTTTAGTTCACAATTTTCAATCCACTTCTGCATCCCAGAATTTTCGTCGTAGAAAATGTTTATCGTTGAAACTAACAATGGCTCCCGAAAAATTGTGATCAATCCCGAATTTTTCGGGTGAAACTACATAATACGGTACTCCCGATTACTTTCGTCGCTCCTAGATACTTTCGTAGACATAATAATTGTAGTACATCGATGGGAAGGATGCATCCCTTCGAAAACCCGAAAAAAAATTCTTAAATTATCTCACTTATCATCCTTGAGACGATTTATACAATTAAACCCTTCATGGTTGAGAATCTTCATTGTAGAAAATGTTTGTCGTTGAATATGACAATGGCTCCCGAGAAAATCCCGATAAACAGCCAAAAATCCCGAATTATTCTGGTGAAATTGCATAATACGATACTCCCAATTAATTTCGTCGCTCCTAGATACATTCGCAGACATGATAAGTGTAGTACATCGATGGGAATGATGCATCCCTTCGAAAACCCGATAAAAACATACTTAATTACCTCACTAATTATCCTTGGGACGACTTATGCAATTAAACCTTTCGTAGTTGAGAATTCTCGTCGTAGAAAATGTTTGTCGTTGAAAATGACAATTAAATTCGAAAAAAATCCCGAAAAATCGCAAACAATCCCGATTTTTTCGGGTGAAACTACCTAATACAGTACTCCCGATAACTTTCGTCATTCTTAAATACTTTCCTACACATAATATGCAAATTTCGACAAAAAGGAATAATAATAGCGAGCCTCTCCCGAATATTATCGACTCACGGCCGTCACAGAGCTACGATACGATAAATTCGGTTCCCGAGACTATGAAGTACTCCCGACTACTTCTGTCATCGTCCCGAATAAATGTTTTTATTGTTTTGCTGTCTAGCTCATTTAGAAAAAAACTAATCACCCTGTAGATTATGTATAATCGAAACAAACCAATTCTGTACATGTAACGACGACGTGACACGCGTCCCTGTAGTCCTGGACGCAGTGCGTCGCGACGGACGTCGTAATGGACACAAAAGCTTACCGCACTAATACCTCGCACACTCTTCGTGATTATTGCGTGAAATTCAATACAGATACTACTAAAAGCAGCTTACAAGACCTACAGTCCAACGCCCAATTATTTTTAATTGAAATTTTCAATCTCAATTGATTAGAAACATCATTATCGTTATAATTAGAATCCTAATAACACACAAGTTAATTTACAAAAATAACATAACTAACAGAAGTATTCTTAAGAAACCACCCCCTAGAAAAATAGTTTTTTTATTTCGAAATCTACTTCAAAATCTTCGATTAAGAAAACAAAAGGAAGTTCGTTAAAGTTGAAGATAGCATCTGGTCGATATTTTACTTCCTTATGTATCTTTCTAATCAAAATAAACCCGGGAATAGGTTCGCGCTGACAAAAATAAATAGGATGCATATTTGGGGGTGTTTCGTCTGCCGTCTGTCGCAAGCTATACATACATATAACATCCTCTCACCTGCTTCTTTTGTTCCTCTATAACGATCAATTAGCACTTCGGGGAAGTTTCGACTTGTTTCCTACTTAACACCTCGGACAATAGATCAGAAGCGGAAGGGGAGTTGTTTCTTGATAAACAAATTCACTGGAATGGATAAGAAAGCGATAAAAATGATTAATTTACAACGACCACCGTTGCTTCTGGTTACCACTTAAGGGTTTGCAAGTATAAATATTAAGTTCTAATTATACAGAATTAATCAAGATGAGCATTATACTAAAAGCAGCCGTTTAATTGTTAATTTTTAACTTCCACAAACTACAATAAACAAAGGGGTGATAACCTGTAAGATATAAGTACTACCCTGAATTTATTGTGCCCCTTATTGAACTATCTTAAGAAACACATGTTACTACACTGTTTTATGGCCTAATTAAGTATACTGATTCAGAGTTAATCACTAATTTCTCTTATTTTAAAGACTATTTATATGCATATAAAATACCTTGTTGAACAACAGTTAACATATAAATAAACTTTTAGGTTACATTATCTTGGGGTTGTAAAGAAAGTACTGATCTTATTAAGTAAAAATGTACCTAATAAACCCCACACATTGTACATTATCATTCAATGTTAATTTAAAACCTTTCGAAATTTTGTTACTTACAAGTGTCTCGATATAGAGCAAAAATTAATTGTTTTACATCTTATTTTGAAGTAAATGCAACTTACGTCTAATTAGAAGTCTCAGTAAATAAACACACAAAGCACTTCACTAGTTCACTACCAAATAAAACACAAAATTAATGTTCAATACACCGAATTCGATACGTAAATAAACAACTGTCAGATTAACTTCAAATATTGTGAAGGGCAGACTCCGAGTTCGCTATACTCATTTAGGCAATGTTTTAACGAACTCACCTTACTGATCCTGCTCTGGATTGAAATATTTTATGTCACATTTTTTAATATATTAACTCATTATTATACAAAATATTAACACATCATTACATAAAATAATAAATTTAAAGTTCAATACTGCAATTACACGTACTACAAAGTTTAAAATTAAAATTTCTTTCGGCTGATGTGTTCATAAAATTTCGTTTTTTACAATTTAACAAATAAAATTAAGTTTCGTTATTAATTAAATGACTATAACACGAACAGTAGCTATTTATTAACTAAATTAACAAATTTAGTAAATACGTTTTTTGTAAAATATAATCAGAGCCGCTCCTGGAAAAATGTTACACTAAATTCTGTCTCTAGCCAGCCGACCAGCAACCAGGATGGAGGGGTTAATAAACCGGGTATTATTTTTTAATAAAAATTAAGCAAAAGGTGTTAATTTCATTTACACAATCGGGTTTAGTTTATTTTGGTTATTACGGGTAGTGTTTCAGTAGTGTCGGAGTAACAACCTAAAAAGTCTTTTGTGTCGAAACGAAAATCAAAGTCATTGTCGGTAGTTCGGCCATCATGAAAGTAGTGATTGCGTCTTCGATGAACTTTTTTACGTGATTCATGTCCGAATAAAATTTGACCCTCGCTACTAAATGGGAAATAAGGTAAGAATTTTAATTCAAATTTCAATTTAAAAAACGTTTATAATAAAACCATTTGTGGTATCTAAGTAAATTCAATTGTAGTGGCTAATAATATCGAAGGCAGCAATCGTTTTTTTTTTTAATTGTTTAAATAATACCACACTACCACAAATGGTTTTAATAAAATGTTTTAATGATTTTATAGCTTATATAATGTTCGTATATGATGATTTTGCAGGTATTATTTCATAAAATGTATTTTTATTATAAGTGCAGATAGGCAACGTGCAATGCGCATAGCACGTTGCCTAACTCACAAGGTATTGGTGGGTGGATTTTAATTAATTGCATTAATTAATACTTGCAAAAGTGATTTGTTATCAAATATTCGTATTTATAATATTATAAAATTTAAATAAATTGGTATTTTATGGTTTTTAAAGTAAATTTAATTTTGATGGTGTCTTAAAAATTCAAATTGATTATTTACGTTAAAAATTAAAATCTTTGGGAGGTTTTGCATTTTAATGTTAAATATATAGGAGAAACTTGGGTGCCAGGGTAGATTTTTAACCCTATGGTAACGACACAGTACGAGATTCGTTAGGGGTGTAAATAAATTTAGTTCTGAAAATACACAGTTATTTTGAAAATTCAAATTAATTATTTATATGAGTATAAATGTTTATTTCTTTAAAAATTAAAACTCTACTGAGGTTTTTGATATTAGAAACATAGGAAACTATTTATATGCGTGGGTAAATTTCTACCCCAATGGCAACACCACATATTTAATTATGATATTATTTTTAAAATTCTAATTTATTATTTGCGTAAGTATAAATACTAATTTTTTTAAAAATTAAAATCTTTGGGAGGTTTTGCAGTTTAATATTAAATATATAGGAGAACCTTAGGTGCCAGGGTAGATTTTTAACCCTATGGTAACGACACAGTACGAAATTCGTTAGGGGTGTAAATAAATTTAATTCTGAAAATACACAGTTATTTTGAAAATTCAAATTAATTATTTACATAAGTACATATAAACATTTATTTCCTTAAAAATTAAAAATTCTACTGAGGTTTTTGATATTAGAAACACAGGAAAACCTTAATGTGCGTGGGTATATTTTTACCCTTATTGTAACGACACAATACAACATTTGTTAGGGAAATAGCAGACTGCTTTGGGATTTGGTGAACTCACAGTTTAAATCCCATAAGACGATTAACGTCATTGTCAGCCCCCAACAAACTGCGGTTGAAATATTCCCACCCTGTCAAGTCAGATCATGTTACAAATAAATTAGAAATTAAAATTTATTCGTTTTTGCAATTACACCGCAACTTTCTAATTGCTAATTATATTAAAAAAAAAAAAATCGTATAATCAACAATTAATGATAGATAATCACTTTAATTGAGTACGCAAGGTTTTGAACGTCAACTTCGATCATCATCAGGCTAACAAGCGATTACATCAATAATTTTATAACTGTAACTGTAACTTATTGATGATAATAGCTTGATGATGACCGAAATTGATGGTCGAAACGTTGCATAATTAAATTGATTTATGTTTAAGTATGTTGGTTTTTAGCAAGAATATATTTTATATGATAAATAAAATCTAATCTTGCCAGTAACCAACGAGTTTTAATTAATAATAAGGCAACGTTTCGACCGTCAATTTCGATCATCATCAGGGTAATGCACAACATCAATTACAGTAAATTACTCACATATTGACTAGTTTTGCTGTCATAATTTACTACACAGTAATTGATGCTGTATATTAGCTTGACGATGGCCGAAATTTAAGGCCGAAACGTTGCCTTATTATTAATTAAAACTCGTTGGTTGTTAACAAGAGCAGATTTTAGTGATCTTACAATATTTTTATTCATACCAACAAGATTAAATTCATCAATTGAAAAGAATAGATTTTATTTATATTTTTTAATGATATTATCAACAAAATTAAATTCTTACAATTCTGCGTAAATAATATGAAGTTGAAGTAAAATTATTTACTCTCATTATTACCGGATAATACGTAGGTATGCTGCTGGTATTTTTCTTGCTGCAACACTTTGCTGTAAAGCTGAAGAATTTATTCGAGATTTCAGTTTAAATTACAAGTATTTACGCATTTAGTGCTAGTTGTTAGACTCTCGGTATTGAATAGAGTTAGCAGCCGAGTTATGCATACAATCACACCTCTTTCCGTTAACATGCCATACACTAGCTGGCCAGCCGAGATCGTTTTCTTTATAAAGGATTATTTATGGTAGCAGTAAATAAGTGGCAAATGCATTAAATCGCAGCGAGAAGTCGTTTTTAAGAATCCTTTACGTACACGTTCAACCGTAGAGGGTCGATAGGTAAAAATTAAATTATTTTTTTGTTCTCTCCACTTTACCATACATAAATATAGCGTCCTATTACATAGTATGTGTGACGTTATTAAATAGAGAAATAAATATCTGAACAATTACGGAAAGTACAAAGTATAAATTTACCTAATTAAAAATCAGCAATTCCATAAACTTTTATGTATACACGTATACGTCATCAAATTTGGCCTTTAATTAATTAGAGTATTAGGATTAGGATTTCTGTCTGACCTTTGTTGGTTTTCCGTTGATTAATTACACTTTTGTCTATTTTTAATACCAACACCGGATTTCAGGATTTGTGGCTCGGAATTTTCTGGATTGCGAATGCAAATTCTCTCGTCCTTTTCGCGTTTTGCATACGAGACGCGCGAAATCATATTCCGGAACTTTTCCAATATCCGCATAAATCTACAGAATGCTTAGAATAACTTGCCGTTAAGCAGTCGACTTCCCCCTAATGTCCTACTCAAACACATTAAAATCCCGAACGCATAAATCTAATTAAGGGACCCGGGAACGGCCCTTTGCACACGATAAATGTGTTAAATTCCATCAGAAAAGGACGACACATTTTTATCGTATATATATTTGTACCCCCTTTCTTGAAAATGTGCCTTTTATGGTGTTTTTGAATTTCTAAATTTTCAAAAATGTCTTGTATTTGACTTCCAGTACCTAGTTATTAATAGTTGTGTTGTTGATTTATTTTAATATTGGGTGCATGTTGTATTTATTATTTTCAGATAACGAACCGTAGGTTATGCGGTAGTAGGTATGGGTTCGTGTATATGCAAACGTCCACGCCTACACCATATAACCTAGGTACGTAGTACGCTAGAATAAATATAAACAATTCCTCGTCAATCGTTCCTTAATCTCATCTTAACATAAACAGTAATTATATGGTCGCAAGATTAATTAAACACAACAATACAAGTACTAATGCTGTCATTATCGCGTTGGTACACATAGACATTGAAGAAAAATACAAGACATTTAGAAGCTCAAAAACACCATGAACGGCTTTTAAAAACAAAATGAAATATTCCAAGTATTAGTTTAGCTAAAAACG